>CM044561.2:27400164-27530164 GCA_024416835.2 Perccottus glenii | reverse complement strand
AGTTAAAAAGTACAAACGTTGAGGTTAAGTTTTTCTCAACCCTTTAATCCAGATTCAAAGACAACAGCGCCACTCAGTGACAGAATGAAGACATTACAACTAATTTAAATTAATAAAGACAGAAAAATGTGTGTTATTAAAATTACAAAGAACTTATAGACATGGATATATCAGTTTATGGCAGTGTGCTTCTCTGTGGGGTCAGAGGTCAGGGGTCAAAGGTCACTTGGTGAGCATGTTCCAGAGGCAGCAGCAACACAGTGTGGCCAAACACGGTCCGAGAAACGACTTCAGACCTCCTCCAAACCCAGAACCGAGACCAGGCAGCGCCGAGTGTTCGTCCTGCTTCATCATGAAAACTGAGGAAGAGGAGGAAATCAAACAAAGTCTAACATTTAAACTCAGTTCAGTCCAGGGGTATACCTGTGTTCTTGGGGGTGTCCCAGGCCGAGGCCGGGTTGTGGGCCCCTGGGGCAGAGTTGTAGGGCCACGAGGGCCTCGGGGCCGGAGCAGGGCCCTGGTAGAAGAAGGGCTGAGCGGGATAGGCCTGGAGTCAGAGGAAAACCAGGGTTAGCTCGACTTCTACCACATGTAACGTGTGAGGGTCATGTGACAGGAGCAGGGCATCATGGGTAATGAGCACCTGATAAGATCCTGGAAAAAACGGAGCTGAACCAAAACCTGGTGCCGGAGCGTAAGGAGGAGGCTGGTCCATCTATAAGAGAGAAAAACCAGGTCAGATCCCTTTAAGACCGGTTCAGATCCCTGTAGACCTGTTCAGACCTGTTCAGATCCCTGTAGACCTGTTCAGACCTGTTCAGAACTCTGTAGACCTGTTCAGACCTGTTCAGATACCTGTAGACCTGTTCAGACCTGTTCAGAACTCTGTAGACCTGTTTAGACCTGTTCAGACCTGTTCAGATCCCTGTAGACCTGTTCAGACCTGTTCAGATCCATGTAGACCTGTTCAGACCTGTTCAGACCTGTTCAGATCCCTGTAGACCCGGAGAACATCAGGGATTATGGTCTAATTGAGTCTGAAGTGGAACAATGGAGGCAGTGACAGCACTGCCGAGTCACGTTATAATTATTCAATCAAATCCAATCAGACGCTTCCAACAGGAATGTGCTGATGTCATCAGGAAACACCAACAGCTCTGTTTACGCTCAAACATAAAGTTATTTCTGTTTTCAGATCAGACTTGACCCCTGACCCCACACTCAGGCTCCAGACCTGACCCCTGACCCCACACCCAGGCTCCAGACCTGACCCTGACCCCACACCCAGGCTCCAGACCTGACCCTGACCCCACACCCAGGCTCCAGACTTGACCCCTGACCCCACACCCAGGCTCCAGACCTGACCCCTGACCCTACACCCAGGCTCCAGACTTGACCCCTGACCCCACACCCAGGCTCCAGACCTGACCCTGACCCCACACCCAGGCTCCAGACTTGACCCCTGACCCCACACCCAGGCTCCAGACCTGACCCCTGACCCCACACCCAGGCTCCAGACCTGACCCCTGACCCCACACCCAGGCTCCAGACTTGACCCCTGACCCCACACCCAGGCTCCAGACCTGACCCCTGACCCCACACCCAGGCTCCAGACCTGACCCCTGACCCTACACCCAGGCTCCAGACCTGACCCCTGACCCCCACACCCAGGCTCCAGATCTGACCCCTGACCCCACACTGACCCCATGTTACCGTTGTGTTGAGAGCGAGAGAGAATAAATCCAGACTGAGGCTCTCACTTTTAGTTCAACACAGACTCATTCCTGGTTTAATCTAATAAAGTGTTTCCACGACGACCATCATCAACAACTCATTGCATTTTAACTGGTTTAAACTGGTTTTAGAGGAAACTGAGAAACTGTGGATTCTTGCAGGAACATTAATATTATCCACAAACACTAAAGACTTCCACAGACGTTCTGTATGAGCCCAAAATTAAACATGAAGATCATCAGTGAAGACAAAACATTTACATTTCAGGATTTTACAATAAGAGTTTACGTTTTCAAAACAAATAATGACATCTGAAAAAAAAAAAAAACAGAATATATATAAGAAATCCTCCAAGGCTGCGCTTTATTTTTACATTTATCTCAGTTTCTACTTCGCACCCTTAGCTTTTTTTTTTTAAATATTCACATTTTATTACAGTCAAATGTTGATGAAAGGTTATGTTTCTCAAAAGAACATCTGTTTTAATGGCCTTTAATGTCCGTAAATAATCGCTACGTAACGATTTAAACTGTTTAAAGTAAACTCACCTCGGCCCGGAGTTCGTCTGAAGAGATTTGATCGATTATTGGAGGATTATCGATGACGAGAAGCTGAGAGTGAAGCAGAGCGCGAGGAGCAGCGGCGACAGGCGCGAGACAAGGACACGCCCCCTTCCCTCCTCCCCTCCTTTCCTTTCCTTCTTTCCTCTCTCCTTCCCTTGTTTCCTTGTTGTTGTTGAATAAAAAAATAAAATCAGACTCTTTTGTTTATTCTTTATTTTTGGTTATTTTCGAACATGACATCATTAAAGCAGCCTCGTCCCAAAGCATTCTGGGAAATGCAGTTTAAACATTCACTAATCACTACAGTTCAGACACATTCAGTTTTCTTTTTTATTATTTTCTCTAAAGACGGCTCCGTCCACACTAAACACTTTTACTTTCACTGAAGTTTATCCATCATTTATTTTGACTTCATTTACTTTAATTACTTTATTTACTTTATAACTTTATAAGTTCAGCTGGAGACAAGACCTGTTTTAAGATGAGGTTAATATTTAATGGATGTACAGGTTTTAACTCGGATCAGAGTCAGTTTAAAGTCTGCCCTGACTCTGAGCATCACTGTCATATCCACAAAATAATAGAGTTTAATTCATTTAAACCTGTTTAAAAACCGGATCTAAGACTTTGTAAAACTTTGGCTGAAGTTATCTTGTGTTAAATTAATATTACAGCATTGTTCCAAAAGGTTCCTGGCATTTTAAATATTTCAGAAGTGTGCAGTTCTTTGTGCTCGGTTCAGGTTCAAACAGAAAAATCACTGAAGGTTAATGGATAATGTTCAGAAACAGACTTTTCTTTGAACCGGGTCAGATCTGAGCCATGAACATTCCTCTGTTTGTTTTTTGTCCAAAAGTAAAGTGCTGTAAAGTGTATGTTGAGAATCTCACGAACACGTCTCTGATGCAGCCGGAACAGATTTTCTTTTGTTACATTCAGAACAAACTCTGAACGAGTCACACAGAATCAGAACTGGTTCAGTCTTTACACAGTCTCTAAAACATTCTTGAACAAACAAATGGATAAAACCAGATAAACTATAAACATCTCCCTTTTCTTACACCTCCTCCTTCTTCAGGTCAGAGTTTCGGATAAAAAAGTCCAAATGAAGTCAGGTTTTGTTCCTGAGTCTGTTCTTCTCAAACTTTTGGAGGTCCCTCTCTTCTTCTTCTCTTGTCGTTAAGATGTGGCCGTCTGTTTGTTCCTGAACGTCTCGATGAAGGCCATGACGCCGCGCCTCACTCCTCCGACGCTAACGCCTGCGCCATTAGCCAAGGCGTTGCCGTGGAAACGCTGCGGAGTCGAGGTCGAAGCGTCGAGCGAAGAGGCCCGTTTGAGTTTGGGTCTGAGCGGAGGCGGAGTCTGTGCCACGAGGCAGCGCTGGTACTGGACCTGAACAAAAAACAAGGTTTAAGACCGGACTAACTCTGTCTCCTTCAAACACTGACCTCCGTGAGTCTGGACCTGGTCTAAGACCGGACTAACTCTGTCTCCTTCAAACACTGACCTCCGTGAGTCTGGACCTGGTCTAAGACTGGACTAACTCTGTCTCCTTCAAACACTGACCTCCGTGAGTCTGGACCTGGTCTAAGACTGGACTAACTCTGTCTCCTTCAAACACTGACCTCCGTGAGTCTGGACCTGGTCTAAGTCTGGACTAACTCTGTCTCCTTCAAACACTGACCTCCGTGAGTCTGGACCTGGTCTAAGTCTGGACTAACTCTGTCTCCTTCACAAACACTGACCTCCGTGAGTCTGGACCTGGTCTAAGTCTGGACTAACTCTGTCTCCTTCACAAACACTGACCTCCGTGAGTCTGGACCTGGTCTAAGTCTGGACTAACTCTGTCTCCTTCACAAACACTGACCTCCATGAGTCTGGACCTGGTCTAAGTCTGGACTAACTCTGTCTCCTTCAAACACTGACCTCCGTGAGTCTGGACCTGGTCTAAGTCTGGATTAACTCTGTCTCCTTCAAACACTGACCTCCGTGAGTCTGGACCTGGTCTAAGTCCGGACTAACTCTGTCTCCTTCAAACACTGACCTCCGTGAGTCTGGACCTGGTCTAAGTCTGGACTAACTCTGTCTCCTTCAAACACTGACCTCCGTGAGTCTGGACCTGGTCTAAGTCCGACTAACTCTGTCTCCTTCAAACACTGACCTCCGTGAGTCTGGACCTGGTCTAAGTCTGGACTAACTCTGTCTCCTTCAAACACTGACCTCCGTGAGTCTGGACCTGGTCTAAGACTGGACTAACTCTGTCTCCTTCAAACACTGACCTCCGTGAGTCTGGACCTGGTCTAAGTCCGGACTAACTCTGTCTCCTTCACAAACACTGACCTCCGTGAGTCTGGACCTGGTCTAAGTCTGGACTAACTCTGTCTCCTTCAAACACTGACCTCCGTGAGTCTGGACCCGGTCTAAGTCTGGATTTTGGAACAGTTGCTTGGGATCTATTTCATTAGATTTGGTCTGGTCTTTGTCTCTATAATGTTCACACAATGCAATACTTTATCATTTACATACAGGTGGTGGTGTGTATGAATATTCATGAGCTCATTACCATACAGGCGGCCTGCACAGCCTCAGAGATGAAGCCTGCGTCGGGCTGACACCAGAACACGTGGCACTGAAACCTCTGAGTCCCCGAGTCTACAATCACCCCAAACGTGTGTCGGTCCTGACCCACTCCCAGAAAGGTGAGCAACCGCACCTGCAGCTCCCAAACAGGCTCCGCCCCCTCCTGCAACAGCCAGTCAGAGGAGAGCGGTCAGAGAACACCTGAGGAACAGGCTTTAGAGGGATTTAACCAGGTTTTCCGCAGATTTAACCAGGTTCTATTAATATTTAATTCGATAGTCTCAGTGTAATTCTCCTCCCGTCCTCTGGGGGCAGTACCTGTCCTCTCCACAGAGACAGGGCGCTGTGGGACACGTGGATCACAGCAGGTTCCCATTCGTCTGGATCAGAGCAGTTCATGATGCTTTCAATAGCTCGGTTCAGGACCTCCATCCCTGAGAACATATAGATAATATTTAATACAAAAATATAAATAATAACAGCTCTTTAGCCTCTGACCAAACTTGCACAATACATTAATCCTAGGTATATTTTTGAGCATATTTCCAGCCTTTCTCATAATAAAGCCTCAGCAGCTTTAGTGTTTCTGATATTTTAACTGGAGCTTACCTCTGGCTCTGGAGACCGGCAGGTTCCCGATGTACTTCACCTGGAACTTCTGCACCTGCTGCTGCACCGCCTCCACACACTCCACTGGAACAACACTACAGAGTTACTCCAACACTCCACTGGAACAACACTACAGAGTTACTCCAACACTCCACTGGAACAACACTACAGAGTTACTCTAACTCCAACACTCCACTGGAACAACACTATAGAGTTAAAACAACTCCAACACTACACTGGGACAACGCTACAGAGTTAAAACAACTCCAACATTCCACTGGGACAACACCACAGAGTTAAAACAACTCCAATGCTTTACTCGAACAATGTTACAGAGTTAAAACAACTCCAATACTCCATTGGAACAATACTACAGAGTTAAAACAACTCCAACACTCCACTGGAACAATGCTACAGAAAGAACTCACCTTGTCGGGGGAAGTCTTCGGGGGAAATACTCTGCATGGTGAGAGAGCGAGTCGGACGAACTGCCTTCTCTGACATCATCTGAAAGAACAGAACCAAACAGCAACAAAACAGAACTCTTACAGAACGTCTGTGGAAGATAATGTCACAGGAAAAAAGAGCACTACAACAAACAAGACTGACACAAATACATTTTAAATTAAAGCCGCAAGCGGCGATAAAGGCCCTCGCCTCCCTTGAGACCGCGGGGACACATATATTCGGAGGATTGCATGTCGTGCTTTAAAGCAAATTTGGAGCTGTTTAGATGAAAACCCTTTAGCACAAAGTGTACGATTTAGGTGGTCATGTATTCCACCCAACATTTTCTGTTGAGAAGGATCCTGGCAATTGGGAAATGGCATTTATTTCCCAATAGTTGCCTCTTCACAGACTCATTACGACCACAGCCACAAATGTATCAAAAAACAAATTGATAACTTTTTTTTGCACACGTGTCTAGATGATACTCACCAAATTTGGAGCTGTTTAGATGAAAAGCCTTTAGACACAAGGGGTGCAATTTAGGTGGTCACGCATACACCCAACATAGTAGATTTCCTGTTGAGTTTACGATATGGCTGTAATACATTTTTCTGTTCGCCCTGAGGTGTCCTATGGATATACCAAGTTTCATTTTTCTACGTTGGAAAAAAGTTACTTTCACTTTCCATAGGCCCAATGTATTTTGATTTTCTAGGGGTCGCCACTGAGTCATTTTTCATATTTTTTTTTC
This sequence comes from Perccottus glenii, assembly GCA_024416835.2. Taxonomy (NCBI): domain Eukaryota; kingdom Metazoa; phylum Chordata; class Actinopteri; order Gobiiformes; family Odontobutidae; genus Perccottus; species Perccottus glenii. Next base: position 27,523,477 of record CM044561.2, on the reverse strand, counting down.
GGCGACTTCAAATACATAAATTTTTCGCTGGGCTTGAAGTCTGGGACCAATAAAAATGACTTTTAGTTGCACGTTTACTGGGTCAAATTGAGGATCATTTTGCAGAAAAATTATAATAAAAAATATATACCAAATTATAATAAAATAAAATATAACTCGAGCAAAAAGTCTAGAAAAACGCTTGTCTATTTTACATACATGTGTTTAGCTCATTTTGCCCAAGTTTGGTGTCTGTGGAATGAAGCAGCTTTTTTCTGTGTACTTTTAAAAAAGAGGTGTATTTTAAGTCGGTTCACATTTTCAATTCAAAATGGCCGCCTTCCCGTGTGTGATAGGGTGTGGTCCCCATTGGCTTTTTTGTTCATAAGCCCATGCTGGATGTGTGTACCAAGTTTCATTTGCCTACGACAAACTAAAATTTTCACTTCCCATTGACTTTTCACATATTTGGGACGTTGCTATGGCAACACATTTATAGATAGGGGTGGTTGTCATTGGCTTTTATGCTCGTCATGACATAAGAGATGTGTGTACCAAATTTCATGTCTCTATGACAAACTAAATTCTTGGGTCCCATTATAAGTTTGTAGGGGGCGCTGGAGAGCCATTTCTAAGGATAACCCTTTTCTTTACATATCTTTGTGTTCAGGTCATGAATGTGCACAAACGCCTTTTTGGGTCCAACTCGATCCGAGAAGGCGTTTGAGAGTTAAGAGACGTTTTATTTTCACAAAAATGGCCACCTCGTTACAGGCTTGCCACACCCATACCCGATAAGATATCAACAACAAAGTTACAACTTTGGTTGGCACACGTGTCTAGATGATACTCACCAAATTTGGGGCCATTTAGATTAAAACACAATGATTTGCATCTTTCTGCGCAAGTGCGATTTTAGTGGCGCGTTTCACCCCACATGGCGGACTTCCTGTTGGGTTTAGGGTGTGACTGTCATTGACTTTTCAGTTTGCCCTGAGGTGTCCTATGGATGTACCAAGTTTCATTTTTCTACGTTGGAAAAAAGTTACTTTCACTTTCCATAGGCCCAATGTATTTTGACTTTTCTAGGGGCCGCCACTGAGTCATTTTTCGTATATTCTTTTTCGGCGACTTCAAATACATAAATTTTTCGCTGGGCTTGAAGGCTGGGACCAATAAAAATGACTTTTCGTTCATGTTCACTGGGTCAAATTTAGGATCATATGGGGAGAAGAAGAAAAAAAAAAAAAAAAATAATTAAAGCCGCAAGCGGCGATAAAGGCCCTCGCCTCCCTTGAGACCGCGGGGACACATGCACTCGTGCTTTAAAGCGTAAACTTCACGGTAAAAGGATTCTGAGGAGTTTTCTAAGACTCTAGCCGTGGCTCTGGAGGGGCCTCCTCTAAAGGAAGGATCCTGGCAATTGGGAAATGGCATTTATTTCCCAAAGGTTGCCTCTTCACAGACTCATTACGACCACAGCCACAAATGTATCAAAAAACAAATTGATATTTTTTTGGCACACGTGTCTAGATGATACTCACCAAATTTGGAGCTGTTTAGATGAAAAGCCTTTAGACACAAGGGGTGCGATTTAGGTGGTCACGCATTACACCCAACATAGTAGATTTTCTGTTGAGTTTACGATATGGCTGTAATAAACTTTTCAGTTTGCCCTGAGGTTTCCTATGGATGTACCAAGTTTCATTTTTCTACATTGGAATAAAGTTACTTTCACTTTCCATAGGCCCGATGTATTTTACTTTTCTAGTCGCCACTGAGTCATTTTTCGTATTTTTTTTTCGGGGACTTCAAATACATAAATTTTTCGCTGGGCTTCAAATCTGGGACCAATAAAAATGACTTTTAGTTGTTCGTTTACTGGGTTAAATTGAGGATCATTTTGCAGAAAAATATGATAAAAAATATATACCGAATTATAATAAAAAAAATATAACTCGAGCAAAAAGTCTAGAAAACGCTTGTCTATTTTACATACATGTGTTTAGCTCATTTTGCCCAAGTTTGGTGTCTGTGGAATGAAGCAGCAATTGTATGTGTACTTTTAAAAAAGAGGTGTATTTTTAGTCGGTTCACATTTTCAATTCAAAATGGCCGCCTTCCGTGTGTGATAGGGTGTGGTCCCCATTGGCTTTTTGTTCATAAGCCCATGGTGGATGTGTGTACCAAGTTTCATTTGCCTACAACAAACTAAAATTTCACTTCCCATTGACTTTTTCACATTTTTGGGGGCGTTGCTATGGCAACACATTTATAGATAGGGGGTGGTTGTCATTGGCTTTTATGCTCGTCATGACATAAGAGATGTGTGTACCAAATTTTATGTCTCTATGACAAACTAAATTCTTGGGTCCCATTATAAGTTTGTAGGGGCGCTGGAGAGCCATTTCTAAAGATAACCCTTTTATTTACATATCTTTGTGTTCAGGTCATGAATGTGCACAAACGCCTTTTTGGGTCCAACTCGATCCGAGAGGCGTTTGAGGATAAGACGTTTTATTTTCACAAAAATGGCCACCTCGTTACAGGCTTGCCACACCCATACCCGATAAGATATCAACAACAAAGTCACAACTTTGGTTGGCACACGTGTCTAGATGATACTCACCAAATTTGGGGCCATTTAGATTAAAACACAATGATTTGCATCTTTCTGCGCAAAGTGCGATTTTAGTGGCCATACGTTTCACCCCACATGGCGGACTTCCTGTTAAAGTTGGGTGTGACTGTCATTGACTTTTCTGTTTGTTCTGAGGTGTCCTATGGATGTACCAAGTTTCATTTTTCTACGTTGGAAAAAGTTACTTTCACTTTCCATAGGCCCAATGTATTTTGATTTTGTAGGGGTCGCCACTGAGTCATTTTTCGTATTTTTTTTTCGGCGCCGGCAAATACATCAATTTTTCGCCGGGCTTGAAGGCTGGGACCCATAAAAATGACTTTTCGTTCATGTTCACTGGGTCAAATTTAGGATCATAGGTGGAAAATAAAAATAAAAAATAAAATTAAAAAAAAAAAAAAAAAAATCCGAGCAAAAACAATAGGCCCTCCCGGTCATCACCGGCTCGGGCCTAATAATCCGAGCAAAAACAATAGGCCCTCCCGGTCATCACCGGCTCGGGCCTAATAAGTCATTAAAAGCTGTTATGTTTATTTAGTAATTATAAATGTCCACAGATAAAACCTGTTTGTTTTTGTATTATTAAGTTTTGATGATCCACTTAAACACATTAAGTCTTAAACATGTGTTTTTACATATATAAAGTGTGTTCTGAAACCTGGGAGATATATCAGCTGATATCAGGACGATCTAAAAATAAAAACTCATCCATTGAGGTAACGTCTATAGTACTCCTGGAAAAGCGTTTAGCTCATCCAGAACACAGCAGCCACAAACTAAAAGGAACAAACATTACTTAAATAGTTTCACATTGAATTAAGTTTAAAATCCTTCTCCAGTGCTGTCTCAGAGACCTCAAAAGGACTGTGGGAGGTAGAGCCTTCAGTTTCCAGGCTCCTGTTAGAATCAGCTCCAGCTCAGGTTTAAGGTTAGACTGAAGACGTTCCTCCTTGAGAAGCTTAGCTGTGCCCCATCTGTCCTGTCCTGACCCCTGACCCCAGTTCTCACCCACAGATGAACTGCTGAGATTATCATGGACTATATTCATTTTCATTCATTTGTTCATATGATGGACTGTTTGTGAAACGACCTCAAGCGGGTTTCCACATCGGCAACCCACAAGTCTGGTAACCAACTAGATCTTATCTACATAAGGTACTGCTCCACTCGCCACACTCAGGTCACACCACTGCACATTTCCGATCACTTCTTCATTACTCTCGACCTTGACCTAACTTCTCCAGACACTGCAATTGTTTTACCGCTGGTCACTTTCCGACACAACCTGCGTACACTCAGTCCCTCCCGTTTTTCCTCTGCTGTCTCTTCTGCACTCCCCTCTTCTGAGGAGCTCTCTCTTTTAAACACAAACAACGCCACCGACACTCTGTGCTCCACGCTTACATCCTGCTTGGACAACTTATGCCCTCTTACATCTAGACCAGCCCGTACATCCTCGTCTGACCTTGGTTATCCAATGTTCTACGCGAGCAACGCGCCAGCCTCTGAGAAAATGGCGCAAGTCAAAAGATCCTACTAACCTCTGTATCTACCAGTCTCTCCTCTCTACTTTCTCTGCTGATGTCACCTCTGCAAAAACTGTCTACTACCATTCTAGGTTAATCAACTCACCTGACTCGCGCACTCTCTTTAAAACCATCTCAATACAGGGGTGCCACAGGGCTCAGTGCTTTGACCGCTACTCTTTTCCATATACATGACATCCCTTGGCTCTGTCATCCAGAAGCATGGCTTTTCCTATCACTGCTGCAGATGACACTCAACTCCACCTGTCATTTCAATCTGACGATCCGACGGTCTCTGCTCGCGTCTCGGCATGTCTGAGTGACATCTCACTTTGGATGAAGGACCATCACCTGCAGCTGAACCTTGCAAAAACAGAACTGCTTGTGATTCCGGCCAATCCAAAGACCCACCACAACCTCTCCATTCAACTAGGCTCATCAACCATTACACCGTCCAGCACTGCCAGAAATCTGGGAGTGGTAATTGATGATCAGCTAAACTTCACAAGTCATGTCGCCAGCACCACCCGGTTCTGTACATTCATCCTCTACAACATTAGGAAAATCAGACCTTTCCTATCAGAGCACTCTACGCAAATTCTAGTCCAGGCTCTTGTCTTGTCCAAACTGGATTATTGCAATGCTCTACTGGCTGGACTCCCTGCCTGCACAACCAAACCTCTGCAGCTGATCCAGAATGCAGCGGCAAGAGTGGTCTTTAATGAACCAAAGAGAGCGCACGTAACTCCTCTATTCATTAGGTTACACTGGCTCCTGTTGACGCCCGCATCAAGTTCAAAGCTATGCTCTTGGCCTACAAGACCACCACTGGCTCCGCCCCCTCATATCTTCACTCACTAATACAGACCTACGTTCCTACCAGATCCCTGCGCTCTGCAAATGAACAATGTCTGGTGGTACCGTCCCAAAAAGGTCAAAAGTCACTCTCACGTACCTTCTCTGGATCTGTTCCACATTGGTGGAATGATCTACTGCTGCTACAAGATCAGCAGATTCTGTAGCCATCTTTAAAAAACACCTGAAAACACATCTCTTTCGTCAACACCTGACAAACACTGAGTTCTACTTCCTTTCTATCGATTCCTTTCTTCAAAAAATAAAAAATAAAAATAAAAATCTCTTATCCTTAGCATTGTATACTGCGCTGGGTTTAAACTGACTAGTTTTTTGTGCACTTATGCTTTTTGTACCTTGTGTTGTTAAAATTGCTTCCATTGTTTTTCCTCACTTGTAAGTCGCTTTGGATAAAAGCGTCTGTAAATGACTAAATGTAAATGTAAATGAAACTTCCCTTTGACGGAGGCTCTGTGGTGTAAACTGATCTGGGGTCAGTGTATCAAGCAGGAGCCTGACCTTGGAGCAGATCTGGTGCAGCGCTGTGGCGATGGTCTTTGCTGGAACGTCACATCTGAAAACATGACACTTAAGAACACAGCTGTCTTTGTCCCCCGCCACGAACGCAAAGTCCCTGAAGGCAACACAGAGAGAGATTAATATAGCAGAGCACCTGAAGGCACCACAAACAAGGTTTATCAACGACTAAACCAGGTCTAAACCAGGACTAAACAGGGCTAAACCAGGACTATACTAGCTCTGAACCAGGTCTAAACCAGGTCTAAACCAGGACTAAACAGGGCTAAACCAGGACTAAACCAGGTCTAAACCAGGTCTGAACCAGGGCTAAACCAGCTCTGAACCAGGTCTAAACTAGGTCTAAACCAGGACTAAACAGGGCTAAACCAGGACTAAACCAGGACCAAACCAGAACTGAACAGGACTAAACCAGGACTAAACTAGCTCTGAACCAGGTCTAAACCAGGACTAAACAGGGCTAAACCAGGACTAAACCAGGACTAAACCAGGTCTAAACCAGGACCAAACCAGAACTGAACAGGACTAAACAGGGCTAAACCAGGACTATACTAGCTCTGAACCAGGTCTAAACCAGGACTAAACAGGGCTAAACCAGGACTAAACCAGGTCTAAACCAGCTCTGAACCAGGTCTAAACCAGGTCTAAACCAGGACTAAACAGGGCTAAACCAGGTCTAAACCAGGACTAAACAGGGCTAAACCAGGACTAAACCAGGTCTAAACCAGGTCTAAACCAGGACCAAACAGGGCTAAACCAGGACTAAACCAGGTCTAAACCAGGTCTGAACCAGGGCTAAACCAGCTCTGAACCAGGGCTAAACCAGGTCTAAACCAGGACTAAACAGGGCTAAACCAGGACTATACTAGCTCTGAACCAGGTCTAAACCAGGTCTAAACCAGGACTAAACAGGGCTAAACCAGGACTAAACCAGGACTAAACCAGGTCTGAACCAGGGCTAAACCAGCTCTGAACCAGGACTAAACCAGGACTAAACCAGGTCTGAACCAGGACCAAACAGGGCTAAACCAGGACTAAACCAGGTCTAAACCAGGTCTGAACCAGGGCTAAACCAGCTCTGAACCAGGTCTAAACCAGGTCTAAACCAGGACTAAACAGGGCTAAACCAGGACTAAACCAGGTCTAAACCAGAACTGAACAGGACTAAACCAGGACTGAACAGGACCAAACCAGAACTGAACAGGACTAAACCAGGACTGAACAGGACTCAGGTGAGTGGATGGTGCAGTAACAGAGTGACAGTGAAAGCAGCAGGTGATGAGGTAAGAGAGTAAAGAGGTGTTACCTGTCTCTGCAGGTGAGCGTGAGCGTGAGGAAACAAACAGTGACAGTGTTAGAGACACAACTCCCATCATGCACTGGTTCAAGCACTGAATCTCAATCAAACGGAACTAAACTAAAGCAGAGCAGCAGCTAAAACTCAAACACTGTGTAAAATTACAGTTGATTTGTCCCAGAGGAGTTGCCATAGCAGCAACATGAGCAGGGTCAGAGTTTACTCTCTGCTCTGATTAGTTAGACTCTCTCTGATTAGTTAGACTCTCGCAGCTCTGATTGTCCGACCTGCCATGGTTGCAGCCGACGCCCCACACTCGGATGTTCCCGATTGGCTGACAGTGTAGAGGGGTGTGGTGTAAAGGGTCCATTAGGATCAAAGAGTCCTTCTTCAGAACCAGCTTCATCTCACGGCCCTTAGACAAGGAGAAAAAAACAAGTTAAACCTGTTCAAATCCAAGAAAAACCTGTTGTCTTACCTCTCCACAAGCCTCTAGTGGTTCTGGTGGTTCCTGGCCCCGGTCTTGGGCCAGGTCCTGGCCCCGGTCCTGGACTGGACCTGGAGGACTGGTCTTGGAGAGGGACAGCTGCTGGATAACGTTGCTGACGGCGAGACTGCTCCGACCAGGACCGAGGTCCTCCTCCTCGACCTGCAGCCAGCCCAGAGAGCGGACGGAGAAGACCTGCACAGAGGTATAATGGGTAATGTAGTCTAGCCCAGAAAGATCGGCACAAAGGCATCATGGGTAATGCAGTCCAGCCCAGAGACTACAGTCTTTTCCAGATCCCACTGCAGTTGTCTCATGACACAATCAGAGCAGGTCTTACTCTGTTGAACTGGAGCAGAGCGGACTCTGAGCGGACTCTGACCAGACTCTGACCGGACTCTGAGCGGACTCTGAGTGGACACTGAGCGGACTCTGAGCGGACTCTGACCGGACTCTGACCGTACTCTGAGCGGACTCTGAGTGGACTCTGAGCGGACTCTGAGCGGACTCTGAGCGGACTCTGAGCGGACTCTGACCGGACTCTGAGCGGACTCTGACCGGACTCTGAGCGGACTCTGAGCAGACTCTGACCGGACTCTGAGCGGACTCTGACCGGACTCTGACCGGACTCTGAGTGGACACTGAGCGGACTCTGACCGGACTCTGACCGGACTCTGACCGGACTCTGACCAAACTCTGACCGGACTCTGAGCGGACTCTGAGCGGACTCTGAGCGGACTCTGACCGGACTCTGAGCGGACTCTGAGCGGACTCTGACCGGACTTTGACAGGACTCTAACCAAACTCTGACCGGACTCTGACCGGACTCTAACCAAACTCTGACCGGACTCTGACCGGACTCTGACCAGACTCTGACCGGACTCTGAGCGGACTCTGACCGGACTTTGACAGGACTCTAACCAAACTCTGACCGGACTCTGACCGGACTCTGACCGGACCCTAAACAAACACAGGATGGACTGGGCCTGTTTACTGCGGCTTTACTTTTCTGTTTTACTGTTTGGACTTTAAGAAAAAATCTTTAAGCAGTTCTTTAGTTGGTTCTCTTTGAACGGCTTGTTTGTGACTGACCATCACTAATTCATGAAGTCTTTGGCGAGAGCTACTTGGAAAGTGTTTATGCTCATGAGACATAGTTTATGCTTTTATTTTGAAAGTGTCAGTCTAAAATATTTAGGATGAAACCCTCTCAAATGGGAACAATAAAAACGTGTAAAAGCTAAAAGAATAGAGGACACTGTATGAACTTTGAACTTTCTAAGCAAAGAACTGTGGGTAATGTAGGCAGCAAACACCTGACTGAAGACACTCTTTCTCTCCTGTCTAGTCCGGTCCAGTTCAGTCCAGTTCAGTCCAGTTTAGCCCAGTTTAGCCCAGTTTAGCCCAGTTCGAGGAACAGTCGAGGAAAGAGTGACATGTTGATGTTAAAGTGAGACTGGGGTTTAACAAAGAGAGTCTCTGACACAGAACAAGGACAGAGATTATTGTGGATTAAAGTCAAACTGATTAAACTGAGAGCAGAGCCCTTTAAGGGTCTAACCAGGTCTAAACTAGGTCTAAACCAGGTCTAAACCAGGTCTAAATCAGGACTAAACCAGGTCTAAACCAGGTCTAAACCAGGTCTAAATCAGGACTAAACCAGGTCTAAATCAGGACTAAATCAGGTCTAAATCAGGTCTAAATCAGGACTAAACCAGGTCTAAATCAGGACTAAATCAGGTCTAAATCAGGTCTAAATCAGGACTAAACCAGGTCTAAATCAGGACTAAACCAGGTCTAAATCAGGACTAAATCAGGTCTAAATCAGGACTAAACCAGGTCTAAACCAGGTCTAAACCAGGTCTAAACCAGGTCTAAATCAGGTCTAAACCAGGTCTAAATCAGGTCTAAATCAGGTCTAAATCAGGACTAAATCAGGTCTAAATCAGGACTAAACCAGGTCTAAACTACGTCTAAGCTGTTAGTCTGACCTTTGAGTCCGGGTCGTGGTTCGTCACATCATCTTCGTTCCAGGAGGATCTGGAATAAGAAAGAATAAACTTATATAATGTCAGTAAAACACAGAGTTTGGCCCAAACGGACCTGTACCTGCTCTGATGGACCTCCTCAGGTTTACAGCTGCGACTGGGCTCCTCCTGAAATGACATAAAAATCTGTCGAAGCTCATCCAGGACCGTGTCTGCAACAGCCGTGACATGAACATGAACAGTTCTCTGTCACTGTGTTATGTTCAGTCTCAGGTGTAGCTCTCACCTGGGGCCCGGTCGTGGTCCGTCTCGGGTGGTGCCACTGGGTCGCTCCGGTCGGGACGTGCCAGTAGTAGGTCCCGGTGGAGTCGGTGATGGTCCTCCAGCCCAAGGGCAGGTCCGGATCCAGCTGCAGGTTCTGGTCGGTCCACAGGTTGTCTATAAACACAAGACCTGTCGGTTACCTGCAGTGTTCACTGAGCTCCTGTGAGAGAGGGACAGGTGTGAACGGGACAGGTGTGAGCGGAACAAGTGTGAGAGGGACACGTGTTAGTGGGACAGGTGTGAGAGGGACAGGTGTGAGTGGGACAGGTGTGAGCGGAACAAGTGTGAGAGGGACACGTGATAGTGGGACAGGTGTGAGAGGGACAGGTGTGAGTGGGACAGGTGTGAGAGGGACAGGCGTGAATGGGACAAGTGTGAGAGGGACAGGTGTGAATGGGACAGGTGTGAGTGGGACGGGTGTGAGTGGGACAGGTGTGAGTGGGACAGGTGTGAGAGGAACAAGTGTGAGTGGGACAGGTGTGAGATTGACAGGTGTGAGTGGGACAGGTGTGAGAGGGACAGGTGTGACAGGGACAGGTGTGAGATTGACATGTGTGAGAGGGACAGGTGTGAGAGGGACAGTTGTGAGTGGGACAGGTGTGAGATTGACAGGTGTGAGAGGGACAGGTGTGAGTGGGACAGGTGTGAGAGGGACAGGTGTGAGATTGACATGTGTGAGAGGGACAGGTGTGAGAGGGACAGGTGTGAGTGGGACAGGTGTGAGTGGGACAGGTGTGAACGGGACAGGTGTGAGAGGGACAGGTGTGAGATTGACAGGTGTGAGATTGACAGGTGTCATCGGAACAAGTGTGAGTGGGACAGGTATGAGTGGGACAGGTGTGAGATTGACAGGTGTGAGTGGACAGGTGTGAGTGGACGGGTGTGAGTGGGACAGGGGTGTGAGTGGACGGTGTGAGTGGGACAGGTGTGAGTGGGACAGGTGTGAGAGGGACAGGTGTGAGTGGGACAGGTGTGAGTGGGACAGGTGTGAGTGGGACAGGTGTGAGTGGGACAGGTGTGAGTGGGACAGGTGTGAGTGGGACAGGTGTGAGAGGGACAGGTGTGAGTGGGACAGGTGTGAAATTGACAGGTGTGAGAGGGACAGGTGTGAGATTGACAGGTGTGAGAGGGACAGGTGTGAGTGGGACAGGTGTGAGAGGGACAGGTGTGAGCGGGACAGGTGTGAGAGGGACAGGTGTGAAATTGACAGGTGTGAGCGGGACAGGTGTGAGAGGGACGGGTGTGAGTGGGACAGGTGTGAGTGGGACGGGTGTGAGTGGGACGGGTGTGAGAGGGACAGGTGTGAGTGGGACAGGTGTAAGTGTGTTTTGTTAAAAATGGTAAAGACTAGGGTTGAACTGTTTAAACAGAGTCTCAGGTCTCAGGTCTCATAAATCGATCTCTGATTGATTTATTGATTCAAAAATTCTATTTTTGCCCTTTTTTTTTACCTTTGTGACCTTTGTGTTTCTCAGATCCACAGAGCTCGAGTTTTTCTCGTTTCTCTCAAATCGATGTTAAACGCTCAGATCTGTGTCTGCATTTTCAGTCTGAGCTTTATTAATAATTCATGTGCTTCTCCAGTTTCCTCACGTTCGACCTCTGGACCGTCCTCCTCAGGCTTTGGTTAAATCCTCACAGAACTTCTATTAAAATAGATTAGACTTGTGTTATAAGAATTTTATTCTTATAATTGTGTATATTGTTTATAGTTAGTTGGTGCTCATAGTTCTCTACAGGTCATGTCAAATCATGTTATGTCCTCCATGTTATTCCAAGCATGGAGTAGACATAACTAAAGACATGGCTTGCCGGAGGACTTCTGCACCTGTAGCCTGGAGCCTGGAGCTGGGGCCTTGAGGGGAGGGTGTATGCAAGATACACCTCCCACTGACAGCCCCCACTCCGTGATATAAAATGTAATGTTTTGCTTACCTCAGTAAGCAAAACGCACAATGTACCTTTGTTGTATCTGTGTAATTTGCTTCCCTTGCAAGGAATAAAACCTGGCCTTTCGCTTTTTATAATATAATCTGTCTCCGTGTCTCTCTGGATAATATAAGGATATAGAATTCTTTTGGACATATAGAATTCTTATAACATTTGGTGCCGTGACCCGGATTTCAATATTCGTGGTTTCTCATGCAAAGAGGTGAACTGACGTGCACGGAGAAATGCAAAAACAATGCATTTCTTGTAAGTCCCAAGCTGTGCTATTTAGCAGTAATGGCCAGATATCCTCTTTGTGTGTGAGCGATGACGAAATCTGGACTGAAAAAGAGAAGAGCAGAGAGACGAGAGAACAGAACAGACAGTCTGGCTGCGGAACAACTGGACTATTGGACTAAAAATTCAGGTAAACAGCTGTTTAATTTATTTTTGGTGTGTGCGTGTGTGAGTTTGTAATTAAAAGCTTCCGGAAGTAGCCTTTTGGAAATCTGACATATGTTGAGCGGGCTGCATGTAGTTTACATCATTAGTTGATGTTTTTCCATGAAGTTGGCCAGCATATGAGATTCTTAAACGCTGAAAGATCGAGAACCTAAATGTCATCTAGGGGTGAGATCCGCTTTATCGAGAACCCAAATGTAAAATCTAAGGGTGAGGTTTAAAGCTGAAAAAGTATGTGTTTTTGATCAAGAACCTACATGTAAAATCTTAAAGGGTGAGGTTTTAAACGGGATATTCTGATGTTAATCTGTGTTAAAGCTTGTTGTCTTGCTAGATTTTAGTTTGATAGATACCTTATGCTTTGTAAGTCTTCAGGTGTTTCTTGAAACGGACCCGCGCGTTTAGTTCATTTGGCCGTGACAAGGGCGGGACTCTATGGCACTAGATAGTTCATCTAATTACAAGAAGGAGTATAAGGTCTAAATAGCTTGTCTAGAGAGCACAGGAATTTATCTTAGATTAATAATCACGTATCGTAATACGCCACAATCGAACTGCCTTGCATAGCTAGTATTGTTGGTTTTAATGGTGCGTTGGACGCACAGGAAAACTCGAGTATTGACCATTATCGAGAACCTACATGTAAAATCTTAACGGGTGAGATGAATGAGTCCGAAGTCAATGTGACTATAAAAAGGCCTGCCTACGTAGAAGTGATTCCTGCAGATGAGAAATGAGATTTTAAAAGCCCACTAGATAGTGACAGGCTTATGCTGAAAAATGTTCACTGCATGTGAAGCGGTGATTTATAAAAAGCCCACGAGAGCTTTTGCTGAAAAATGTTCACTGCTGGTGACGCGGTGAGTGAGAGAAAAAAGGAAAAAGCCCACTGAAAGTGACGGGGCTTATACTGAGAATTGTTGGCAATACTGAGAATTGTTGACCTAAAGTTAAAGATAAAGGTGTGTGAGAGAATAAATGTGTTATGAATGGGCCATTGTTGGATGAAGAATGAGTCTAATGATGTGAATCAGAACAAAAGTAATGTTTTTGTTTAGAGAAAGTTTGAACAACATGAGAGAGAAAGGTAGCTTCCATAAGCTATTTTTCTAGTTTAAAAAAAGCAGAGAAGCAGAGAAGAGATTTTGAAAGAAGTGCACACATGTACTTCAAAACACTAATCATTTGTATTTTGTTTAAATGTTTTGGAGCCTCTAGGTATCGGCTTCCTCCCTCTCTCCGGAAAACAGTGCTCTCTCCAACCTCTGCACCCCACCTCCCACCTGCAGATTTTCGGCTGAAAAAAACTGCCAGCAGCAAACACGGAAGCGGTAAGATAAACAAATTCAGACAAACGTTTATTTGTTTTAAATTTTGATCTATTGAGATTGACCAAAAAGGTATTTGTAAAGTGTGTTTGCAACTTGGATGAAACTTGAAATTAATATGAATGTAATGTATTTCTCTGAGGAAAAATGCACAATTGCCATTGGAGACGAGAGCGAGGTGGAGGTGGGCGTGACAGACGAGAGGGCACTGAGAGAAGGAGGAGGAGGTCGAAACTGGGTCCAGACGAGAGACGAGGGAATGACCTCATGAACTGACCGCTTCAACTAACAGGTCAGGTACATAAACACATAACCACATGTAAATACAGACACATAAAGACACAGACACAAACACGGACACATGAGACACACATCTACAGAGAAGAATGTGATGTTGGTTTATGAAAGAAAATAATGAGTATTCTGTTAAAGAACAGAGTTGGTTTTGTATTTTATGTGACACGTTCGTGTGAACATTAAAGATTTGAAGAAGTTAAAGATCCAACACTTGGATCTAAAATAGAATTAGTGATTGATGTTTTGCTAAACAATGTTGTGTATCTATTAGTACGAGACTTAATAGAGGTCCTTAATATCAGTGTGGTTCAAACACACGGTATAACGCCAATAAAAGAATGAAAATGAATACTTTGTAATGGGAAGAATTACAAGATAACATTATTGTTGCAATTGGGAGAATTTAAATATATGTTTTAAAGTTGAATTGTGCAGAGTAAGTTTATAAAGATAATATAACTTTATAGTTGGGCCATAAGCTTATATTTAAAAGAGAACAAGGTTACCAGAACCTAAATAAAGAAAAGAAACATTTATGTATTTCTCTGGTTTGGTTCTAACAAAGTGTGAAAATGGAGAAAGTGGATTCACAACAACCACTGTTTGGATTCACAGGAATGTTTAAACAAGATAACATTCTATGGAAGTCGAGGTAACAGGGGCTTCACAGCACCCTCCTTTTTGCTCCCAAGAGCGAGAAATGTTTTGTTTTGGGTTTTTGTTTTTTTTTAAGCTCCACAGACATGGTGGGAGCCTTTACATTAAACAAACTTTTAATGTTGAGAAAAATATAGAGTTAGAAATGTCAGTGACAGAAACAGTCTGCACTGAACTAATGTGTTAAATAAAGTTTAATACTTAATTATGAAAACTGTTTGACCTTCTGACAGGTCTGTTGATATGAATAAAAGTCCACATTTGAGTTTTATTGAATCTATGAAACATGATTTGGTAAACTAAACGATTGAATTAATGGGATTGAATATGGTTTTGGAGAAGAAAACCTTAAAGTTTAAGTAATTGGAAACTTGAAATGAAGATAGTTCAAAATAAATAATAATCATTATTTATTTTGGTACTTTATAATTAAGGTATAGTGTCATCTATGCAATAAAGATTTAAACTGTAATGTAAATTGGTAATCTGGTTTTGGTGATTAAAAACATATCTATGTTAAAACAGTTCAAACTGTTAAAATGATCTTAAAGGGTTTATGTGAAAAATTGAAAGTTAATGAAAAATAAGTGAATAAAAGATAATTGTTAAACTAACAAGGTGAATTGTTAAAGTTTAAGAGCATATGCCAATGGCTCGCTGGGTTTAATCACTGTTTGAAGTGATTTAAGATTTTTTTGAGTACTGGGACTAACACAAGGTCCTTTTGAACAGACGTTAGACGTTGTTTTGGTTTTGGGTTTTGACAAACTTTAGGTCGTTGTAACCTAAAGAAAAAGAAAAAAGAGGTTGAGATGTTACATTTTATTAAATGAACAGTAATGATGATTACAATTTTGGTGAATTTGAATAAAGAAAGAGAGACACGTTATTTTAATTTTACACTTGATGTTTAAAGTTTCTGTTTAAACATTGAGTGAGGTGAATTCTTTATGTGGCATCTGAATGCCAAATTAGGGGAAACATGAAAATAGTGATTGATAAAATGTTTATGTTTCATTTAAACTAATATGGGAAAAATACAAAAACAAACTGGTTTATTGTATTGAGCACCTGGTAAAACTGAGTTTACAGAGACAGTATAGAACAGATCTATACTGAACAAAATCCTAAAGGAATTTAGTTTAAAAATAAAGTAGAATTTGAGAGGAAATTTGTTGATTTTATGGTTGGTCTTTCCTTTTAAAAAACGACAATCACGGAGATGATGGTGTTTTAGAGGAAAGCAGAGTGAACAGAGCAGAGGCTTTGTTCAAGCAGCTGAGACATGCTGCTGTTACTGGTTTAACCCCAGAGAGGGGGGTCTGAACCCAAGGGTGATTAAGAAATTTTGTTTTGAAGTAAGAGAAAATGTGTTTTCTTTGAAGAAAGTAATTTGAGGTAAAGTAAACAATATTTTGAGAATATTTTAATTTAAAAAAACATGTGAAATAAATTGTGAATTAAAGGTGAATGTTTAAAAGTTTGTGAAAATAGATCATGAAAACCAGGTCTGATCTATATAAATAATTTATGTTTGCATCAACTGAGTTAAAATTTATCAAATTGTGGATGATACCAATTACAGTTACAGGTAAAGACCTACAACTAATGGTAACTAAAATTAAAACTGAACTAAACAAAGTTAAGTTTTAAATATAACATCAACAAAAGTGATGCTATTTGGGAAAACATAAAGAAGATGAATAATTAGAAATGCTAATTAATGAAATAACAATTTAAGGTGGTAATTGGAAAAAACCATTCTGTTTTGATTTTATTTTTGATTTTTGTTTTATTTTGTTTAAGTTTTGTTTATTTTTTTGTGGTATTTTGAGCCATGGTTGTACCACGTCTCAAAAAGGGGGGAGATGAAGGTTTAAACAAAACTGTGTTAAAGTGCTGAAGGGATGCTTGGTTAACCTAATGGTTAGCATGAGGCTGAAACAACAGTGTTTAATACAGATAAAAGTTTAAATCAAATAATGAAATAAAGAAAGTTGACAGGACTTTTCTGGAGAAGCACTGTTTAGTCTGATTAAACCTTTTCAGATTAAAATAGATTTCCAGCAGACCATATCTGTGGAAACAGGGTTTATCTGCTGTTTCAGTTTTATGGTTTGATCATTTTAAGGGCTTTTATGGTTTCGTTGAAAAACCTAGGAGGCACTTTCTATGGGTCTATAATGTCAGATAACGTTTTGATTTGTTTGTTTGTTCTTTATTTGGATGGAAGCCAACTACAACAAGTATACCAGTTCAGAAAAGGAGTTTTGACAATTAATATAGCCACCAGCAGTAAGAGCTAATATTAACATAGTTCTTTGAACTTATATCATCTTGGTTTACACCTGTGAAGGGAAGTACACCTGTGAGCAGGGCTAGTGACGGGGGTCACATGACATGACTTCCTGTGACATCACTCTGAACTTGACAAACGTAGAGATCAGGGACAGGTGCAGTGCAAAGCAGAAGTCTGGAGGTTTTGTGAAAGTAAGACCATTAGACCAGCGTTGCCTGCTGACCGGAAACATGCGTCCTTAAAGGATCCTCGTTTATTTGTGTTCACATACAATGTGACGGAGAACATCGTGAGTGGAAACTCACACTTTAGGAGCCAAACAGCAGCTCCTCAGGTTCATTTGAGAGCCCCATTTACATCGACGACAGAGGTGTCCTTGAAGGTGTCCTTAATGAATATAAGGCTAAAATTCAATTAGCATTAGGATTTGAATTTTTACCATTTGGGACAATTTATGAAAATGTGGATTAAATGAAGTATATTTATAAACAACAAAGGTTTATGAATTACACAAGAGATGCTGTAACGGTTAATTAAAACTGGAAATGAGAGAAAACTGGTCCAAGGACTGGACAGAACAAAATAGCACTGAGCATGCTTTTAGCTGAAGAGGGGGGGATCTACAAAAGGATTTCCTCCAAAGTAACACAGGACTAGTTACAGCAGAACTAAAGTCTTTAAGAAAGGACTTCAAACTCTAACAGAGGAATTAGAATATTCTGGTATAGAGAAATTAATTTTGACCTGGTTTTACAACATATTTGGAAAATTTACTGGGATTTTAGAATCTGTATTGAGATACAGTACTTGTTGTTGCACTTCCATGTCTGATAACGTTTGTTTGTGTTGCTTTACATGTATCCGGAGCTTGTTGGTGAGATTGATGAATGTGGCCATTGCTGGGTCAACATTCCTGGACATGCACCTGCCAAACGACTAAGGTCAAGGCTTTGACCTCAGATGAACACTTTGATATCTGAGGGACGTTATTGTTTGCATGAACACCAACGGGACAACAGCTCCAGGACGGATTATACTACAGACCTAAGGGCCGTATGGTTCATTGAATTGATTATGCTGAAGAGAATTGATTTTAATCATTATGAATGTGCATATGTCTCACTCCATGTGTTTTCGTTACAGGGACAGAAATGGACAGGCAGGGACAGGCCAGAGATCTTGAGTCCAATGGGTCGACCAGCTCAACCTCTGGCAAATTTTTCTACTATATTTTGGAGTGACACTATGTTTTGATTTATGATTTATGGACTTTAAAGAATTTGACTTTGAAGAATCAGTGCATTACTCTGTGGGTTCCCATTTGATTTGAAACATATCCATTATAATCATTTGTTGTGTTTGTTTTGACATGTGTTGTAAGTTAATCATTTGAAGTGATTACATACGTTTGATGCTTGATGTTTGTGTTTTGTCACCGCCTTTAAGGGGTGGATAGAAGAGTTTTTCCCAGCTTTAGGTCATTTTACCAATGGGTCAAAATGTTCTTCTGGCTAGGTCAACGCCCTGCTGGGTTTTCGCTTCTGTCATATAGTTTACAATTCACACTCAAGCTAGTAGGTTGTTTATGCTAATTGTTATCAGCATAAAGAGGGGGGAATGTTATAAGAATTTTATTCTTATAATTGTGTATATTGTTTATAGTTAGTTGGTGCTCATAGTTCTCTACAGGTCATGTCAAATCATGTTATGTCCTCCATGTTATTCCAAGCATGGAGTAGACATAACTAAAGACATGGCTTGCCGGAGGACTTCTGCACCTGTAGCCTGGAGCCTGGAGCTGGGGCCTTGAGGGGAGTGTGTATGCAAGATACACCTCCCACTGACAGCCCCCACTCCGTGATATAAAATGTAATGTTTTGCTTACCTCAGTAAGCAAAACGCACAATGTACCTTTGTTGTATCTGTGTAATTTGCTTCCCTTGCAAGGAATAAAACCTGGCCTTTCGCTTTTTATAATATAATCTGTCTCCGTGTCTCTCTGGATAATATAAGGATATAGAATTCTTTTGGACATATAGAATTCTTATAACAACTTGATTATGTTGTTTTATATTCATTCATTCATTCATTTTCTACCGCTTTGTCCCGTTAGGGGTCACGGGTGACTGGAGCCTATCCCAGCAGCTTTGGGCCTGAGGCGGGGTACACCCTGGACAGTGGCCAGTTAGTCGCAGGGCTAACATTTAGAGACAGACAGTGACAAACAACCATTCACTTTCACATTCATTCACTAGGGACACTTTAGATTTGCCAATTAACCTGTACATGCATGTCTTTGTTTTATATATAATGTATCTTAATGCCCTTCCTTTGGAGAAAGAAGGGTCAGGGTCAGAGGGAGTTCCTCTTGGTTTAGTCCTGACCAATGAGCTATAATATAAACAGAAGAAACATTTCTATGAGTTTGAGTTATTTACCTTCGTAGTTCACAATGATTATGGCCAGAGTGTAGTCCTTCCCCATCATGGCTCCGCCCCTCACTCCAGCGACCAATCAGACGCCTCTTTATGGATCGCAAACTTCCAAAAGCTACAAACTTTTCCACTGACCAACCAGAATCAGAAACTTTGTCCAGATCCGTTGTTTTCATGTAAATCTGGACCAATCAGGAGCTTCTGAGCTTTTTCGACCAACCAGGAGTCTCTTAAAGCACTCTATTGTCTAATCAGCTGCTTTCAGACTCTCCGCCAACCAACCAGAGTCCTCAATTCAGTACTGGACCAATCAGAAAGCTCGTCCCAACCAATCAGCTGTTGAGGCTCAGGCCCAGAGCTGAACACTGCGTCTGTCTCATCCTCATTTCCTCCCTCCTGCCTCCTTCTGTGCCTCCTGCCTCCTTCTGTGCCTCCTCAGAAGTGTCCTCAGATGTGTCCTTGACTCCTCTCTTCGCTCGTCTCCTGAAGCGGGCGGATGTGGAGCAGAGGCAGGATAAAGTGATGAAGTGATGGAGGAGGATGAAGCCTGTGTTTGTGTCTGTCGCTCTGCTGCACCTCCCTCTCTCCGTCTGATTACGTCACACACAGGCACCGCCCCCTGAGCTCACTGCACTGTAAAAAAAAAAAAAGTCCCATGACTCTACGTAAAGAATGACGCCCACTCCACGTGTCCCGGAAGTGTTGAATCAGACCACTGAGAGAAAGTACAGCCCGTCTTCACAATAAATGCACATAATGAAGCCTGTTCAAGTCCACCTAAAACCTGTTCAAATCCAACTCAAACCTGATCAAGTACATCTAAAACCTGTTCAAATCCAACTCAAACCTGATCAAGTACATCTAAAACCTGTTCAAATCCAACTAAAACCTGTTAAAATCTATATAAAACCTGTTAACCTGTTAATCCTAAATACAAGTGTATTTTATTCTGAAACTCAGAGCTGAAGTGTGTGTTCTCCGTGTTTAAACAGCGCTTCATTAAAAAGTAAAGCTCTGTTAAAATAATGACAGTTTTCATTGAAATATGCCTCTGTAGTTGATCACCAGAAGCTTTATTAACGGTGTAGCTCGGCCTTAGTCTTTGTCAGTTTGTGTTTAATGTAAAAAACTCACAGTTAGCCTTTAGCTGTTAGCATTTAGCCGTGTCTCTGTAAATGGAGCCAAACACCAAGGATTTCTTCATCAAACCTGGTGAGTTTGAAATAAAATCTCTTATTCTCTGTCAGAACATAACATTTTATAGCGTTTTCAAGGCGTTATTGTTTTATAAAGTATTGTCCTAATGAAATATGTTGTTGTGTAAAACGATCCTTGTTCACAAATCCGTCAGATTAATATTTACTTTCTTATTTTAGAGCTAAAGTAAAGGATTAGAAACATTATTTCTGAATTATTTAAAATACCGAGAACGTAACTTTACTTCGGCTTTGAAAATACTTCTTTAATTGTGACGATTTAAGATTTATATTGGGATTTAATGTTGATTTTGAAAAAGACCGGGGACGCTGATATTTTGAAAAGATCTCACATTGGGCCCCAGTTCCACAAGCTTTACTATTACTATTAAACTTACTGAACTGTTACTGAATTACTACTTAACTATTACTGAGCTATTACTGAGGTATTACGGAATTATTACAGTAACTATTACTGAACTGTTACGGAACATTTACTGAATTATTACTGAGCTATTACTAAATTATTACTGAAAGTCAAGATGAGTGAACTCAGGAGGACAGGGACACATGCAGGAGGTGGGTCTGGGGGGCTTGAGTATTCTGGTGTAACAGCTGTTCTGTTGTTACTATAGAGACGATATATACTATATATATTTTTCTGACCGAAAGAAAATGAGTATGGGCACACTCTATGGGTAAACCCGTCCCTTCTCTTGGCTGAAGCAGAGCCGGATCAATCACAGCCGTCACACTCTCTGCGCTGCGGTGCTATTCCAAAACAAATAAGATTGCGCCCGGAACAGAGGAAAAGTTTGCCGCGGCACTCTCGTCTGGACATGTCTTTAAAACCGCCACCACTGGAAGTTTTGATAACTTTTTTTCGGGAAAAGGTCGTTTTTGCCGTACTCCCAACTGGATTTGGAAAAAGTTTAATATATCAACTTGCTGTCGTCACGCCCGCTTTGTGTGATTGGTTTATTCATCACCTGTTTGTCTCAGGCTAGATCTCCACAGACGCTGGACACAGACGTTTATTTGATATAAAACAGGCTTAAACACTTTATTTTATTATCTATAATAATTACATAAATATAAACTAGGAGCTGTTGGTGTTGTATTTTATGGTTGAACAAATAATGTTTAAACATTTATGAGATCATTTTATAAAAATATATTCTACAACAAACGTTAGCCTCAAGACAAAGTAATAATGTTTTGTTGAAGTCACTCTGACAATAACCTGACCTTTGTTTGTGGCTCGAAGGGAACCAGGAGCGCGGCTGGAACGACCCTCCTCAGTTTTCCTACGGCCTCCAGATGAGCCGCGGCCCACACAGGAACCTCCTGAACAGGAGAGCGCCCCCTCCAGGTGAGAACCAAACCTGTCTCTGTCACCTGACTGGAACAGGTTTTAGTTGGATTTGAACAGGTTTTATGGTGGTTATTATTATACAACTGGAACCTGATCTTGTCTCTGATTGGTCCACAGGTTCTGTAGCCCCACACTTGACCACGCCCTCTTCAGCCTTGACTCCGCCCAAGTCCGCTGTAGCTCCGCCTCTGATCAGTCCCGGTGAGAGCTTAGACCTGAACACTGATACAACAGATTATTAAAGGTTGATTCTAGAAAGTGTAGGCCGGACGGATGCTCTGCTGTGATTGGTTGTTACAAAGCGATGACATTGCAGCAAACTATGCCCAAAGCCTGCTCTAGACTTTGTTCAACTGAGTGTTGTTCTCGGCCTGAATTACTTTTACATTTATTCATTTCATTTATTTCACTTTCATTCAAAGCGACTTACATTAAAGTTCCATTCACCAGTGTTACAGCTGACACCACTGGAGGCAAGGAGGGTTAAGTGTCTTGCCCAAGGTCTTTAAAACTTAGCGAACAAATGCTGCAAACTAGTGTATAATATTTTAAAAAGTGCCATATGTTGATTGACATTAACAACAAACCTATCACTCTCAATACATTAGACCCGCCCTCCTCGCTGAAATAACTAATCACAGTTGAGGCCCATACTTTCTAGCATCAGCCAATAGGTGCGTTGGAGATAAACGTCTCTCGCCTGGATCTCTGACAAGAGCAGGCGGCCGCAGCAGTGGGCGGGACAAACTTCTGTGTTTCAGTCAGACCTTGATCTCACCAGATTCCCGTTGTCGGTAGAGGCAGCGTCAGAGTAACGTCTGGCTCACACACCCATTATTAAAGTGACTGATTCTAATGCGTTTCCTGTTGTCCTCCAGCTGCTCCGCCCACTGGCTCATCTGTGGCCCCTCCCCCCGACCCTGGTCCAATCAGCGCTCATACTGATTCTGTCCAATCAGAGCCGGAAGTGGAGGAAGTGATGTCAGTGTTGGAGGGCGCTCTGGAGGCATGTCGCTGCAGCGGCTCCAGAGTGAGTCCATCTCAATATTCAATAGAAAGCCCACTAAAACCTGTTCTAGTCCATCTTAGAGAGTAGAGTTTTTTTTTATACTCTGCTGTGGTCACTGTTGGTGTTGAGCCAGAAAGAAATTACATCCAAATAAAAGTCAAGATTACATTTTTCTGCCATATTGTTTAGCTTGACCTCTGACCCTCAGGTACAGGTGTGTAATGATGTGGGTAAAAGGCTGAAGGTGTTGGAGGAAAACTGGAAAACAGACCGACTGTCGTTGACCGTGAAGCGACGAATGAAGAGCCTCTGCTCAGGTTTGTGTTCGTTATTACTCTGTTATTACCACCGACTGTAACTGGTTCTGTCTGGTCTTCCTCAGATTTAAAGTCCGGACTCTGGGACTCGGCCGATGAGCTTCACCGGTCGCTGATGGTGGATCATGTGACTGAGGTCAGCCAATGGATGGTGGGCGTCAAACGACTCATCGCAGAAACAAGGAACTTGAGCCCGGCCCAGCTTCGACCTCTGACCCAGGACCAAGTAGATCCAGTCCGGGACAGTTTGTCTGAATCCTGACTGTTAAAGTCTGTTTTAGGTTTTAGTTCTGTAAAATAAAGTGTGTACTCCTGGTCTCAGGTGGATTTTCTCTGGTCTCAGGTGTGTTTAATTTCTGAGGCAGGTGGTAGTTTTGAGCAGGTTTTGTTTGAGAGACCAACCCGAACAGCTGAGCGGATAGTGACTTTCTGACTGAACTTTTTGTTCTTGGTTTTGTTTTTTGGTTCAGAGAATATACTTTTTTAAACTTTGCACATAAACAATGTAGGAAATTAATTATGAAAGCTTTCTGGATTTAAGTTTAAAGTAAATTGTGAGTTATCTTTTTGTATTTTTAGACATTTACAGGTGAATGAAACATGTCAGTGACGCTCAAACAAACAGCAGCAGGTTTGTTGTGAAATGTTTATTTATTAAACTGATCCATAGTTTTACAGACGTCTTCCTCTGCGTCCTCCCTTCCTCCGAGTGGAGTCTGACGGGATTGGAGTTACATCCTCTGGAGGAAAACAAACAGTGTTAGACCAGAGCTACAGAGAGTCAGAATACTGTATTAGACCAAAACCTAGAGAGAACACTGATTAAACCAGGATAAGAGCGGACACTGCGTTCGACATGCATCAGACAGGGTTTGGTCAGATGTTAAAGTCTCAGAGACATGCATCTTGTGTTTAGTCGAGTTCCTGCTCTGGGTTCATCAGAGCGAGGCTTCGAGTCTGCCTCAGGCGTACTTTTGAACTTCCTTCACAAAATAATTATTCATTTGTTCTGAAAGCCAACGAGTAACGGAGCTGTGAAAGGCTTCTGTGACAACAGCGACTAAAGGCTCGGAGCAGAAAAAACAAAAAACACTGGTTTCAATAATTTTGTGGTTCTTTTGAATAAGTTAGTTCTGTGCAGGGCCAGTCTCAAAGTGAACAGACCTGATGCCGTTTCAGGACATTTACATTAGACGCTTTTACTCCAAGCGACTTAGAAATGAGGAAAACATTGGAAGCAATTATAAACACCACAAAAGTAACAAAAACTAGTCTTAAAGCCTAGCACAGAACACAAAGCTACAGAAAAGAACCGTTTTAACCCTTTAGAACCCGACCCCGTTTTTGGTGGTCTGCTCGAAACAGACATGTCCACTGTTTGACTGCATCTCTGTAACTACAAGGTGTATTTCAATCATTTTAACAATAAATCAAGACGGAAAACGGCAAAATAACCCCAAAAACATGTCCGCGTAAAAACAATATTTGGATGAATATCCATTTAGATTAGATTAAGGCAGGTGCAGCTCAAACACTATTTCAAATCACAGCCACACGTCAACATTACCTGCATCAAATATAACTCTTCTAATACAAAACAAACCAAAACTATTAAGGTTTTAATAGGAAATAGTGGGGGCCACGTGGCAGAGTGGTCCTGCCTCACAGCAAAAAGGTTGCGAGTTCAAAACCTGACCAACTCAAACATCCTTGGATGACTCCGGTCTTTCTGTGTCCTCCACGTGTTACCGTGGGTTCTCTCCGGGTACTCCGGTCCAAACGCATGTATGTACAGGTTAATTGGTAAATCTAAAGTGTCCCTAGTGAATGGTTGACTGTCTCTAAATGTCAGCCCTGCGACTAACTGGCCACTGTCCAGGGTGAACCCCGCCTAAAGCTGCTGGGATAGGCTCCAGTCACTGCGGCCCCTAACCCCTATCTAGGCGTGTTAATCTGATGCCATTTACTTTCACTTGAATAATCTCAGAACTCCAGAAATCATTTTATTAACGGGCTGTGTCCGAGTCTCACCGATTCGTCCAATCTTCATCCCAGATCGGGCCAGAGCTCTGAGAGCAGACTGGGCCCCGGGGCCCGGGGTCTTTGTCCTGAAACCAGACAAAACCAGTCAGAACCACACCACAGTCCCCATACCCCCCAGCAGCCCTCAGCCATGGACCTCACCTATTGCCCCCTGTGGCCCTCAGCTTAATGTGCAGAGCGGTGATGCCCAGCTCCTTGCAGCGCTGGGCCACATCCTGAGCAGCCAACATGGCGGCATACGGAGAGGACTCGTCTCTGTCGGCCTTCACCTTCATGCCTCCGGTCACACGGCAGATGGTCTCCCTGAGAGAACACACACACACACACACACACACACGTTAGAGTCTGCCCAGGACTCAGTCAAATCTAAACAAAGCCAATGCTTGTGGCACGACTCCGTCTCGAGAGTTCAAACTCAAGAAATGTATTTTGTACTGCTCCAGGCAAATTGTCAGCATGTATATGTCAAACCCATCCTTTACAGTGTGGTTCTGTTGGATACTTTACTCAGTGTCAGACAGTGGCCACCGTCAGTCACATCTGTGCCATTGGTTTATTCAGGGTCATGGGTAAGGGCCGTAAACAGAGCAGGTCTAAAGAAACTGTGCCGTCTGTTACAGTCTGGCTCTAGCTAGTGTTGTTTGTGACTATTGTATACTGTGCTATTTACAGAGGGGTATATTCTGGGGTCTGTACGTACTTCCCGGACAGGTCGGTGACGTGAACAAAGGTGTCGTTGAAGGAGGCAAAGATGTGACAGACTCCGAAGACGTTCTCTCCTTCAGCGACCTGTGGCCCCAGACTGATCACCTGCTCCTCCTTCTTCTCCTTCCCTTTACGAGGAGCCATCGTCTGAAAACACACCAGAATAAAGTCTCCACAGAACCCAAACACTTTCTGAAAATTTACAGACTCCAGTTTAATTTGTGTAACTGTTGTTACAAACACTGACTTTTTACACAGTTTAAATAACTGTAAAAGTTAATAAAGAACAAACATGGAGCCAGTGAGCAAAAATGTTCTGAGTGAATTCGCTGCATTTAACTCTTCATTGTATTTTCATTAAACACACTGCACCACAAAATACATCTACAACAGGCAGTGAGGTTTAATCCCGTCAAAAAGACAACAGAAAACTAATTTTAAAACATCATTTGGACAGCATTTCTGACTCTAGCCCCTGAACACAGCTGCAGCTCAAAGCCACGTTTAACTCCAGAGGCCGGTTCCGTCAGATTAAACCCAAACAAAGGCGTAAACACCAGGAGAACAGCCCAGAGCAAAGCCCAGGCTGCAGGAAAACAAAATCACCTTCAGTAACTACGTGTCAGGAAAGTTCTGACTCGTTTGAACAGTTTTAAATTGAAAGGTGACGCGGTTCGTGGAGCGTAGCAGAAATCGTGGCTTGTGCTCCTACACTTCAATATTTAGGGCAAAATTTACAGCAGCTACAACATGTTCATTAAGACTACAGACTGAATACGAGGATATATTATTGCGACGTGATACAATGTGGTTTGGAACAGTTTAAAATCTAAATTCTAAAGTAAAATGTGGTTTAACCATTGCGCTGAGCTAAGATGGCGGGCCCGAGGATGCTGACAGAACACAAAATACGCTCAAAACTTCACCTTCTCTGAATCATAAACTGACAATTTCACATCGATCAGGAAGATTACGGTTTATAGATTTGTGAAAAGTACCTGAATAAAGCAGATGGACAGAAAAACAACGGATTGAAGTAGGATTTAAACCAGAGCGGGACGTACCTCTGTGTGTCTTTTTACAAAGCAGAAACAGAAAAGGACCGAACTTCCGCTTCCGGGGTCAAAGAGGAGTCTGTAGCGCGGGAATAACTCTGCTGCCCACGAGCGGTGGCGGGAAAAATACGGTAATTTATATAAAAAAATTGAATCACTACTTCTTGTCTAACCCTCTCTTCTTTTATATTTATCAGACTAAAACATATTTTCTCTTTTGAGATTTACATATATTTAAATATTTGATAAGGTACTGAGCCTGAGGTATAGAATTGTTTTTATATATGTAGTAAGTCTGTGAAGGTTCTCATTCATCCAGGTCATCTTGAAAAAAATGTTGAAGTAAAAGCATTTACTTGGTCTAAACCTGGTATTACTCGGTCAGTCTAGTTTTACTTGGTCTAAACCTGGTCTAAACCTGGTCTAACCTGGTCTAAACCTGGTTTTACTCTGTCTAAACCTTGGTCTAACCTGGTCTAAACCTGGTTTTACTCCGTCTAAACCTGGTTTTACTTGGTCTAAACCTGGTTTTACTCGGTCAGTCTAGTTTTACTTGGTCTAAACCTGGTTTTACTTGGCCTAAACCTGGTTTTACTCCGTCTAAACCTGGTTTTACTTGGTCTAAACCTGGTTTTACTCGGTCAGTCTAGTTTTACTCGGTCTAAACCTGGTTTTACTTGGCCTAAACCTGGTTTTACTTGGTCTAAACCTGGTATTACTCGGTCAGTCTAGTTTTACTTGGTCTAAACCTGGTTTTACTCCGTCTAAACCTGGTTTTACTTGGCCTAAACCTGGTTTTACTTGGTCTAAACCTAATTTTACTTGGTCTAAACCTGGTTTTACTTGGTCTAAACCTGGTTTTACTTGGTCTAAACCTTGGTCTAACCTGGTCTAAACCTGGTTTTACTTGGTCTAAACCTGGTCTAACCTGGTCTAAACCTGGTTTTACTTGGTCTAAACCTGGTTTTACTCGGTCTAAACCTGGTATTACTCGGTCAGTCTAGTTTTACCCGGCCTAAACCTGGTTTTACTTGGTCTAAACCTAGTTTTACTCGGCCTAAACCTGGTTTTACTTGGTCTAAACCTGGTATTACTCGGTCAGTCTAGTTTTACTCGGCCTAAACCTAGTTTTACTCGGTCTAAACCTAGTTTTACTCGGTCTAAACCTGGTTTTACTTGGTCTAAACCTAGTTTTACTTGGCCTAAACCTGGTTTTTCTCCGTCTAAACCTGGTTTTACTCGGTCTAAACCTGGTTTTACTTGGTCTAAACCTGGTTTTACTCCGTCTAAACCTGGTTTTACTCCGTCTAAACCTGGTTTTACTCCGTCTAAACCTGGTTTTACTCGGTCTAAACCTGGTTTTACTCGGTCTAAACCTGGTTTTACTCGGTCTAAACCTGGTTTTACTTGGTCTAAACCTGGTTGTACTCCGTCTAAACCTGGTTTTACTTGGTCTAAACCTAGTTTTAGTTGGTCTAAACCTAGTTTTACTCGGTCTAAACCTGGTTTTACTCGGTCTAAACCTGGTTTTACTCGGTCTAAACCTGGTTTTACTTGGTCTAAACCTGGTTTTACTTGGTCTAAACCTGGTCTAACCTGGTCTAAACCTGGTTTTACTTGGTCTAAACCTGGTCTAACCTGGTCTAAACCTAGTTTTACTCGGTCTAAACCTAGTTTTACTCGGTCTAAACCTGGTTTTACTTGGTCTAAACCTGGTTTTACTTGGTCTAAACCTGGTTTTACTCCGTCTAAACCTAGTTTTACTTGGTCTAAACCTAATTTTACTCGGTCTAAACCTGGTTTTACTCGGTCTAAACCTGGTTTTACTCGGTCTAAACCTGGTTTTACTTGGTCTAAACCTGGTTGTACTCCGTCTAAACTTGGTTTTACTTGGTCTAAACCTAGTTTTACTCGGTCTAAACCTAGTTTTACTCGGTCTAAACCTGGTTTTACTCGGTCTAAACCTGGTTTTACTTGGTCTAAACCTGGTTTTACTTTGTCTAAACCTGGTCTAACCTGGTCTAAACCTGGTTTTACTTGGTCTAAACCTGGTCTAACCTGGTCTAAACCCTGGTCTAACCTGGTCTAAACCTGGTCTAACCTGGTCTAAACCTGGTTTTACTTGGTCTAAACCTAGTTTTACTCGGTCTAAACCTGGTCTAACCTGGTCTAAACCTTGGTCTAACCTGGTCTAAACCTTGGTCTAACCTGGTCTAAACCTGGTTTTACTCCGTCTAAACCTGGTTTTACTTGGTCTAAACCTGGTATTACTCGGTCAGTCTAGTTTTACTCGGTCTAAACCTGGTTTTACTTGGTCTAAACCTAGTTTTACTTGGTCTAAACCTGGTTTTACTCGGTCTAAACCTGGTTTTACTTGGTCTAAATCTAGTTTTACTCGGTTTAAACCTGGTTTTACTCGGTCTAAACCTGGTTTTACTTGGTCTAAATCTAGTTTTACTCGGTTTAAACCTGGTTTTACTCGGTCTAAACCTAGTTTTACTCGGTCTAAAACAGATGTAGTGAGTTTGTTCTCTGCAGCAGTTGCAGCAGTTGCCATGACGACGCTGCCTGTATGAGCTCTGTGCTGTGATTAGCCATGGGCGCTGTCCATCTGTGTGTGCTGCTCTGTGATTGGCCGCTGTGGGCGGAGCGGGCGGGGTCTACAGCTCATATCGCACTCTGTTTGTCTCCAGTCTTCAGTCCACAGCTGAGCCTCATCCTCCGCTCTCCTCCTCCTCACACCAGAACCAGGACCAGGACTGGAAATCCACCCTGACCCCTGACCCCTGCCATAACCACCGACCCCTGACCCCACTGGACAACCGTCGCCATGGCAACGGTCATCTGCACACGCTTTACCGAGGAGTACCAGCTGTACGAGGAGCTCGGCAAGTGAGTCCCATTCCATCACAGAAACATTCTCCTACACACTCCACACACACACCTACAGAGGAGAGGAGGCGAGGAGGTAGGAGGCGAGGGTGAAGGAGGGAATGGAGGAAGAAATATGTCTGAATTCCATTATGTGGAGGGATGTTAGGGAATAATATCTGTGTCAATGTGATCAAAGTGGGACTAACTCTAAAACCCTGATTCTGAATTCTGTTCACTTTATTTATACTGACTCAAGGAAGGGTCTGGCACCTTTAAATTTGTGTAGAATTAAGATTAAAACTAGAACCGAGAAGACCCTGACCCCAAGTCCATCAGAGACGTTTAAAAGATAAGTCTGACTCTGAGTTTATTTAAACTGAGGACTGAGGAAAAGGAGGGACGTTTAATTAAAGTGGGACAAACTAAAGCCCCGATGTGACTCTGAACATCACTGACTCCACCTCCAGGAACAAAAGAAGAATATAGTTGCTCCACAAACTCTCTTTTACAACCTGTTCCTCTGAATTTTTATCAGTGGATTGGAAACAAAAGATGGACAGTCAGGGAAAAGGTGGAGAGGAAAGGAAGGAAGGATGTATAAAGGAATCAAATCTGAATTCTATGACACAAGACGAAGAGTTTCCTTTATTTATGCTGAGTCAAGAAGGAGGCAAGGAAGAAGGTGATAAAGGAAAGAAAGACTCCATTAAACAAATATTTGAAGAGTTTTTGTAAAATACAAAAGAAGAAATGATGTTAGCTTTAAACTTGATTTAAAATCCTTTCCTGATGTTGAAGCTAGTCACTCAAGTTTAATCAAAGACTTTCTCTAAAATCTTTCACAGTTTACTGTTAAACACATGAGACAATAAAACCAAAGTAGTCAAATAAAAACCTGACACATGCTCATAACTCCACGTCTGTAAATCACAGAGCTTTGAAAGTTTTCTCAAACAGGACTCATTTATCTGCTTTTTCAAAACAAGCTTTGTGTTCGTGAGTGAAATTTGTGGAAGTAAAACAAAGTAAAACTGAACGTGTCTAAACGTGAAAAACAAAAACTGGGATTTCTCAAAAATGGTTGAAAAGAGTTAAACAAGTAATAATCTGTGTATTTATGAAAGTTTTGAATGACACTAAATTTTTTTAATGAGCTGAAGAACCTCCCAAAATAAAGACCTGGTTTAGTCCTGGTTTAGACCTGGTTTAGACCTGGTTTAGACCTGGTTTAGTCCTGGTTTAGACCTGGTTTAGACCTGGTTTAGTCCTGGTTTAGACCTGGTTTAGACCTGGTGTAGACCTGATTTAGACCTGGTTTAGACCTGGTTTAGACCTGATTTAGACCTGGTTTAGACCTGGTTTAGACCTGGTTTAGTCCTGGTTTAGACCTGGTTTAGACCTGGTTTAGACCTGGTTTAGACCTGGTTTAGTCCTGGTTTAGACCTGGTTTAGACCTGGTTTAGTCCTGGTTTAGTCCTGGTTTAGACCTGGTTTAGACCTGGTTTAGTCCTGGTTTAGTCCTGGTTTAGTCCTGGTTTAGTCCTGGTTTAGTCCTGGTTTAGACCTGGTTTAGACCTGGTTTAGTCCTGGTTTAGTCCTGGTTTAGTCCTGTTCTCTTGTGGCTTGTGATAATGCAGCAGATAAAAGCAGAGGAGTGAGACCTCTCTAACCTCGGCCCACTCTCTGCCCACTCAGCCTCAGCTCCGAGGGCCTTACATAACTCTGTGGGCGACAGGAAGCAGCTCCACCAATCAGAACACAGCATGAATCTTGGATCCGAGAGAAACACCTTCAGCTTCAGCACAATATCATCCTCTGAGAGTTTCACAGAATCTAAGCCTCTTCTGAGCCTCACCTGGAGGAACTGAGAGGATAGGAACAGAAAACAGAACATTTAGAGGTATTTGAGTGAGTCTGAGGGACCCTTCACGAGGCCCCTATCGGTCCCAAACCAGAAACACACTGAACAGAAATCAATTGAGACAGAACAATTTCTGTTTCTCTTCACGCCTCATTTACTCGTCTGAGGTTTGGACGGAAAGAGAACAACATACATAACACTCTGTTCTATTGAAGACCTTCACAGAGGTGTTTCTACAGACTCTAGGGCCCCTGGGACCACACACTCGACCTGTTCATTAACAGCAATAGTCGCCAAAAATACAAACAAATGTATTTAAAGTCCTACAGCTTTTCCTCCGGGCCGGGTCACAGGCAGCAGTGGCGCAAAAAGGAGGTATGCGCCATATGCGGCGCATAGGGGCGCAGCACCTTGGGGGCGCCAAAGTGATGGTCTAAAAAAAAAAATTTTAAATTAGCTTTTTTTTTTTGTGGTATTTCCTAAATGTAGCTTAGCTGCTGTTGAGCGTTTCTAAATCATTTCAGTATTTCCTCAATATACTATATAACATTTTAGAGGACTAACAGGCAACAGTAGGCGCCCTCATTAGATTCCATAAATAGGATTAATGGAATATCGTGAGTGTGCGTGGCTGCGAGCAGGTAACGTTACGTACAGTTGTCACAGTACGTACACAGTTGTCTTTGGGGCTAAAAAAAAAGAAAGAAAGAGGGAAAAGGAGATGGCGTGTCAAGGTATGGGACAGCTGATAAACAGGCAACAGGTAGGATTTAAAGTGAGACCTCTGTGCTTGTAATATTCATGTGAACAGACTAGCTAGCAATTGCTAACACTGGGAATGCAGCAGCCAAAATTGAGACACCACCCTTTTCCCAGACACCTCTTCAGCAGCTCCTCCGGGGAACATGCATGGGGTCCTGGATCGTGGGGCGGAGCGGGGCTGACCAGGCCCTTTAACTTTGTCTCCTGGACCTGTTTACTTTGGAGACCCTCCGGAGGCTTTTAGTTCCTGGATCAGAGCCCTCCATCACATGATGAGGGCTTCTCCAAAACTACCATCCCATAAAAGTGCTCTTGTCAACTTTTAGAAGTAATGGCTAGAAATGGAAGGGAGTCGGGAAATCAGAGCACCTTGTAACTCTTGTTCAGAAAGTGCTTTATAATAAATTGTATCACTGTTATCTTAAGGAGGGTCTAAAGTCTAATGTAATCTGTGGTTTTTAGGTTGTATGCAGTTTTCTGGTTTGTCTCTGCTCATCCAGGTCATAACAGACATAGTAGATTTAGATATAAACATGACTTAATTGTTTGTTTGAATTTGGATCAGTATCTGTCAGACTATCTTTATTCAAACTCTTGTCTTTGAGCACTTTTGGTTGAAATGCACTTGTCCACCTCAGACTCCACAAAAGTCTGGTCCAGGGCCTGGTTTTCGGAGCCTACACAAGGTTTTGTTCACAAAACAAAAGACTGTTGTAGAACTCAAGCTGCAGACAACAGTCCCAAAGAATCGACAAAGTCAAGACAAACCCAGAAAGAACTGGTGACTATGAATCTTTGGGATTTTTTTAAATAAAGGGAAAAAATATGTAGAAGATTTGAGGTCGGATCTTTTTGACTGGAATGCCTCTGAAAGTCCCTAAAGTCCCTGTGTGTTTCCAGGGGAGCGTTCTCAGTCGTGCGGCGCTGTGTAAAGGTGCTCTCCGGTCAGGAGTACGCCGCCAAGATCATCAACACCAAGAAACTGTCGGCACGAGGTAAGAACCAGAAGGACTGGTTTAGACTGGTTTAGACTGGTTTAGACTGGTTTAGACTAGGTTAGACTGGTTTCGACTGGGTTAGACTGGGTTAGACTGAGTTAGACTGGTTTAGACTGGTTTAGACTGAGTTAGAACAGGTTAGACTAGGTTAGACTGGTTTCGACTGGGTTAGACTGAGTTAGACTAGGTTAGACTAAGTTAGACTAGGTTAGACTGAGTTAGACTGAGTTAGACTAGGTTAGACTGAGTTAGACAAGGTTAGACTGAGTTAGACTGAGTTAGACTAGGTTAGACTGAGTTAGACAAGGTTAGACTAGGTTAGACTGAGTTAGACTAGGTTAGACTAGGTTAGACTAGGTTAGACTGAGTTAGACTAGGTTAGACTGAGTTAGACTAGGTTAGACTGTGTTAGACTAGGTTAGACTGAGTTAGACTAGGTTAGACTGAGTTAGACAAGGTTAGACTAGGTTAGACTAAGTTAGACTAGGTTAGACTGAGTTAGACTAAGTTAGACTAAGTTAGACTAAGTTAGACTAGGTTAGACTAAGTTAGACTAGGTTAGACTGAGTTAGACTAGGTTAGACTGAGTTAGACTAGGTTAGACTGAGTTAGACAAGGTTAGACTAGGTTAGACTAAGTTAGACAAGGTTAGACTGAGTTAGACTAGGTTAGACTGAGTTAGACTAGGTTAGACTGAGTTAGACAAGGTTAGACTAGGTTAGACTAAGTTAGACAAGGTTAGACTAGGTTAGACTGAGTTAGACTAAGTTAGACTAAGTTAGACTAGGTTAGACTAAGTTAGACTAGGTTATACTGAGTTAGAACAGGTTAGTCTGGGTTAGACTAGGTTAGACTAGGTTAGACTGTGTTAGACTGGGTTAGACTAGGTTAGACTGGGTTCGACTAGGTTAGACTGGGTTAGACTAGGTTAGACTAGTTTAGGCTGGGTTAGACTGAGTTAGACTAGGTTAGACTGAGTTAGACTGAGTTAGACTAGGTTAGACTGGGTTAGACTAGGTTAGACTGAGTTAGACTAGGTTAGGCTGAGTTAGACTAAGTTAGACTGAGTTAGACTAGGTTAGACTAGTTTAGGCTGAGTTAGACTAGGTAGACTGAGTTAGACAAGGTTAGACTAGGTTAGACTAAGTTAGACAAGGTTAGACTAGGTTAGACTGAGTTAGACTAAGTTAGACTAAGTTAGACTAGGTTAGACTAAGTTAGACTAGGTTAGACTGAGTTAGACTAGGTTAGACTGAGTTAGACTAGGTTAGACTGAGTTAGACAAGGTTAGACTAGGTTAGACTAAGTTAGACAAGGTTAGACTAGGTTAGACTGAGTTAGACTAAGTTAGACTAAGTTAGACTAGGTTAGACTAAGTTAGACTGGGTTCGACTAGGTTAGACTGGGTTAGACTAGGTTAGACTAGTTTAGGCTGGGTTAGACTGAGTTAGACTAGGTTAGACTTAGTTAGACTAGGTTAGACTGAGTTAGACTAGGTTAGTCTGGGTTAGACTGGGTTAGACTGAGTTAGACTAAGTTAGACTGAGTTAGACTAGGTTAGACTTAGTTAGACTGGGTTAGACTAGGTTAGACTTAGTTAGACTAGGTTAGACTAGGTTAGACTTAGTTAGACTGGGTTAGACTGAGTTAGACTAGGTTAGACTTAGTTAGACTAGGTTAGACTGAGTTAGACTAGGTTAGTCTGGGTTAGACTGGGTTAGACTAGGTTAGACTGGGTTAGACTAGGTTAGACTTAGTTAGACTAGGTTAGACTAGTTTAGGCTGAGTTAGACTAGGTTAGACTAGGTTAAGCTGAGTTAGACTAGGTTAGACTAGGTTAGACTTAGTTAGACTAGGTTAGGCTGAGTTAGACTAGGTTAGACTAGGTTAGACCTAGTTAGACTAGGTTAGACTGAGTTAGACTAGGTTAGACTAGGTTAGGTTGAGTTAGACTTAGTTAGACTAGGTTAGACTGAGTTAGACTAGGTTAGACTTAGTTAGACTAGGTTAGACTAGGTTAGACTAGGTTAGACTTAGTTAGACTAGGTTAGGCTGAGTTAGGCTGAGTTAGACTGAGTTAGACTAGGTTAGACTTAGTTAGACTAGGTTAGACTAGGTTAGGCTGAGTTAGACTAGGTTAGACTAGGTTAGGCTGAGTTAGACTAGGTTAGACTAGGTTAGACCTAGTTAGACTAGGTTAGACTGAGTTAGACTAGGTTAGACTAGGTTAGGTTGAGTTAGACTTAGTTAGACTAGGTTAGACTGAGTTAGACTAGGTTAGACTTAGTTAGACTAGGTTAGACTAGGTTAGACTAGGTTAGACTTAGTTAGACTAGGTTAGGCTGAGTTAGGCTGAGTTAGACTGAGTTAGACTAGGTTAGACTTAGTTAGACTAGGTTAGACTAGGTTAGACTAGGTTAGACTAGGTTAGACTGGGTTAGACTGGGTTAGACTAGGTTAGACTGAGTTAGACTAGGTTAGACTAAGTTAGACTAGGTTAGACTGAGTTAGACTGAGTTAGACTAGGTTAGACTGAGTTAGACAAGGTTAGACTGAGTTAGACTGAGTTAGACTAGGTTAGACTAAGTTAGACAAGGTTAGACTGAGTTAGACTAGGTTAGACTGAGTTAGACTAGGTTAGACTGAGTTAGACTAGGTTAGACTGAGTTAGACAAGGTTAGACTAGGTTAGACTAAGTTAGACAAGGTTAGACTAGGTTAGACTGAGTTAGACTAAGTTAGACTAAGTTTGACTAGGTTAGACTAAGTTAGACTAGGTTATACTGAGTTAGAACAGGTTAGACTGTGTTAGACTGGGTTAGACTAGGTTAGACTGGGTTCGACTAGGTTAGACTGGGTTAGACTAGGTTAGACTAGTTTAGGCTGGGTTAGACTGAGTTAGACTAGGTTAGACTGAGTTAGACTAGGTTAGACTGGGTTAGACTAGGTTAGACTGAGTTAGACTAGGTTAGGCTGAGTTAGACTAAGTTAGACTGAGTTAGACTAGGTTAGACTAGTTTAGGCTGAGTTAGACTAGGTTAGACTAGGTTAGACTTAGTTAGACTGGGTTAGACTAGGTTAGACTTAGTTAGACTAGGTTAGACTAGTTTAGGCTGAGTTAGACTAGGTTAGACTAGGTTAGACTTAGTTAGACTGGGTTAGACTGAGTTAGACTAGGTTAGACTTAGTTAGACTAGGTTAGACTGAGTTAGACTAGGTTAGTCTGGGTTAGACTGGGTTAGACTAGGTTAGACTGGGTTAGACTAGGTTAGACTTAGTTAGACTAGGTTAGACTAGTTTAGGCTGAGTTAGACTAGGTTAGACTAGGTTAGACTTAGTTAGACTAGGTTAGACTAGGTTAAGCTGAGTTAGACTAGGTTAGACTAGGTTAGACTTAGTTAGACTAGGTTAGGCTGAGTTAGACTAGGTTAGACCTAGTTAGACTAGGTTAGACTGAGTTAGACTAGGTTAGACTAGGTTAGGTTGAGTTAGACTTAGTTAGACTAGGTTAGACTGAGTTAGACTAGGTTAGACTTAGTTAGACTAGGTTAGACTAGGTTAGACTTAGTTAGACTAGGTTAGGCTGAGTTAGGCTGAGTTAGACTGAGTTAGACTAGGTTAGACTTAGTTAGACTAGGTTAGACTAGGTTAGGCTGAGTTAGACTGGGTTAGACTAGGTTAGACTAGGTTAGACTGGGTTAGACTGGGTTAGACTAGGTTAGGCTGAGTTAGACTGAGTTAGAAAAGGTTAGACTAGGTTAGACTGAGTTAGACTAGGTTAGACTGAGTTAGAAAAGGTTAGACTAGGTTAGACTGAGTTAAACTAGGTTAGACTGAGTTAGACTAGGTTAGGCTGAGTTAGACTGAGTTAGACTAGGTTAGGCTGAGTTAGACTGAGTTAGAAAAGGTTAGACTAGGTTAGACTGAGTTAGAAAAGGTTAGACTAGGTTAGACTGAGTTAGACAAGGTTAGACTGAGTTAGACTAGGTTAAGCTAGGTTAGACTGAGTTAGACTAGGTTAGACTGAGTTAGACAAGGTTAGACTGAGTTAGACTAGGTTAGGCTAGGTTAGACTGAGTTAGACTAGGTTAGGCTGAGTTAGACTGAGTTAGAAAAGGTTAGACTAGGTTAGACTGAGTTAGACAAGGTTAGACTGAGTTAGACTAGGTTAGGCTAGGTTAGACTGAGTTAGACTAGGATAGACTGAGTTAGACTAGGTTAGACTGAGTTAGACTGAGTTAGACTGAGTTAAACTAGGTTAGACTGAGTTAGACTAGGTTAGACTAGGTTAGACTGAGTTAGACTAGGTTAGACTAGGTTAGACTAAGTTAGACTAGGTTAGGCTGAGTTAGACTGAGTTAGACTAGGTTAGACTGAGTTAGACTAGGTTAGACTAGGTTAGACTAAGTTAGACTAGGTTAGGCTGAGTTAGACTGAGTTAGACTAGGTCAGATTAGGTTAGACTGAGTTAGACTAGGTTAGGCTGAGTTAGGCTGAGTTAGACTAGGTTAGACTGGGTTAGACTAGGTTAGACTGAGTTAGACTAGGTTAGGCTGAGTTAGACTAGGTTAGGCTGAGTTAGGCTGAGTTAGACTAGGTTAGGCTGAGTTAGACTAGGTTAGACTGAGTTAGACTGAGTTAGACTGAGTTAGACTGGGTTAGACTAGGTTAGACTGGGTTAGACTGGGTTAGACTGAGTTAGACTAGGTTAGACTGAGTTAGACTGAGTTAGACTAGGTTAGACTGGGTTAGACTAGGTTAGACTGAGTTAGACTAGGTTAGGCTGAGTTAGACTAAGTTAGACTGAGTTAGACTAGGTTAGACTAGTTTAGGCTGAGTTAGACTAGGTTAGACTAGGTTAGACTTAGTTAGACTGGGTTAGACTAGGTTAGACTTAGTTAGACTAGGTTAGACTAGTTTAGGCTGAGTTAGACTAGGTTAGACTTAGTTAGACTGGGTTAGACTGGGTTAGACTAGGTTAGACTGGGTTAGACTAGGTTAGACTTAGTTAGACTAGGTTAGACTAGGTTAGACTAGTTTAGGCTGAGTTAGACTAGGTTAGACTAGGTTAGACTTAGTTAGACTAGGTTAGACTAGGTTAAGCTGAGTTAGACTAGGTTAGACTTAGTTAGACTAGGTTAGGCTGAGTTAGACTAGGTTAGACTAGGTTGAGACCTAGTTAGACTAGGTTAGACTGAGTTAGACTAGGTTAGACTAGGTTAGGTTGAGTTAGACTTAGTTAGACTAGGTTAGACTGAGTTAGACTAGGTTAGACTTAGTTAGACTAGGTTAGACTAGGTTAGACTTAGTTAGACTAGGTTAGGCTGAGTTAGGCTGAGTTAGACTGAGTTAGACAGACTAGGTTAGACTAGGTTAGGCTGAGTTAGACTGGGTTAGACTAGGTTAGACTGGGTTAGACTGGGTTAGACTGGGTTAGACTAGGTTAGACTGAGTTAGACTAGGTTAGGCTGAGTTAGACTAGGTTAGACAGAGTTAGACTAGGTTAGACTGAGTTAGACAAGGTTAGACTAGTTTAGACTGAGTTAGACTAGGTTAGACTGAGTTAGACTGAGTTAGACTGAGTTAAACTAGGTTAGACTGAGTTAGACTAGGTTAGACTAGGTTAGACTGAGTTAGACTAGGTTAGACTGAGTTAGACTGAGTTAGACTGAGTTAAACTAGGTTAGACCAGAGTTAGACTAGGTTAGACTAGGTTAGACTGAGTTAGACTAGGTTAGACTAGGTTAGACTAAGTTAGACTAGGTTAGGCTGAGTTAGACTGAGTTAGACTGAGTTAGACTAGGTTAGACTGAGTTAAACTAGGTTAGACTGAGTTAGACTAGGTTAGACTAGGTTAGACTGAGTTAGACTAGGTTAGACTAGGTTAGACTAAGTTAGACTAGGTTAGGCTGAGTTAGACTGAGTTAGACTAGGTCAGATTAGGTTAGACTGAGTTAGACTAGGTTAGGCTGAGTTAGGCTGAGTTAGACTAGGTTAGACTGGGTTAGACTGGGTTAGACTAGGTTAGACTGAGTTAGACTAGGTTAGGCTGAGTTAGGCTGAGTTAGACTAGGTTAGGCTGAGTTAGACTAGGTTAGACTGAGTTAGACTGAGTTAGACTGAGTTAGACTGGGTTAGACTGGGTTAGACTGGGTTAGACTGAGTTAGACTAGGTTAGACTGAGTTAGACTGAGTTAGACTAGGTTAGACTGGGTTAGACTAGGTTAGACTAGGTTAGGCTGAGTTAGACTAAGTTAGACTGAGTTAGACTGAGTTAGACTGAGTTAGACTAGGTTAGGCTGAGTTAGACTAAGTTAGACTGAGTTAGACTAGGTTAGACTAGTTTAGGCTGAGTTAGACTAGGTTAGACTAGGTTAGACTTAGTTAGACTGGGTTAGACTAGGTTAGACTTAGTTAGACTAGGTTAGACTAGTTTAGGCTGAGTTAGACTAGGTTAGACTTAGTTAGACTGGGTTAGACTGGGTTAGACTAGGTTAGACTGGGTTAGACTAGGTTAGACTTAGTTAGACTAGGTTAGACTAGGTTAGACTAGTTTAGGCTGAGTTAGACTAGGTTAGACTAGGTTAGACTGAGTTAGACTGAGTTAGACTGAGTTAGACTGGGTTAGACTGGGTTAGACTGGGTTAGACTGAGTTAGACTAGGTTAGACTGAGTTAGACTGAGTTAGACTAGGTTAGACTGGGTTAGACTGAGTTAGACTAGGTTAGACTGAGTTAGACTGAGTTAGACTAGGTTAGACTGAGTTAGACTGAGTTAGACTAGGTTAGGCTGAGTTAGACTAAGTTAGACTGAGTTAGACTAGGTTAGACTAGTTTAGGCTGAGTTAGACTAGGTTAGACTAGGTTAGACTTAGTTAGACTGGGTTAGACTAGGTTAGACTTAGTTAGACTAGGTTAGACTAGTTTAGGCTGAGTTAGACTAGGTTAGACTTAGTTAGACTGGGTTAGACTGGGTTAGACTAGGTTAGACTGGGTTAGACTAGGTTAGACTTAGTTAGACTAGGTTAGACTAGGTTAGACTAGTTTAGGCTGAGTTAGACTAGGTTAGACTAGGTTAGACTTAGTTAGACTAGGTTAGACTAGGTTAAGCTGAGTTAGACTAGGTTAGACTTAGTTAGACTAGGTTAGGCTGAGTTAGACTAGGTTAGACTAGGTTAGACCTAGTTAGACTAGGTTAGACTGAGTTAGACTAGGTTAGACTAGGTTAGGTTGAGTTAGACTTAGTTAGACTAGGTTAGACTGAGTTAGACTAGGTTAGACTTAGTTAGACTAGGTTAGACTAGGTTAGACTAGGTTAGACTTAGTTAGACTAGGTTAGGCTGAGTTAGGCTGAGTTAGACTGAGTTAGACTAGGTTAGACTTAGTTAGACTAGGTTAGACTAGGTTAGGCTGAGTTAGACTGGGTTAGACTAGGTTAGACTGGGTTAGACTGGGTTAGACTGGGTTAGACTAGGTTAGACTGAGTTAGACTAGGTTAGGCTGAGTTAGACTAGGTTAGACAGAGTTAGACTAGGTTAGACTGAGTTAGACAAGGTTAGACTAGTTTAGACTGAGTTAGACTAGGTTAGGCTAGGTTAGACTGAGTTATACTAGGTTAGGCTGAGTTAGACTGAGTTAGACTAGGTTAGACTAGACTAGGTTAGACTGGGTTAGACTGGGTTAGACTAGGTTAGACTGAGTTAGACTGAGTTAGACTGAGTTAGACTAGGTTAGACTAGGTTAGACTAGGTTAGACTAGGTTAGACTGAGTTAGACTAGGTTAGACTGAGTTAGACTAGGTTAGACTGAGTTAGACTAGGTTAGGCTGAGTTAGACTGAGTTAGAAAAGGTTAGACTAGGTTAGACTGAGTTAGACTGAGTTAGAAAAGGTTAGACTAGGTTAGACTGAGTTAAACTAGGTTAGACTGAGTTAGACTAGGTTAGACTGAGTTAGACTAGGTTAGGCTGAGTTAGACTGAGTTAGAAAAGGTTAGACTAGGTTAGACTGAGTTAGAAAAGGTTAGACTAGGTTAGACTGAGTTAGAAAAGGTTAGACTAGGTTAGACCTAGTTAGACTAGGTTAGACTGAGTTAGACTAGGTTAGACTAGGTTAGGTTGAGTTAGACTTAGTTAGACTAGGTTAGACTGGGTTAGACTAGGTTAGACTAGGTTAGACTTAGTTAGACTAGGTTAGGCTGAGTTAGGCTGAGTTAGACTGAGTTAGACTAGGTTAGACTTAGTTAGACTAGGTTAGACTAGGTTAGACTTGGTTAGTCTGGGTTAGACTGAGTTAGACTGGGTTAGACTAGGTTAGACTTGGTTAGTCTGGGTTAGACTGGGTTAGACTAGGTTAGACTGAGTTAGACTAGGTTAGACTGAGTTAGGCTGAGTTAGACTAGGTTAGACTAGGTTAGACTAGGTTAGACTAAGTTAGACTAGGTTAGGCTGAGTTAGACTGAGTTAGACTAGGTCAGATTAGGTTAGACTGAGTTAGGCTGAGTTAGACTAGGTTAGACTGGGTTAGACTGAGTTAGACTAGGTTAGACTAGGTTAGTCTGGGTTAGACTGAGTTAGACTGAGTTAGACTAGGTTAGGCTGGGTTAGACTGGGTTGGACTGAGTTAGACTGAGTTAGACTGAGTTAGACTAGGTTAGACTAGGTTAGTCTGGGTTAGACTGAGTTAGAATGGGTTAGACTAGGTTAGTCTGGGTTAGACTGAGTTAGACTGGGTTAGACTGAGTTAGACTAGGTTAGACTGGGTTAGACTGAGTTAGACTAGGTTAGACTGGGTTAGACTGAGTTAGACTGGGTTAGACTTGGTTAGTCTGGGTTAGACTGAGTTAGACTGGGTTAGACTAGGTTAGACTTGGTTAGTCTGGGTTAGACTGAGTTAGACTGGGTTAGACTAGGTTAGACTTGGTTAGTCTGGGTTAGACTGAGTTAGACTGGGTTAGACTGAGTTAGTCTGGGTTAGACTGAGTTACACTGGGTTAGACTGGGTTAGACTAGGTTAGACTTGGTTAGTCTGGGTTAGACTGAGTTAGACTGGGTTAGACTAGGTTAGACTTGGTTAGTCTGGGTTAGACTGAGTTAGACTGGGTTAGACTAGGTTAGACTTGGTTAGTCTGGGTTAGACTGAGTTAGACTGGGTTAGACTAGGTTAGACTTGGTTAGTCTGGGTTAGACTGAGTTAGACTGGGTTAGACTGGGTTAGACTAGGTTAGACTTGGTTAGTCTGGGTTAGACTGAGTTAGACTGGGTTAGACTAGGTTAGACTTGGTTAGTCTGGGTTAGACTGAGTTAGACTGGGTTAGACTAGGTTAGACTTGGTTAGTCTGGGTTAGACTGAGTTAGACTGGGTTAGACTGAGTTAGTCTGGGTTAGACTGAGTTACACTGGGTTAGACTGGGTTAGACTAGGTTAGACTTGGTTAGTCTGGGTTAGACTGAGTTAGACTGGGTTAGACTAGGTTAGACTTGGTTAGTCTGGGTTAGACTGAGTTAGACTGGGTTAGACTAGGTTAGGCTGGGTTAGACTAGGTTAGACTGAGTTAGACTGGGTTAGACTAGGTTAGACTTGGTTAGTCTGGGTTAGACTGAGTTAGACTGGGTTAGACTGAGTTAGACTGTGTTTGAAGTGGCTCTGTATCAACCACAGACTTTATGAAAGACACGGCTCTAGAGCCGCAGAGACTTAGGCCTGAGTTTTTTTTTTATTTTGATCACATTTGTGGACACTTCAGAGAAACATTTACATTTATTCATTCAGCTGATGCTTTTATCCAAAGTGACTTACATGAAGCTTCCAATCACCAGCGTTACATTTACATTTAACATTTTTTTTCAGAAACAGATCAGTGACTGAACACGTCTCAATGTTGCCAAGACTCACTGAAAGGGCTCTGGTCTGAGGACCGAGTCCGGTCTGAGGACCGAGTCCGGTCTGAGGTAGACCTGACTAAATCCCATGTGGTTCAACTGATGAACAAACATTGACAGAGATAGCTGCTTGTTGTAAATTCAAAAGCAACTCCATGTTTCAGTCCAACTCGTTCTTTACAGTCTTTAGAACCTTTTCTATCTGCTTCATGATGTTCTGATGCAAGGATTTATTCACAGGTAGAGTTTTAGACAAACATCATTCACATGAGTCTGGTCCTGGTCCTGGTCTGGTCCTGGTCTGGTCTATGTATGTGGATATATTTCTGATATAATCCTGTTTGTCTCATAATTGTCTGACTGTTACATAACCAGCTGCTGCAGAAACTGAAACTACACTGTTACCATAGCAACAGCACAAACCAGCCAATCACAGAGCAGGACTAAACCAGGACTAAACCAGGTCTAAACCTGGACTAAACCAGGTCTAAACCAGGTCTAAACCAGGACTAAACCAGGTCTAGACCAGCTCTAAACCAGGTCTAAACCAGGTCTAAACCAGGACTAAACCAGGTCTAAACCAGGACTAAACCAGGACTAAACCAGGTCTAGACCAGGTCTAGACCAGGACTAAACCAGGTCTAAACCAGGTCTAAACCAGGTCTAAACCAGGACTAAACCAGGACTAAATCAGATCCATTGTGTCCTGGTTCAGTCAGGTTTAGTCCAGGTATGGTCTTTGTCTCTTTCAGATCATCAGAAGCTGGACCGAGAGGCTCGTATCTGTCGACTGCTGAAACATTCGAATATTGGTGAGTCACACTCTTTTAACTTCTTTTTTGGAGTCTTTTTTTTTTTTTTTTTTTGTAATTGAACAGGTTTTATTTGCTTTAGACCTGGTTTTAGTTGGATTTGACCTAGTTTTTCTCAGGTTTTATTCAGATCTGAGTGGGACAGATCGCAGATAAATTATGGAGCTGTTGCTCTGAGGCGTAACTAACGGCAACCGCAGAAGATTATTAATTCATCAATGACATGAAAACAGCCCGGGCCTCAGGCGAGACCTGATAAAACCTGGGCCTGACTCGGCCTCAGACCGAGAAGTTTAGAAATCATATCAGGTCCTGATAAAACCTGGACCTGACTCGGTCTCAGACCGAGAAGTTTAGAAATCATATCAGGTCCCAGGCCAGTTTTAAGAAGAGCTTTAAAAGATGACACCAATCGTTCCAGCCTTATCTCATCAAGTCGGTCCAGAGTCTAGGGTCGGTCCAGGGTCTCGGGTCGGTCCAGAGTCTAGGGTCGGTCCAGGGTCTCGGGTCGGTCCAGGGTCTCGGGTCGGTCCAGAGTCTCGGGTCGGTCCAGAGTCTAGGGTCGGTCCAGGGTCTCGGGTCGGTCCAGAGTCTAGGGTCGGTCCAGAGTCTAGGGTCGGTCCAGGGTCTCGGGTCGGTCCAGGGTCTCGGGTCGGTCCAGAGTCTCGGGTCGGTCCAGAGTCTAGGGTCGGTCCAGGGTCTCGGG
This sequence comes from Perccottus glenii, assembly GCA_024416835.2. NCBI lineage: Eukaryota > Metazoa > Chordata > Actinopteri > Gobiiformes > Odontobutidae > Perccottus > Perccottus glenii. Next base: position 27,478,847 of record CM044561.2, on the reverse strand, counting down.
TCGGTCCAGAGTCTAGGGTCGGTCCAGGGTCTAGGGTCAGTTTAGGGTCTCGGGTCGGTCCAGAGTCTAGGGTCGGTCCAGAGTCTACGGCCGGTCCAGGGTCTCGGGTCGGTCCAGGGTCTCGGGTCGGTCCAGAGTCTAGGGTCGGTCCAGAGTCTAGGGTCGGTCCAGGGTCTCGGGTCGGTCCAGAGTCTAGGGTCGGTCCAGAGTCTACGGCCGGTCCACGGTCTCGGGTCGGTCCAGAGTCTAGGGTCGGTCCAGAGTCTAGGGTCGGTTTAGGGTCTCGGGTCGATCTAGAGTCTAGGGTCGGTCCAGGGTCTCGGGTCGGTCCAGAGTCTAGGGTCGGTCCAGGGTCTCGGGTCACTCCAGAGTCTAGGTTCGGTCCAGAGTCTCGGGTCGGTTTAGGGTCTCGGGTCGATCTAGAGTCTAGGGTCGGTCCAGAGTCTAGGGTCGGTTTAGGGTCTCGGGTCGATCTAGAGTCTAGGGTCGGTCCAGAGTCTAGGGTCGGTCCAGGGTCTAGGGTCGGTCCAGAGTCTAGAGTTGTAGTGTCATATTTTTGATGGTATGTGGTTATTTCTTTGTACTTATTCAGTCAAATATAAGTTAAATTTTTTTTAAATGTTTTTTTTATCAGTTAACAGCTTATTAATGGAAAAGATAAAACATGAGAGTACATGGATTGATCATAAGTTTAACACATACACACAGACAGGGAAGATCTGGAACGATAAAGACAGGTACCAGGCACTGGAAACACCTTAAACTGGGGCAAAGGTCAAGAATGTGGGTTAAAGAAGGGAAAGGTCAGTCTCCACCAGAAGGAGTGTTTTTTCTGCCCCATGCAGTTCATGAAGTTTCTTCTCATCAATTTGAGTTCTGCACTCAGCAGGTCAGTACGGCTGGACAGACACAGACAGAGACAGACAGAGACAGAAAGAGACAGAAAGAGACAGAAAGAGACAGAAAGAGACAGACAGAGACAGACAGAGACAGAAAGAGACAGACAGAGACAGACAGAGACAGACAGAGACAGACAGAGACAGAAAGAGACAGAAAGAGACAGACAGAGACAGACAGAGACAGAAAGAGACAGAAAGAGACAGACAGAGACAAACAGAGACAGACAGAGACAGACAGAGACAGACAGAGACAGAAAGAGACAGAAAGAGACAGACAGAGACAGACAGAGACAGAAAGAGACAGACAGAGACAGACAGAGACAGAAAGAGACAGACAGAGATAGACAGAGACGCTGGAGGATTAGTCACCTAAATCGAGCCCTCATTTCCTGAAGCAGACGGTGAACAGCTGATCCGTTAGATCAGAGTGTTTCAGAGACAAGTTCTTTCTGGATAGTCTCTACTTTTAGTTTTTTAGTCTCTAAAAAATAAACGTTGAGTCGCTGATAGTCCTGTGTTTAGACCAATCAGAGCCCTCGGTGCACAGTGTGGGCAGGTGGAGGTGAGTGTTATTTAACAGCAGTCTGTGTGAGTGTGTGAGCGTTGCTAGGAGACGGAGTATGTGTCTGTTGCCTGGTAACGGGGCCTCTGTCCTCCCACACACACACATACACACCTGAGAGAGTATGTGGGCAGAGGACATCCCATAATATTTACTGAAGTCTGTTAACTGCAGCAGTTCATAAGATCTATGCAGTAATCTATAGGTTTGTTTTGGATTTGAACATGTTTTAGTTGGATTTGAACATGTTTTAGTTGGATTTGAACATGTTTTAGTTGGATTTGAACATGTTTTCGTTAGATTTGAACATGTTTTCAATTGGATTTGAACATGTTTTAGTTGGATTTGAACATGTTTTAGATGGATTTGAACATGTTTTAGTTGGATTTGAACATGTTTTAGTTGGATTTGAACATGTTTTAGTTGGATTTGAACATGTTTTAGTTGGATTTGAACATGTTTTAGTTGGATTTGAACATGTTTTCGTTAGATTTGAACATGTTTTCATTAGATTTGAACATGTTTTAGTTGGATTTGAACATGTTTTAGATGGATTTGAACAGGTTTTAGTTGGATTTAAACAGGTTTTAGTTGGATTTGAACATGTTTTAGTTGGATTTGAACATGTTTTAGTTGGATTTGAACATGTTTTAGTTAGATTTGAACATGTTTTAGTTGGATTTGAACATGTTTTAGTTGGATTTGAACATGTTTTAGTTGGATTTGAACATGTTTTAGATGGATTTGAACATGTTTTAGTTGGATTTGAACATGTTTTAGTTGGATTTGAACATGTTTTAGTTGGATTTGAACATGTTTTAGATGGATTTGAACATGTTTTAGTTGGATTTGAACATGTTTTAGTTGGATTTGAACATGTTTTAGTTGGATTTGAACATGTTTTAGTTAGATTTGAACATGTTTTAGTTGGATTTGAACATGTTTTAGATGGATTTGAACATGTTTTAGTTGGATTTGAACATGTTTTAGTTGGATTTGAACATGTTTTAGTTGGATTTGAACATGTTTTAGTTGGATTTGAACATGTTTTAGATGGATTTGAACATGTTTTAGTTGGATTTGAACATGTTTTAGTTGGATTTGAACATGTTTTAGTTGGATTTGAACATGTTTTAGTTAGATTTGAACATGTTTTAGTTGGATTTGAACATGTTTTAGTTGGATTTGAACATGTTTTAGTTGGATTTGAACATGTTTTAGATGGATTTGAACATGTTTTAGTTGGATTTGAACATGTTTTAGTTGGATTTGAACATGTTTTAGATGGATTTGAACATGTTTTAGTTGGATTTGAACATGTTTTAGTTGGATTTGACTAGGTTTTAGATGGATTTGAACATGTTTTAGATGGATTTGAACATGTTTTAGATGGATTTGAACAGGTTTTAGTTGGATTTGAACATGTTTTAGATGGATTTGAACATGTTTTAGTTGGATTTGAACATGTTTTAGATGGATTTGAACATGTTTTAGATGGATTTGAACATGTTTTAGATGGATTTGAACATGTTTTAGATGGATTTGAACATGTTTTAGATGGATTTGAACATGTTTTAGATGGATTTGAACATGTTTTAGATGGATTTGAACATGTTTTAGATGGATTTGAACATGTTTTAGATGGATTTGAACATGTTTTAGATGGATTTGAACATGTTTTAGTTGGATTTGAACATGTTTTAGTTGGATTTGAACATGTTTTAGTTGGATTTGAACATGTTTTAGATGTATTTGAACATGTTTTAGATGGATTTGAACATGTTTTAGTTGGATTTGAACATGTTTTAGTTGGATTTGAACATGTTTTAGTTGGATTTGAACATGTTTTAGTTGGATTTGAACATGTTTTCGTTAGATTTGAACAGGTTTTAGATGGATTTGAACATGTTTTAGATGGATTTGAACATGTTTTAGATGGATTTGAACATGTTTTAGTTGGATTTGAACATGTTTTAGATGGATTTGAACAGGTTTTAGTTGGATTTGAACAGGTTTTAGTTGGATTTGAACAGGTTTTAGATGGATTTGAACATGTTTTAGTTGGATTTGAACATGTTTTAGTTGGATTTGAACATGTTTTAGTTGGATTTGAACATGTTTTAGTTGGATTTGAACATGTTTTAGTTGGATTTGAACATGTTTTCGTTAGATTTGAACATGTTTTCATTAGATTTGAACATGTTTTAGTTGGATTTGAACATGTTTTAGATGGATTTGAACAGGTTTTAGTTGGATTTAAACAGGTTTTAGTTGGATTTGAACATGTTTTAGTTGGATTTGAACATGTTTTAGTTGGATTTGAACATGTTTTAGTTAGATTTGAACATGTTTTAGTTGGATTTGAACATGTTTTAGTTGGATTTGAACATGTTTTAGTTGGATTTGAACATGTTTTAGATGGATTTGAACATGTTTTAGTTGGATTTGAACATGTTTTAGTTGGATTTGAACATGTTTTAGTTGGATTTGAACATGTTTTAGTTAGATTTGAACATGTTTTAGTTGGATTTGAACATGTTTTAGTTGGATTTGAACATGTTTTAGTTGGATTTGAACATGTTTTAGATGGATTTGAACATGTTTTAGTTGGATTTGAACATGTTTTAGTTGGATTTGAACATGTTTTAGATGGATTTGAACATGTTTTAGTTGGATTTGAACAGGTTTTAGTTGGATTTGAACAGGTTTTAGTTGGATTTGAACATGTTTTAGATGGATTTGAACATGTTTTAGTTGGATTTGAACATGTTTTAGATGGATTTGAACATGTTTTAGATGGATTTGAACATGTTTTAGATGGATTTGAACATGTTTTAGATGGATTTGAACATGTTTTAGATGGATTTGAACATGTTTTAGATGGATTTGAACATGTTTTAGATGGATTTGAACATGTTTTAGATGGATTTGAACATGTTTTAGATGGATTTGAACATGTTTTAGTTGGATTTGAACATGTTTTAGTTGGATTTGAACATGTTTTAGTTGGATTTGAACATGTTTTAGTTGGATTTGAACATGTTTTAGATGTATTTGAACATGTTTTAGATGGATTTGAACATGTTTTAGTTGGATTTGAACATGTTTTAGTTGGATTTGAACATGTTTTAGTTGGATTTGAACATGTTTTAGTTGGATTTGAACATGTTTTAGTTAGATTTGAACAGGTTTTAGATGGATTTGAACATGTTTTAGATGGATTTGAACATGTTTTAGATGGATTTGAACATGTTTTAGTTGGATTTGAACATGTTTTAGATGGATTTGAACAGGTTTTAGTTGGATTTGAACAGGTTTTAGTTGGATTTGAACAGGTTTTAGTTGGATTTGAACAGGTTTTAGTTGGATTTGAACATGTTTTAGTTGGATTTGAACATGTTTTAGTTAGATTTGAACATGTTTTAGTTGGATTTGAACATGTTTTAGTTGGATTTGAACATGTTTTAGTTGGATTTGAACATGTTTTAGTTGGATTTGAACATGTTTTAGATGGATTTGAACATGTTTTAGTTGGATTTGAACATGTTTTAGTTGGATTTGAACATGTTTTAGATGGATTTGAACATGTTTTAGTTGGATTTGAACATGTTTTAGTTGGATTTGAACATGTTTTAGTTGGATTTAAACATGTTTTAGTTGGATTTGAACATGTTTTCGTTAGATTTGAACATGTTTTCGTTAGATTTGAACATGTTTTCGTTAGATTTGAACATGTTTTAGTTGGATTTGAACATGTTTTAGTTGGATTTGAACATGTTTTAGTTGGATTTAAACATGTTTTAGTTGGATTTGAACATGTTTTCGTTAGATTTGAACATGTTTTCGTTAGATTTGAACATGTTTTCGTTAGATTTGAACATGTTTTAGTTGGATTTGAGCAGGTTTTAGTTGGATTTGAACACGTTTTAGTTAGATTTGAACATGTTTTCGTTAGATTTGAACATGTTTTCATTAGATTTGAACATGTTTTAGTTGGATTTGAACATGTTTTAGTTGGATTTGAACATGTTTTCGTTAGATGTGAACATGTTTTAGTTGGATTTGAACATGTTTTCGTTAGATGTGAACATGTTTTAGTTGGATTTGAACATGTTTTAGTTGGATTTGAACAGGTTTTAGTTGGATTTGAACACGTTTTAGTTAGATTTGAACATGTTTTCGTTAGATTTGAACATGTTTTCATTAGATTTGAACATGTTTTAGTTGGATTTGAACATGTTTTAGTTGGATTTGAACATGTTTTCGTTAGATGTGAACATGTTTTAGTTGGATTTGAACATGTTTTCGTTAGATGTGAACATGTTTTAGTTGGATTTGAACATGTTTTAGATGGATTTGAACAGGTTTTAGTTGGATTTGAACAGGTTTTAGTTGGATTTGAACATGTTTTAGTTGGATTTGAACATGTTTTAGTTGGATTTGAAAATGTTTTCGTTAGATGTGAACATGTTTTAGTTGGATTTGAACATGTTTTAGATGGATTTGAACAGGTTTTAGTTGGATTTGAACATGTTTTAGTTGGATTTGAACATGTTTTAGTTGGATTTGAACATGTTTTCGTTAGATGTCAACATGTTTTAGTTGGATTTGAACATGTTTTAGTTGGATTTGAACATGTTTTAGTTGGATTTGTACATGTTTTCATTAGATTTGAACATGTTTTAGATGGATTTGAACATGTTTTAGATGGATTTGAACAGGTTTTAGTTGGATTTGAACAGGTTTTAGTTGGATTTGAACATGTTTTAGTTGGATTTGAACATGTTTTAGTTGGATTTGAACATGTTTTAGTTGGATTTGAACATGTTTTCGTTAGATTTGAACATGTTTTCGTTAGATTTGAACAGGTTTTAGTTGGATTTGAACAGGTTTTAGTTGGATTTGAACATGTTTTAGTTGGATTTGAACATGTTTTCGTTAGATTTGAACATGTTTTAGTTGGATTTGAACATGTTTTAGTTAGATTTGAACATGTTTTCGTTAGATTTGAACATGTTTTAGTTAGATTTGAACATGTTTTAGTTGGATTTGAACATGTTTTAGTTGGATTTGAACATGTTTTCGTTGGATTTGAACATGTTTTAGTTGGATTTGAACATGTTTTAGTTGGATTTGAACATGTTTTTGTTAGATTTGAACATGTTTTAGATGGATTTGAACATGTTTTAGATGGATTTGAACATGTTTTAGATGGATTTGAACATGTTTTAGATGGATTTGAACATGTTTTAGTTGGATTTGATCATGTTTTAGTTGGATTTGAACATGTTTTAGTTGGATTTGAACATGTTTTAGATGGATGTGAACATGTTTTAGTTGGATTTGAACATGTCTTAGATGGATTTGAACATGTTTTAGTTGGATTTGAACATGTCTTAGATGGATTTGAACATGTTTTAGATGGATTTGAACAGGTTTTAATTGGATTTGAACAGGTTTTATATGGATTTGAACAGGTTTTAGTTTGATTTGAACAGGTGCTCAAATCTTTTAGATATTTACACCAAATTAACCTCGTTTTACCTGCTCCATAACTGAGACACAGGGATTAGACACGGATTATTCCATCAAAATATTTCTGTTCTTTTTTTGTGGAAGAAAACAGTTCTTAGTGAAAGGAGCCTTTTCTCTTTTACTGATGCAGCAGTAAAACTGTATTCTTCTGCTCAGACAAGTCTCTGATGTGTGTTTCAGTTCGGCTCCACGACAGTATCTCAGAGGAGAACCACCATTACCTCATCTTTGACCTGTGAGTCCTGCTGCTTTATTAAACCCAGGCTCTGAGCTGACAGTAGATAATTAACACATCACAAACCCTGTGCAGTTTTAATCACATATTTTTGTTTTCAGAGTGACGGGGGGAGAGCTGTTCGAGGACATCGTCGCCAGAGAATATTACAGCGAAGCCGACGCCAGGTCTGCTCTATTTTAGATTCCATCTTTATGTATAACCCTTAACTGACCCCTGACCTTTGCCCGCTGACCCTACAGCCACTGTATCCAGCAGATCCTGGAAGCCGTGCTTCACTGTCACCAAATGGGGGTCGTCCACAGAGACCTCAAGGTTAGCCTCTGTCACAGAAAAAACTGTTAGCATGTCCCTTAGAAAACAACTGTTAGCATGTTCCTTAGAAAACAACTGTTAGCATGTTCCTTAGAAAACAACTGTTAGCATGTCCCTTAGAAAACAACTGTTAGCATGTCCCTTAGAAAACAACTGTTAGCATGTCCCTTAGAAAACAACTGTTAGCATGTTCCTTAGAAAACAACTGTTAGCATGTCCCTTGGAAAACAACTGTTAGCATGTCTGTTAGAAAACAACTGTTAGCATGTCCCTTAGAAAACAACTGTTAGCATGTCCCTTGGAAAACAACTGTTAGCATGTCCCTAAGAAAACAACTGTTAGCATGTCCCTTGGAAAACAACTGTTAGCATGTCTGTTAGAAAACAACTGTTAGCATGTCCCTAAGAAAACAACTGTTAGCATGTCCCGTTGAAAACTACAGGACACTTAAAGTAATGTTTGTCCTGTTTTTCGTCACAGCCTGAAAACCTGCTGCTTGCCTCTAAATCTAAAGGAGCTGCTGTGAAACTAGCCGACTTTGGACTTGCCATTGAGGTTGAGGGAGACCAGCAGGCCTGGTTTGGTGAGCAGGGAACTCTGGGAAATGGAGTGGTGATGATGACAGACAGAGGATTTATTTTTTTAATAGCGTTAGGAAAAGCTCTGTTTCCGTCACATTTCAGTGGGATTTATTACTTCCTCTGCACATGTCTTTATCACAAGAACGGTTTGAGGAATTGTTTAGTCCAGTGTTAGGCACTAACACCGCACCTAACACTGGACCAGTGTAATAATAATAATATTAACAACAACAACAACAACAACAACAACAACAACAACAACAACAACAACAACAATAATAATAATAATAATAATAATAATTATTATTATTATTATAAATGATGGTCTTGTCTTGGATGCAGGTTTTGCGGGGACTCCAGGATACCTGTCTCCTGAGGTCCTGAGGAAAGACCCCTACGGCAAAGCAGTGGACCTGTGGGCCTGCGGTACGACTCACAGGGGAAGGGGGGGGGGGGTCTCTAACTCACAGAAAGGTTTATTTATCTGATGTTTCTTTTCAGTTTATGCTGGTATTACATTTTTAGTCTCAGGTGTGTTTCTCAGGTGTGTGTCTCAGATGTGTTTCTCAGGTGAGTTTCAGGTGTGTCAGGTGCGTGTCTCAGGTGTGTTTCAGGTGTAGTTCTCAGGTGTGTCTCGTGTGTGTCTCAGGTGCGTGTCTCGGGTGTGTCTCAAGTGTTTGTCTTAGGTGGGTCTCAGGTGGGTCTCAGTTGTGTCTCAGGTGCGTCTCAGGTGCTTGTCAGGTGTGTGTCAGGTGTGTCTCGGGAGTGTCTCAGGTGTATGTCTCAGGTGTGTGTCTCAGGTGCGTGTCTCGGGTGTGTGTCTCAGGTGCGTGTCTCGGGTGTGTTTAAGGTGTGTCTCAAGTGTTTGTCTTAGGTGGGTCTCAGGTGGGTCTCAGTTGTGTCTCAGGTGCTTGTCAGGTGTGTGTCAGGTGCATCTCAGGTGTATGTCTCAGGTGTGTCTCAGGTGTGTCTCAGGTGCGTCTCAGGTGTATGTCTCAGGTGCGTGTCAGGTGTTTGTCAGGTGCGTCTCAGGTGTATGTCTCAGGTGTATGTCTCAGGTGTATGTCTCAGGTGTGTGTCTCAGGTGCGTCTCAGGTGTATGTCTCAGTTGTGTCTCAGGTGTGACTCAGGTGTGACTCAGGTGTGTCTCAGGTGTGACTCAGGTGTATGTGTCAGGTGTGTCTCAGGTGTATGTCTCAGGTGTGTCTCAGGTGTGTCTCAGGTGTGTCTCAGGTGTGTCTCAGGTGTATGTCTCAGGTGTGTCTCAGGTGCGTCTCAGGTGCGTCTCAGGTGTATGTCTCAGGTGTGTCTCAGGTGCGTCTCAGGTGTGTCTCAGGTGTATGTCTCAGTTGTGTCTCAGGTGCGTCTCAGGTGTGTCTCAGGTGCGTGTCAGGTGCTTGTCAGGTGCGTCTCAGGTGTGTCTCAGGTGTGTCTCAGGTGTATGTCTCAGGTGTGTCTCAGGTGCGTCTCAGGTGTGTCTCAGGTGCGTCTCAGGTGTGTCTCAGGTGTATGTCTCAGGTGTGTCTCAGGTGCGTCTCAGGTGTGTCTCAGGTGCGTCTCAGGTGTGTCTCAGGTGCGTCTCAGGTGTATGTCTCAGGTGTGTCTCAGGTGTGTCTCAGGTGTGTCTCAGGTGCGTCTCAGGTGTGTCTCAGGTGTGTCTCAGGTGCGTGTCAGGTGCTTGTCAGGTGCGTCTCAGGTGTGTAAGTCGCTTTGGATAAAAGCGTCAGCTAAATGAATAAATGTAAATGTAAATGTAAATGTGTGTCTCAGGTGCGTCTCAGGTGCGTCTCAGGTGTGTTTTTTCAGGTGTATATTCTCTCTGTCCTCAGGTGTGATTCTGTACATCCTGTTGGTGGGGTACCCTCCATTTTGGGATGAGGACCAGCACCGTCTGTACCAACAGATCAAAGCCGGAGCCTACGACGTAAGTCCTGTTACAGACACACAACACTGATGCTTTTATTCTGAAATAACTCTCTGTTTCCTGTCAGTTCCCGTCTCCAGAGTGGGACACGGTGACTCCTGAAGCCAAAGACCTCATTAATAAGATGTTGACAATAAATCCAGCCAAACGCATCACAGCAGCAGAGGCTTTGAAGCACCCCTGGATTTCTGTGAGTCCTGACCTCTGACCACAAAACAGTCACAGGTCACAGAGTAATAGGCACTGAAGCCATGACCCTGGATGTGTCTGTAAATGTTTTACCCACAGTCAGTGATTGTTTCTGTGTGTTCTGCCGTCAGCACCGCTCCACAGTGGCCTCCTGTATGCACCGCCAGGAAACTGTCGAGTGCCTCAAGAAATTCAACGCTCGTCGGAAACTCAAGGTCAAACACCATCCTTTTCCTAATCTTTAGTTTCTCTCATTTTTCATTTTTCTTTTCACCCTTACATTGATCCTTTCCTTCCTTCCTTGTCTCTTTTCTTCAGGGAGCCATCTTGACCACGATGTTGGCCACGAGGAACTTCTCCGGTGAGTTACAACAATTATAGACCAGCATTAATAAATCAATGCATACACACTCCATTCCAAAACAAACAAAAAAAAACTATTCATCCCCCACAGAAATACATACCAGTACAATAACAGTACACATTACCTTTCTTTTTGAGGCTTTTTGCACATGTCCCATGAAAAAATAAAAAATCACTCATACCACATGTTCACATTAGGCCCAGCACTAGTTTCCTTTAATAATGTACAAATGTTTTTATTTCATTTGAGCAGTTTTCCTCGTCGTTGTCTTGTGTCTGTGTTGTATTTTATTCCTGCAGTAGTTTTAGTGGCTCTTTCATCAGACGTTACTTCTGGTTCGGTTTAGGACTTTTTAATGTGCAGCTGTGGTTTTCCCTCAGTGTGGACGGAGCCAGAGGAATGTGAGGACTGTGTGAGACTCAAGTGGAGCTTAATTTAGACCTGGACCAGATCAGTGTCACCTCCTCACCTCTCCTAACTCCTTATAGCCCTCAAACCCTCACAGACCAGAGTTAGACCAGAGTTAGACCAGAGTTAGACCAGAGTTAGACCAGAGTTAGACCAGGGTTAGACCAGAGTTAGACCAGAGTTAGACCAGAGTTAGACCAGGGTTAGACCAGGGTTAGACCAGGGTTAGACCAGAGTTAGACCAGAGTTAGACCAGGGTTAGAACAGGGTTAGACCAGAGTTAGACCAGAGTTAGACCAGGGTTAGACCAGGGTTAGACCAGGGTTAGACCAGGGTTAGACCAGAGTTAGACCAGAGTTAGACCAGGGTTAGACCAGGGTTAGACCAGGGTTAGACCAGGGTTAGACCAGAGTTAGACCAGAGTTAGACCAGAGTTAGACCAGGGTTAGACCAGGGTTAGACCAGGGTTAGACCAGAGTTAGACCAGAGTTAGACCAGGGTTAGAACAGGGTTAGACCAGAGTTAGACCAGAGTTAGACCAGGGTTAGACCAGGGTTAGACCAGGGTTAGACCAGGGTTAGACCAGAGTTAGACCAGAGTTAGACCAGGGTTAGAACAGGGTTAGACCAGGGTTAGAACAGGGTTAGACCAGAGTTAGACCAGAGTTAGACCAGATCAGTTTCAGGGAAAGATTGTCAAACCTCCAGCTGCTTACCCCTTAACTCCCTCTCAGACCCAGGGTTAGTCCCAGAGTCTGCTGGGATAAAGACTCTGAAAGAAAACAGCTGCTGACCCCAGATATTCCTCTGGAGAACCATTATAAATGTTACTTTCTCTTAAAAGGTTATCTCTAAAATGTTGTTTTTGCAAAAGGTTGCTGAGTATTGTTGAGCTCTCCTTATTTCAGCTCAGTTTTGTGCCATGTGTGAACAGGTCCCAGAGAGACTTCGATCTGAACACGCCTCACACATGAGTCAGACCCAAACTCAGACTCTCACTCACCACAGACACACACACACACACTAGAACAGGTCTACACAGGACTACAGAGGTCTACACAGGACTGCAGAGGTCTATAACAGGACTACAGAGGTCTACACAGGACTACAGAGTTCTACACAGGACTGCAGAGGTCTATAACAGGACTGCAGAGGTCTATAACAGGACTACAGAGGTCTATAACAGGACTACAGAGTTCTACACAGGACTGCAGAGGTCTATAACAGGACTGCAGAGGTCTACACAGGACTGCAGAGGTCTATAACAGGACTACAGAGGTCTATAACAGGACTACAGAGGTCTATAACAGGATTACAGAGGTCTACACAGGACTACAGAGGTCTATAACAGGACTACAGAGGTCTATAACAGGACTACAGAGGTGTATATAAGGACTACAGAGGTCTATAACAGGACTACAGAGGTCTATAACAGGACTACAGAGGTCTATAACAGGACTGCAGAGGTCTACACAGGACTGCAGAGGTCTATAACAGGACTACAGAGGTCTATAACAGGACTACAGAGGTCTATAACAGGACTACAGAGGTCTATAACAGGATTACAGAGGTCTACACAGGACTACAGAGGTCTATAACAGGACTACAGAGGTCTATAACAGGACTACAGAGGTGTATATAAGGACTACAGAGGTCTATAACAGGACTACAGAGGTCTATAACAGGATTACAGAGGTCTACACAGGACTACAGAGGTCTATAACAGGACTACAGAGGTCTACACAGGACTACAGAGGTCTATAACAGGACTACAGAGGTGTATATAAGGACTACAGAGGTCTATAACAGGACTACAGAGGTCTATAACAGGACTACAGAGGTCTATAACAGGACTACAGAGGTCTACACAGGACTACAGAGGTCTATAACAGGACTACAGAGGACTACACAGGACTACAGAGGACTATAACAGGACTACAGAGGACTATAACAGGACTACAGAGGTCTATAACAGGACTACAGAGGTCTATAACAGGACTACAGAGGTCTACACAGGACTACAGAGGACTACGTGGACCTTGGTTAGACCTGGTTTACTCTGACTCTGGCTGAAGCTGAAGCTTGAGAATTTGGCCTCTGTAGGTTTTACTTTGAAAAGGTTGAAGTCAGGTTTTATTAATCTTTGGTTAGTCTTTAGAGTTTATTCATTTATATTTGCGGATGGCGTGGCTGCTGTTCTCGGCCTTCCTGCCGTTCGTCCTCACTCTGCTGCTTCTGTCTCTGTTCGTGCTGCGTTCAGGAGGAAAGAGCGGCAACAAGAAAAACGATGGCGTAAAGGTACAACTTCTCTTTAACCTTTATTCTGTCTTTTCTGGGTCTGTTTCTGTGCACGCGTTTCCTTTGTCCACACTGGGTTTATTTCTTGTTTTGTGTTTTTGTATCATATGAGTTGTTCCTCATGTCAGAAGGTTGTGGGTTCAAGTCCCATCTGTGCAGGTTATGTGTGGTGTTGTGCTGAAAAACGGAACCTGCAGAGTTAAAGTGGGAATCTAAAGTTTGGGCACCCCCAGGTAAAAAATATTATTAATGTGCATAAAGACGCCAAGAAAAGATGGAAAAATCTCCAAAAGGCATCAAATGACAGATTAGACATCCACATAATAAGTCAAAAAAAGTTAGATTTTATTTACACTTTCAAAATAACAGAAAACAAAAAATGGTGCCTGCAAAAGTTTGGGCACCCTGCAGAGTTAATATCTTGTACTGCCTCCTTTGGCAAGCTAGGACCTGACTGTGTCATGGATTGTTCTCAATCATCGTCTGGATAGACCAGGTGATGTCAATCTCAAAGGTTTTAAATGCCCAGACTCATCTGACCTTGCCCCAACAATCAGCACCATGGGTTCTTCTAAGCAGTTGTCTAGAAAACTGAAACTGAAAATAGTTGACGCTCACAAAGCAGGAGAAGGCTATAAAAAGATAGCAAAGCATTTTCAGATGCCAATATCCTCTGTTCGGAATGTAATTAAGAAATGGCAGTCATCATGAACAGTGGAAGTTAAAGCAAGATCTGGAAGACCAAGAAAAATATCAGACAGAACGGCTCGCAGGATTGTGAGAAAAGTAAGTCAAAACCCACGTTTGACTGCACGATCCCTCCAGAAAAATCTGGCAGACACTGGAGTTGTGGTACACTATTCCACTATAAAGAGATACTTGTACAAATATGGACTTCATGGAAGAGTCAACAGAAGAAAACCTCTTCTACGTCCTCAACACAAAAATCAGCATTTGAAGTTTGCAAATAAACATATAGACAAGCCTGATGCATTTTGGAAACAAGTTCTGTGGACCGATGAGGTTAAAATAGAACTTTTTGGCCAGAATGAGCAAAGGTATGTTTGGAGAAGAAAGGCACAGAATTTAATGAAAAGAACCTCTGTCCAACTGTTAAGCATGGGGCTGGATCGATCATGTTTTGGGGTTGTATTGCAGCCAGTGGCACAGGGAACATTTCACGAGTAGAAGGAAAAATGGATTCAATAAAATTTAAGCAAATTTTGGATGCTAACTTGATGCCATCTGTGAAAAAGCTGAAGTTAAAGAGAGGATGGCTTCTACAAATGGATAATGATCCTAAACACACCTCAAAATCCACAGTGGATTACATCAAGAGACATAAACTAAAGGTTTTGCCATGGCCTTCACAATCTCCTGACCTCAACATAATTGAAAATCTATGGATAGACCTTAAAAGAGCAGTGCGTGACAGACAGCCCAGAAATCTCAAAGAACTGGAAGACTTTTGTAAGGAAGAATGGGCAAAGATACCTCAAACAAGAATTGAAAGACTCTTGGCTAGTTACAAAAAGCGTTTACAAGCTGTGATACAAGGTATTAACTCTGCAGGGTGCCCAAACTTTTGCAGACACCATTTTTTTGTTTTCTGTTATTTTGAAAGTGTAACTGATGGAAATAAAATCTAACTTTTTTGATTTATTTTAAGGATGTCTAATCTGTCATTTGATGCCTTTTGGAGATTTTTCCATCTTTTCTTGGCGTCTTTATGCACATTAATAATTTTTTTTTACCTGGGATGCCCAAACTTTCGATCCCCACTGTATATATTAGTTTTGGGAATAACAGATTTTTCTTAACTATTTGTGACCCATTACATTTGGAGTTGTAGAAACAGCATTGGGTTTATCCTACTCTCCCTCAAGCTCTGCTCAGATGTTCATGTTTGGTTTTGGTGTTGTTTCAGCAGGTTTCAATATGTCACAATACTAGTGACATATTTGTTAAAGACATGTCATCATTTCTACATCTTGTGGAAACACAGTGAACTTGGCCTTAAACTGACAATAGTGTTTTCTGTTTCGGTCTGGACATAAATGACACAGCTTCTGTTTCTTCAGGAGTCGTCTGAGAGCACCAACACCACCATCGAGGACGAGGACACCAGAGGTAACTGCACCATCTTTATTAAATGAGCAAACACCTCCTGAAGCTGTTAAACTGTCTCTCGTCCTGGCCACAGCTCGTAAACAGGACATCATCCGAGTGACGGAGCAGCTCATCGAGGCAATCAGTAACGGAGACTTTGAGAGCTACACGTGAGTCTCACACCTTCTTCTGACCTTTATGGGTCTGCTCCCACTCCTCACCTTTGACCTCTTCTGTCCCGTCTCTCAGTAAAATGTGTGACCCTGCAGTGACAGCCTTTGAACCCGAGGCTCTGGGGAATCTGGTTGAGGGCCTGGACTTCCACCGCTTTTACTTTGAAAACTGTGAGTTGTTCCACACTTCCTCTCCACTTCTCCTGTAGAGTCTTACCCAGGATGCATCTGTGGATCTTTAGTGGATCTTTCCCTACCCACAATACACTGGGAGTGTTTTAAAAAGGGGAGTAGAGTGAAAGCAAGTAAAAAGCACAGTTTAGAGTGAATATAAGTCTATGTTAAGGCCCGTTCACACCGGGCCGATTTTCGCGTGCGATATTCGCTGACGTTTAACGCCTCGTGACTAAACAAAGGGCGCCAATGTGAGTGTGCACACCGACGCGAAAAACGCCACGCTTAAAAGCGTAAGTTTTTAAAAAACGCCTCGGGTTTGTTTTTTTGGTTTGACGCGGCGCGTCAAAAACTATACGACCAATGAGATTGGCGCTTTTGCTCACGTGTCTGGAGCTTCTGAAGTTACAGTAAAACACAACTTGGGGGCGCTCAAACACAAAACGGTCTTGCCGAGCACACATACGTAACGGCGAAGAAGATATACGCCAAGTAGCATCTACACTGCCGGGAAGAAATAAGACAAAGAAGATGCAAGGCAAGATGAATGTAGATCTGCTGGTCTCGTTGGTGTCGGAACACAAAGAACTATATGACAAACGCGACAGCAATTACAAAAATCTTGATAAAAGAGAACTGTTATGGAGTGGTATTGCACAGCAAATGGGTCTTGATGGTGAGATTCATTTCACCGGGGTACTTCTGTTTTACATTAAGCGCCATCTAATGTCAGGGAATGAATTTGCATGTTCATCGTCAGCGAAAATCGCTTGGGTGTGAACACAAAAACGCTGGCGAATAACGCGCGCCGATATTCGTCCTGGTGTGTACCGGCCTTTAGTCATAATGCGGTTAAGAGGTTAAAAAGAAGGCATCTGGACAAAGTTCAGTTTGTCCCTCGTCCAAGGGTCAGTGTCTAAGATGAGTTTATATCCCTCGGAGGAAGGGTTTTAATAATAATATTAAGAATAATAATAATTAAAGCCGCAAGCGGCGATAATGGCCCTCGCCTCCCTTGAGACCGCGGGGACACATGCACTCGGAGGATTGCATTTCGTGCCTTAAAGTGTAAACTTCACGGTAATGTCAAATAACCGGGCCTGTGCTACTGCTGGGGCCTGCTACACCACCTTGTAATTTAGAGTTAAAGGTCTCCACAATCCCTGGTTTTCCTGGGAGCTGTCTGAACCTTTGAAAATAATAGATTATGCTTGGGCTAAGGCGAGAAAAACAAAGTACTGGCTGGAGATTTGAGATGACTCAGGAATCGCTGCACCCCCCTGTTTAAAAAGGCAAAATGTAAATATTACTTGTCTAAAAGTACAAGTTTACAAGTTCCAAAGGATTCTGAGGAGTTTTCTAAGACTCTAGCCGTGGCTCTGGAGGGGCCTCCTCTAAAGGAAGGATCCTGGCAATTGGGAAATGGCATTTATTTCCCAAAGAAATGGCTGCCTCTTCACAGACTCATTACGACCACAGCCACAAATGTATCAAAAAACAAATTGATAAGTTTTTTGGCACACGTGTCTAGATGATACTCACCAAATTTGGAGCTGTTTAGATGAAAAGCCTTTAGACACAAGGGGTGCAATTTAGGTGGTCACGCATTCCACCCAACATAGATTTCCTGTTGAGTTTACGATATGGCTGTAATAAACTTTTCTGTTTGCCCTGAGGTGTCCTATGGATGTACCAAGTTTCATTTTTCTACGTTGGAAAAAAGTTACTTTCACTTTCCATAAGCCCAATGTATTTTGACTTTTCTAGGGGTCGCCACTGAGTCATTTTTTGTATTTTTTTTTCGGGGACTTCAAATACATAAATTTTTCGCCGAGCTTGAAGTCTGGGACCAATAAAAATGGCTTTTCGTGCATGTTCACTGGGTCAAATTTAGGATAATTTTGCAGAAAAAATAAATAAATAAATAATCCGAGCAAAAACAATAGGCCCTCCCGGTCATCACCGGCTTGGGCCTAATAATAATAATGTGTTAATCCCCATTGGCCCGCGACTGAGACAGTTTTTTGAATTTCCCTTCTCCATTTGAGTTCGACACCCCTGGACTAGGCTTTAACACTCCTCAGGTGCACAGCAGACTCACGTCCGTTTGGTTCAGTCTCTGATGTTGGTAGAGTCTTGTGGGCGGGTCCTGAGGCTGGACCAGTCTTTGACGGAGTGGGTTGCCAGGATGTTGTGTTTTTATAGGAGTCTTTTCAGTTTTTCTTTTAGCCTTTTAGCTGGTTTAGTCTGGTCTCTGTGTTCCCTCAGTGTGGTCTAAGAACAGTAAACCGGTCCACACCACGATCCTGAACCCTCACATCCATCTGGTTGGGGACGAGGCGGCGTGTATCGCTTACATCAGAGTCACTCAGTTCATCGACGCCAACGGCTCTCCCCGAACCGTCCAATCAGAGGAGAGCAGGGTGTGGCATCGCCGCGACGGCAAGTGGCAGATTGTGCACTTCCACCGTTCGGGGACGGCCTCCACCCTCTGCAAGTGAGTAACATAACATGCCCAAACCAGTCAAAACCAGGGTCAGACCACTTCCACCGGCCAGGCTCTGGAGCCCAAAAAAACTCTCCAAAACCAGCAAAAACTAAACAAAACAGGGCTAGACTCTGGAGGATCCCTGGGTCTGTGCGTTCACAGAGTCCAGGGAGGGTCCACGTGGTTTTACTGAGATGCAGGGAATAGACCGAGCTAACACAGAGCTAACACAGAGCTAACACAGAGCTAATACAGAGCTAACAGACATATATTGAACACTACAGTTTTGGAACATGTGACAATAAAGCAAACAGAAGAAAGGGTTTGGGTCTCACTGATGTGAGGGCTACAAGAAAACCTGCTAAATCCTGCTAGGTTCCAACCCCACTCTAAGTACTAAAACCTGATAAACTGGTTTAAGACTAGTGTTAGACCAGCTTTAGACATGGTTTAGTCCTGGTTTAGACCTGGTTTAGACCTGATTTAGTCCTGATTTAGACTTTGTTTAGACATGGTTTAGACATCGTTTAGACCTGGTTTTGATTCTCATCTGTTTTTTTCTTCACAGTTAACTTCCATATAAGGGCACTTCGTCGCCCGTGACAATAGCTTTGATTGACACCAGGTCGAGCGTCTGATTGTTGAGTGGGAGGAGTCAGACTTGTCGACCAATCAGCTTCCTCCTCCTTCAGTCCCTTAGTTTTAGTTCAGGCCTCGGTCGCAGCTGGATCTGGGACAAAAACACAAAAAGAACCAATTAACGCCCTTTAAAGAAAAAACAAAGAGGAAAGATTGAGACCGTTAACTTTCTCCACTTTTGAAACAGATTCAGATGCGAACGAAGTCTTTAGTTTCTTACAATTTACTGTTTCCAGCTGAAAGTTTACCTCGAGGCTGAGAGGAAACATGGAACTGAACCATTTTCAGATTCTGTCGTGATAAATATTACTAAATAAATAAAGAGAGAAAAAGTTCCTATTTACGATAAAGATGGACTGAGGGCAGGTTTTAGTGAAAGCCAATCATAATCAGAGCTGTCACCTGTAAGAAGAAATCTTAAAGTGACAGTTGATTGTTCGGTTGGTTTTTGTGAAGGGTCGAACTACTGCCTGTAGTTTGTTAGGCTCCAAGAACTGCCCTAAATTACACGGATGAAGTCAAACGCATGTGTTTTAACATTTACACAGTTTATATTTATATATATATATATATTAATGAACGTGTTGTACATTTATCCAGTTCCGTGTTTCCTCTCAGCCTTGTTTTGTATAAAGTCCCTTAATCCCTTTGAGTGAAACCTGAGAGTTTCATGATTCTGCTTCCACGAGAGACTCCATCGCTCTCCGAACTGCGATCTTCCACGAAATGCTGCACCTCTCCACAATGGGCCGCTAATAACACAACCGGACAACAGCAACAGCCCTGAAATCACAACCTCAATGAAATTGCTTTTGGAGTGACGGCCAATCAGATTCCTCGCTGTCATCTGTCGCCAGGCGGATTTTCGCTCTGCCCATGTTTGTTTAAAAAACTCCCAGAAATGTCACAAAACCTTTAAAATTGTAAGTAAACCCCAAATTTTTACATCTAACATCTGAATGTATTTATGCCCAACACAGCAGTGCATCATGGTAAATGTAGTTTACGTGAAGCAGCAATAGTTTTTAGAGATTGAAGAGATTCTTAAACTTTTGAAATACCAAGGTTTTCAATTTGCTGAATGTAAAATAAACTCAGAGCAGGTTTTACTGAAGGCACAGAATAATCATTGTCAATAATTGATCAGTTGTTTGCTTCTTTGGGACTACAGGATGCAGTAGATCACATTTAAATAATTGTATTTATTGCTGTGAGTTTGGAAGCCTCTGATTGGAGAGTCAGTATTCGGACAGATTGTATTGTTGCTATAAAATGCACTCTTGTCAAATACTGGTGACCACAATTTCAGTCCAAACAGGGGCACCTTAAAGTAACATTTTTACCTTCATAAATAGTTTAAGTCCTTACGATGGTTAATTGTGTTGTAGCGTGTGTTTGAAGCGCGCGCTATCTCCATCTGGCGCATCTTACAAGTTGAGCTGCCACCGACCCGACGCAAGTCTCGGGTCATGTTCACGTTAAAGCGAGAGTGACAAATTGCTTTATGATAATTCAATAAACACATAACAAATTTCTGCAGTATGATGAGCATATGATCTCGCTAAGATCAAACCAGAATAGCATACACTTTATTTCATCATCAGTCACGGCGGAGCCACCAAAAACACACAAAAAAAAACATTTTTAGAACATTCTAGGAAGAGAAAACATCAGTTAGACCTAGAATCAACGTTGGGCAAGCTTTTACAGAAAGGTGTCGGCTAAAACAAAGTGAAGGACTCAAAAACGATTCTGACATGGCTTTCTTGTTGTTCAACTTGTAACATACTTTGCCTGACAACTTTATATTCTTCCTATTTCCATTAGATTTACAGTTTTTTTTTTTTGAATCCTTGGAGATGTAGCTACTGTTATGTGACATTTATTTAGCTTATGACTCGCAGAGATGCTAGCATGCTGTTACTCTGCGGTGAGTGTTTGTTTCATTTACAGGCTTTATGTGAGACAACAGTTCAAACAGTAGTTTCATATTTTACTAAATGCTCCATTCTTTACATAGCACCAGCGACTGGCTTCACTTTTAGACCCAATGCAACATTTCACAAGGCCAAGGCTACTCAACTGTTCAAACAATAAAACGTACAATGAATTAGACGCCAAAACAATAAAGTGAGAGAAAATAATTAGTGATTTTTTTAAATTTACATATAATGTTTTTGTTGACAGTGAATAAAAAAAATCAAATAATGTATATATTTTGACTTTATACCACAATTTTAAAAATTACCCACCTCCATCGTTTTCATTTCTTGTATTTGCCGTTTCTTTTTTTAAAAAGTAGCGTGGCTGGTGAGCGTTGTTGTCCAGAGCTGCTCTAAGAGTATTTACGACAGTGTGATTCACTGAAGGAAGCTGTAGGGGGAGCTGTGCAAATCTTTGCTTAGTTCTGCTTTTAAAAAGACGTCAGGAAAAAAAACACAAACAAAAAAACAAACACAAAAAGTCTTGATTCCTGAAAAATATTGCTGCTTTTTCTCTTGTGACATTTCTGGGGTGTTTTTTTGGGGGGAGGATGGTTTAGACCTGATTAGACTTGGTTTGGTCCTGGGTTAGTCCAGGTCCGGTGTGTGGTTTAGCGCCCGTTTGTTGCGGCTAACCCCTGTGTTCCTTAGTAATAATCTGTGTTAGCTCGAGCCGCTCCGACTTGGTCTTTGTTGGGTTTTAGGAGGACTTTTGTCGGAGTTCTTCCTGTTTCTTCTTCTTCTTTGTTGGTGTTTTTTCTGTACAGACTCAGACTAATGCATGACTTTGTGTTCAGTGTTTAGCCTCAGAGTCGAGCTGTGGTTTGGGTTTGAATAATGCTAATGCTAACACTCAGCTAATGCTAACATGAGACTGGGCTAAAGGGAACGCTAGGCTTGTTGTAACCTTGTGATAATGTAGATGCAAATAATTCTCGTCTAAACTGAACCAAACTAAAGCAAAGAGTTTTTAAGGTGAAATAACTTAGGCTTGTTTTGTTCAAGTAACTACATTTTCTCTCTTTGCCTTTGTTTGGTGCACATCATGACAAAAACTATTTAGATTTAGTAAAATATGACAACCTTTGTGAACAGCCTCTTGATAGAACGTGCGTAATGCTAAAGTTAACGTCAGATGGCGCTAATGCTAACGGAACGTTATGACATTTCACAGTTCCTCAGTTTCTCTTGGAGATAGTTTAAATATTTAAAAATTGAGATGAAATGAAAAAAATATAAATACACATATTACAATAATGTAAAGCAGAACCAAGTTAGACCTGGTTTACTCCAGTGTTAGACCCACTTTAATCCTCATTGGTGTTAGCTTTAGCATTAGCGGTAGCCTTGGCATTAGCATCATTAGCCACAGCTCTCTCTGTGTTTGATGAATATCCTTAGCTTTCCCGTCGACAGAATGTAACTTTTGAAGCTGACGCTCGATATCGATGTAAATCTGAGCTTTTTCTGTCGTGGCTCACGTTTCAGACTCTCGCCTTATCTTTATTATAATTATTATCTTTATATCTCTGATTCAAGTATTATTTTTATGAATATGACTTGCTCTGTGTGAACAGCTCTGAATGTGCTTTAGCTGCAGCTGCCCTTTGGTTTTTAACGCCAAACGCTCCACGTCGCCACTTCTTCAGAAACAAACGGAATAAAAGGATTAAAATGTATGAATTTCTTTCTCTGGATAACGTTATCAAACGTAAAACCTGACTGGACCTGTTCGCACAAACAGATAAAAAAAAACGGGATTAACGCGGAGTTCGAGAAAAACTACCTTTAGCTCTGACCTATGCTGCACCTAATTTTTTTTCCAGATTTAGCAGATTATTAGATTAGACTTTATAAAACCCACAGGCAGCTCACAGAAACGGGTAAAAATTGAAAAAAATGTGTTGGACATAACCAGTCTGCAATAATATATATATATATATATATATATATATAGTCTTGAAAATAATTTTCAAAATAGATTAAAATATAAAAAATTATGAAAAGTACAGACAGAGCAAGTTAAATAAACTTAAACAAAAACAGAGCTCTGATTAGTCGGTTTGAACCCCGGAGCGTTCTGTTTGGTCGGTTTGAACCCTGGAGCGTTCTGATTGGTCGGTTTGAACCCCAGAGCGTTCTGATTGGTGGAGGCATTGTCGGCGCAGAGTGAAAGTGTGCGTTTGTTTTGTTTTTTTGGCGGATTGTTCTCTGTGCGTTTTTCTAAGACACTTTGCAAACCTTTTACAACACTTGAAGGTTTTTCTGACGTCACTTTTGGATCTTTTTGGTGTTTTTATGCTCGAACCCACGACTTCACGACGCGACCCAAACACAGCTGTTGTCCTTCAGATCTGAATCTGACACTGGCTCCTTATGAAAAAGTTTACTCTGAATAAACGTTTTCCTTTGTGACGGCTGTGTTTGAGTATTTAACGGTTTCACTGCAGACAACGGGAAACGGATCGACTCAGAGACGGAGTTATCTTTATTTTTGTAAAGTCTGGTCTGAGAAGAGGACCTCAGAAATTTGTCTATGCAGCGTTACTTTAAAAAGGAACATTTCAAAATGGAGTCCTAAAGAAGCTTTGTGTAATGCTAATGCTAAGGCTAATGTTTTTCTGGGCTAATGCTAACGGTACTTTTACAGAATAACTTGCTTTTATAGAACAACTTCAATAATCCTCCACAAATAAATTAAATATTTATCAAATGAAATGGAATAAAGTAAATAAGAATATTATTAACATAATAACACAATAATATAAAACAGAAAATATGTGATCAACAGGAAAATAAAATTGTAAGAAAGTATACTGTATATATTCTAAATGTAAAGTGCTGGTGCATTTAAAATGCTACTATAATAATGTATTAAGTTACTTTTATATTTTTATGTTTTTATTTCTTGTGGATGAATTTAGAACATGGTGTTTCTAACTTTGATGATGCTAATATTAAAACTCCACAAAAAAAAGGAAAAAGGGGCTTATTTTTTAAAGCCCAGGCATAAAGTGACCTCAGCACCAATGACTGTAAAAGGCCCTTTTACAGTCATTGCTCAGCACTAATCATCTTCTGAATTTGGTGATTGACAGGTGTGAGGTCCCGCCCCCTTGTTACTGACTGTTGGGGATAAATATAGATAGAAACACAGACTGTGGAGGAGGAAGAGCATCAGAAAGGTTGTCGATGAAAGTGTCACCTAAAATCAGATTGTTATCCGTCGTTAGTTTGTGACAGAAACAGTTTATGAAGGTTTTACCCAACATCAGCACCAACCACCGCTGTCGGGAATAAAACGTACAGAAATCTTTTTGAAGAGCTGTCCTGATGCTGTCTTTGACCTGCCTTGGACTAAGTGCAGTCGTGGTTTTAGCGCTGGTCTAGTCCGAGTTTAGACCAGGTTTAAATGTTCCTGTTAGATCTAAGACCTGCAGGACTTTAGGCCTTGAACACAGTTAGAGTTTATACTAACACACTTTTAAAAACTAGCTCAGTTTTTGTGTTTTTTTTTACTTTTAAAAACAAACATCCAACATAAATATTCACAACGTTCTAAACCATATTCTAAACATCGTTATTAAAGTTTTGGTTGGAAAAAATAAACTTATGTCAAATTATTCAAAACAATAATAATAATTTAAGCATCTATTAAGAATTTAATAATTACGTGTTTATTATTAATGATCTACTGCCGCTGAACTGTCTAGTTGTTTTATAGTGCTACAGAAACTTCAATATAATTCTAATATTTTGCTGATGAAGAGTTGAGAAACAAAATGTCGCAGTTGTACGCCTCAGGACAAATGACCTGTCAAAGCAATAATATACAAAAAAAAGGCCAGAGTTTTCAGGAAAAAAAGATATGAATAGTGTTTGAAAGAAAAGTGGTTTGGGGCTATAATATTTGTTGCATTTAAATTTATTTTAGACATTTAGCTGTATTCTGCAGTTTTCTGCATGTATTTGTAATAACAGGTCATTGAAAGGTCAAAGGTTATTGGTAGGATTGTTACCTAAAGTAAGTAAAATAGATTTATATAATAAATCGGAAACTCAACCTTTGACTTTAAAATCAGGGGAAAAAGCTAAAAGGCAATTTATTTATTTACAAATTAAATTATTTACAACAAATATTTTTACACATTTATGAAATTTTTCTTTTTACATTTAGTCATTTAGGTGACACTTTTTTATCCAAAGCGCCTTACATTAAGCTTCTGCATTTTTACATTTACAGATTTTTTTATGTTTTTTTTCAAATGTTTATATCTGTTTCTAGTTTTAGGCTTAAATTTACAGAGATTTTTTTTTTCTTTTTGTTTTCTTATTAAATGTTTTTCTTTTTTGGCTTGCAGTTTCCAGATCAGGCAAATTCATATTTAAAATTTTTACATTTATTATTGTCTTTGTACATTTACATAAACAAATACAATTTTCATACTTATTTTTCAGATTGCATTTACAGATTTCTTTTCATTAAGTTAAATCTAATTTTACGCCTAATGCAAATCCCAACAGAAGCGCTCTAGTGGAGAGGGGTGGTATTACAGATTGAGTCCAGTGTTAAACCGCAGAACAGCGCCCCCTGGTGTCTCTGTTTCCCGTCCGTCTCAGGTGAAACCGTTGAAAGTGAATAAAGCTGCTGTGGCTCGAGGGGCTTTTCTACTGAATATTGTGGCCGTGCTGCATGCCCTGTGTGAACCCTGACTGACGACTGACACGTGACCTTTGAACCAGTGTGGATGTAATATTTTGTAGTTCTTTGGGGTAAAACTCTGTTGCATCCTGTGTTTCTGTAAATAAACTGCAGTGGTTCCACTCTGGGGTCTCTTCTTTTCACAACATTTACATTATTCATGTTTAAAACAAGAGTAATCCTTCAAATCAACCAATCAACAAGCAGTTTTCATAAATAAAATAGAATTGAAGTGTGACTGAAGACGAAAAAAAATGCAGGATTGTGTCCCATAAGAAATAAATGAGCAAATGACAGCATAAAGAAATAAATATCCCAAAAAGTGTGTAAGCTGTATTATTACCAAATTTAACGCCCCCCAGGCACCTACGTTTAGACTGTTTCAGAGTCTGAACGGCTGTCATTGGTTGAACTGTTGAAGAGCTGAAAATGTCCAAAATGTGAAAATTCCATTGACAGAAAACGTTGCAGGTGGTGGCTAATGCTAACATTTGCAGAAAATTGCTGAAAACGGTGCTAATGGCTGAACTGAAGTAAATCTGATCTGTCTCACGAGATGGTGTCTCCAGGAGCCATTTAACCTCAACCTTCACAAAGTAAAGTAAAAAACACTCTTCCACGAGCCTTAGAGCCAGAGCAGCTGCTTTTGAAACATGCTTCATAATGAAACTATTCAACAGACAATGACCAAATGAATATAAAACAGAATAAAGATGTTAATGATGAGTTTAAGGAGTTTAGGCCCAAGTCTCAGATCCACAGTTCCATCTGATTCCAGTCCACTTTCTCCTCGAGTCTATTTTTACATTTTTATTCCAGAGAGATTTTCTGCAGCTGTCACTCACTTTCTGCTCTGCTTCCTCCTTTCCTCCCTCCTTCCCTCGTTGCCCCGAGGCAGAAGCTGAATGTTGAATAACTCATCCTTCTGCTGCTCAGAGGGCATTCAAATCCAACTTAAACCTGTTCAAATCCAACTTAAACCTGTTCAAATCCAACTTAAACCTGTTCAAATCCATCTTAAACCTGTTCAAATCCAACTTAAACCTGTTCAAATCCATCTTAAACCTGTTCAAATCCAACTTAAACCTGTTCAAATCCAACTTAAACCTGTTCAAATCCAACTTAAACCTGTTCAAATCCATCTTAAACCTGTTCAAATCCAACTTAAACCTGTTCAAATCCAACTTAAACCTGTTCAAATCCACTTAAACCTGTTCAAATCCAACTTAAACCTGTTCAAATCCAACTTAAACCTGTTCAAATCCAACTTAAACCTGTTCAAATCCAACCTGTTCAAATCCATCTTAAACCTGTTCAAATCCAACTTAAACCTGTTCAAATCCAACTTAAACCTGTTCAAATCCAACTTAAACCTGTTCAAATCCATCTTAAACCTGTTCAAATCCAACTTAAACCTGTTCAAATCCAACTTAAACCTGTTCAAATCCAACTTAAACCTACTTAGCCAATTAACCTGTACATGCATGTCTTTGGATGGTGGGAGGAAGCCGGAGTACCCGGAGAGAATCCACAGTAACACAGAAAGACCTGAGTCGGCCGGGTTTTGAACTCACAACCTTCTTGCTGTGAGGCAGGAGTGCTAACCACTCTGCCACGTGATCCAACTCAAACCTGTTTAAATCCAACTAAAACCTTTTCAAATCCAACTAAAACCTGATCAAATCCAACTAAAACCTTTTCAAATCCAACTAAAACCTGATCAAATCCACCTAAAACCTGATCAAATCCATCTAAAACCTGTTCAAATCCAACTAAAACCTGTTCAGATCCGGTTACAATGTATATTTCCCATTATGTCCAGGTGTATGTCTCCCTCTGCTGGTGGCTCTGATCATTACACCCACTGCTAAAGATTCCGGTCAAAAAGACAAATGGAGTTGAAGAAAGTCTGAAGAAAACCAGAGAGTCCAGTTTTAGTCTGACTAGTGCAGTACATCTGTTTAAAGTTTAATATAGTCAACAACTTACATTAAACTTGTTTTTAGAGAGTGTCCAGCAGAGGGCGCCACATGAGTCTCAGAATAAACCCGATGCAAAAAATGTCACTGTTGGAGTCAAATTCTGTGAAAACCGAAATGGAAAATCTGTGGAAGTTATTATTTGGACAAACTGAAGCAAGAGAAGGTTTACAGCAGCTTTAACTCTCTTTAACTCTTGAAATGTTTCCTGCAGCCGTTGATCTGGGACTACCTCAGAGTTGTGTGTATTTACTGTTTCATACATTTACTCCACATTTCCACACTTTTCATTAAAAACAGTCCGAGCAGCAGCAGACAGGTCTGTCTCTGTTTAAGTGGAACACTGTAAAAAAGTCAATACATTTTACACTGATGAACAGAAAAGAGCCTGTTTAAAGAGCTGCAGAAAAAGGGGTGTGTTTTTTTACAGTGCTGAGCTGCAGAAAGCACTTCCTGTCTGAGAACCTGATTGAAAACAGATGTGGCTCTGTCCTCGGCTCAGACTCTGTAGTTTAACGACAAATAAACTGAAATAAACTTAAACGAAACAGGATTAGAAGCAAAAAATATGAAGTTATTTTAAGCAAAAGAATGAAAAGATCAGTAAAAGTCTTTCTTTTTCACAAAAATATGAAAAAATCTGACTAAAGGCTGCAGTCCTCTTTCTGTGTCTTTTTATGTATTTATATTGAGATGTTAAAATTACATCATTTTATAAGGTTTAGTCCTGGTTTAGTCCTGGTTTAGTCCTGGTTTAGTCCTGGTTTAGACCTGGTTTAGTCCTGGTTTAGTCCTGGTTTAGACCTGGTTTAGTCCTGGTTTAGACCTGGTTTAGTCCTGGTTTAGTCCTGGTTTAGACCTGGTTTAGTCCTGGTTTAGTCCTGGTTTAGTCCAGCTGTCGGAGGAGGGTCTGGGGGAGGGTCTGAACTGAGTCAGAGACAGACCTCAGAGAAAAACTGTACCAAACAGAAGGAGAAAGGGTTAGGAGGAGACAAGGGAGGATGTGAGGAGAGGAGACAAGGAGACACTGAGGAGACGAGGAGACACTGAGGAGACGAGGAGACACTGAGGAGACGAGGAGACACTGAGGAGACAAGGAGACACTGAGGAGACGAGGAGGAGGAGAAACAGGTTTTTTTTAGTTTTCTATTGATTTAATGGAAACAAAGGTCATGTGACTGTGGCATCCAATCAGAGCTCAGACAGATACAGACAGATTCTGTTGTTTTTGTTTTAGAGTCAGTCCTGGTTTGCTTTGAACTTTATGACCTTTTTGTCTCATTAAAGGCACCGTACTCAGAGGGTTAAGGCTCAATCAGACTCAGAGAATGTTTTCTTTTTCAAATAAATTCAATCTTAAAGAAGCTCAGGTTTAATATAAATATACTGAGATGGACTGATGAAACCTCAGAGACTGTGGCTTTAATGTTATATTTATTTATTTATGTAAACTGTTTCTTCTGACAGCAGCAGGTCTTCCTACGGCAACACCACTGGGACAAACAGTGTCTGATTGATTATTGATCCTTTTTGTTGTTTCCTCAGCGTTTCCTGAACAGATCTGTCGAAGACAAGTCACAGTTTCTTTCAAATTTTAGAACAAGTCCTGGTTTAATCACTGTCTCAGAAACATTTACAAACCTGAACTAAACTAATATCCAAAGGTTCAGAGTTTTACAGTGTTTCTGTTTTTTTTTTTTCATTTTGGATTATTACCAACACATTCAGGACAAGTGTCAAACGTTAACATGAAAACACAAAGTTAACTTTCATAGAAGACCAAAGGAACATTCTGGAACAAGGTTAGAAATGTTTTTTCAAAAAAGTGAGAACGGTTCTTGACAAATTTGTAACATTCTCACAAAATAAAAGCATAGCCTCAGCAGTGCCCTCTGGAGGAAAGAGTCGGAACATCAGAGACCTGCTGTTGAACGAGCGACTTACATTTAGCTTCCATTTATCAGTGTTACAGCTGACACCACTGGAGGCAAGGTGGGTTGAGTGTCTTGCCCAAGGACACAACGACAGTATGAACTGTGGAGAGAGCGGGAATCAAACCACCAACCTTCTGGTTGAGGGGTGCCCCTGCTAAAAACACTAAACAAGTAAATGTTTTGTTTTAGTTTCAGAGAAATTAATAATAATAATAATACTTAATAATAATAGTTTAAATAATTTTGTGAATAAAGTTCTGTAAAGAGCAGAGCCAGACCTAACTCTGCGTCTGCTGCAGAAACACTTTTAGATGGGTCCAAAGTGGAAAATGGAAAAAGTTGTTTCCATGAAACGTCTGAGTGTTTTCTTCTGTGGCCTTTTCCACATTCCTCTGTTCTTCTGAGCTTGCTGACTCTGATTGGCCGCCCGCCTGGGTCCTGCGCTGGGATTGGTGAGTTTGAACCAGCGCTGCGCTCTAATTGGTCAGTCAGAGGAATGCGCTGAGCTCTGTTTAAAGCATCAGGAGCCAACGCTTTATGAGTCCACCACAGAGACAGGTTTAAAGAGGTCTCACTCTGTTTCACTGAAGAGTCAGAGACGGGTTTAAGGAGGTCTCACTCTGTTTCACTGAAGTGTCAGAGACGGGTTTAAAGAGGTCTCACTCTGTTTCACTGAAGTGTCAGAGACGGGTTTAAGGAGGTCTCACTCTGTTTCACTGAAGAGTCAGAGACGGGTTTAAGGAGGTCTCACTCTGTTTCACTGAAGAGTCAGAGACGGGTTTAAGGAGGTCTCACTCTGTTTCACTGAAGAGTCAGAGACGGGTTTAAGGAGGTCTCACTCTGTTTCAGTGAAGTGTCAGAGACGGGTTTAAGGAGGTCTCACTCTGTTTCACTGAAGTGTCAGAGACGGGTTTAAGGAGGTCTCACTCTGTTTCACTGAAGAGTCAGAGACGGGTTTAAGGAGGTGTCACTCTGTTTCACTGAAGAGTCAGAAGTGTGAAAAAATTATATTGTTGTGAGTTCTTAGGAGTTTAAACGATGTGTTCAGGTGCAGCAATGTGAGCAGAGCCTGGAAGAACCTGTCTGAGTCTGAGGGAGTCTCTGTGAAAGAAAACCTCACCGAGATACAAGGATTAACTCATGTATGTCCAACTAAAATCTGCTGAAATCCAACTAAAATCTGCTGAAATCCAACTCTAATCTGCTGAAATCCAACTAAAATCTGCTGAAATCCAACTAAAATCTGCTGAAATCCAACTAAAATCTGCTGAAATCCCTCAGGTTCACAGTGTACTGACTCTGACGACTCTCAGCTCAATCTCCGCCGTTCGATGTGAAGCTAAGAACTCGGCCGGACGTCGAGCCTGGGACCTGAGACTGGTGCCTTCAGGTGAGTAAAGGGTTTAGTCCTGGTTCAGACCCGGCTCAATTTCTCTGTCGGTGTTGACCCTGAATGGATCTGTGTGTAGCTCTTCTTACTCAGGTCAACGTTCTGGCTGCGGTTCTGGTTCTGGTTGTCCTGGCTGTGGTCTTCCTCATCCTCCTCATCCTCCTCTGGAGAAAGGTACAGATTACAGGTTATGGTCTGCAGGTGAGTCTACTTGATGTAGGTTACACCTGGCCTCAGAACCAAGCTGCGTGGCTTTAAAGTCCTGCTGCTCTTGATCTTGTCCTGTTTTCTGTTTCTCCGACAGAAGCCCCGGTTCGTGCCCGGCTGGAGGCTGGTGGAGTCCACGAGTCCAGACGGTCTTCAGGTCTCTTATGTTGACCCTTCTGAGCTCCTGTACGACTCTGTCTGGGAAATACCTCGAGACCAAGTGCATCTGGGTAAAAACTGGTTTAGTCCGGGTTTAGTCCTGGTTCTGACCTGGTTCTGACCTGGTTTTGTGTCTCTCCCTGTTATAAGAATTCTATATGTCCAAAAGAATTCTTATCCTCATATTATCCAGAGAGACACGGAGACAGATTATATTATAAAAAGCGAAGGGCCAGGTTTTATTCCTTGCAAGGGAAGCAAATTACACAGATACAACAAAGGTACATTGTGCGTTTTGCTTACCTAAGTAAACAAAACAGGACATTTTATATCACTAACGTGGGGGCTGTCAGTGGGAGGTGTATCTTGCATACACCCTCCCTCAAGGCCCCAGCTCCAGGCTCCAGGTGCAGAAGTCCTCCGGCAAGCCATGTCTTTAGCTATGTCTACACCATGCTTGGAATAACATGGAGGACATAACATGATTTGACATGACCTGTAGAGAACTATGAGCACCAACTAACTATAAACAATATACACAATTATAAGAATAAAATTCTTATAACATTCCCCCCTCTTTATGCTGATAACAATTAGCATAAACAACCTACTAGCTTGATTTTGAGTTTTAAACTATGACAGAAGCGAAAACCCAGCAGGGCGTTGACCTAGCCAGAAGAACATTTTGACCCATTGGTAAAATGACCTAAAGCTGGGAAAAACTCTTCTATCCACCCTTGCCCCAAAGGCGGTGACAAAACACAAACATCAAGCATCAAACGTATGTAATCACTTCAAATGATTAACTTACAACACATGTCAAAACAAACACAACAAATGATTATAATGGATATGTTTCAAATCAAATGGGAACCCACAGAGTAATGCACTGATTCTTCAAAGTCAAATTCTTTAAAGTCCATAAATCATAAATGTCCATAAATCATAAATCAAAACACAGTGTCACTCCAAAATAAAGTAGAAAAATTTGCCAGAGGTTGAGCTGGTCAACCCATTGGACTCAAGATCTCTGGCCTGTCCCTGCCTGTCCATTTCTGTCCCTGTAACGAAAGAAAAACACATGGAGTGAGACATATGCACATTCATAATGATTAAAATCAATTCTCTTCAGCATAATCAATCCAATGAACCATACGGCCCTTAGGTCTGTAGTATGATCCGTCCTGGAGCTGTTGTCCCGTTGGTGTACATGCAAACAATAACGTCCCTCAGATATCAAAGTGTTCATCTGAGGTCAAAGCCTTGACCTTAGTCGTTTGGCAGGTGCATGTCCAGGAATGTTGACCCAGCAATGGCCACATTCATCAATCTCACCAACAAGCTCCGGTACATGTAAAGCAACACAAACAAATGTTATTAGACATGGAAGTGCAACAACAACTACAAGTACATGTACTGTATCTCAATACAGATTCTAAAATCCCAGTCAGTTTTCCAAATATGTTGTAAAACCAGGTCAAAATTAATTTCTCTATTCCAGAATACTCTAATTCCTCTGTTAGAGTTTGAAGTCCTTTCTCAAAGACTTTAGTTCTGCTGTAACCAGTCCTGTGTTACTTTGGAGGAAATCCTGTTGTAGATCCCCCCTCTTCAGCTAAAAGCATGCTCAGTGCTATTTTGTTCTGTCCAGTCCTTGGATCAGTTTTCTCTCATTTCCAGTTGTAATTAACAGTTACAGCATCTCTTGTGTAATTCATAAACCTTTGTTGTTTATAAATATACCTTATATACTTTAATCCACCTTTTCATAAATTGTCCCAAATGGTAAAAATTCAAATCCTAATGCTAATTTAATTTTAGCCTTATATTCATTAAGGACACCTTCAAGGACACGCCCTGTCGTCGATGTAAATGGGGCTCTCAAATGAACCTGAGGGAGCTGCTGTTTGGCTCCTAAAGTGTGAGTTTCCACTCACGATGTTCTCCGTCACATTGTATGTGAACACAAATAAAACGAGGATCCTTTAAGGACGCATGTTTCCGGTCAGCAGGCAACGCTGGTCTAATGGTCTTACTTTCACAAAACCTCCAGACTTCTGCTTTGCACTGCACCTGTCCCTGATCTCTCCGTTTGTCAAGTTCAGAGTGATGTCACAGGAAGTCATGTGACCCCCGTCACTAGCCCTGCTCACAGGTGTGCTTCCCTTCACAGGTGTAAACCAAGATGATATAAGTTCAAAGAACTATGTTAATATTAGCTCTTACTGGTGTTGGCTATATTAATTTTCAAAACTCCTTTTCTGAACTGGTATACTTGTTGTAGTTGGCTTCCATCCAAATAAAGAACAAACAAACAAATCAAAACGTTATCTGACATTATAGACCCATAGAAAGTGCCTCCTAGGTTTTCGTCAAACGAAACCATAAAAGCCCTTAAAATGATCAAACCATACAATTGAAACAGCAGATAAACCCTGTTTCCACAGATATGGTCTGCTGGAAATCTACTTTAATCTGAAAAGGTTTAATCAGACTAAACAGTTCTTCTCCAGAAAAGTCCTGTCAACTTTCTTTATTTCATTATTTGATTTAAACTTTTATCTGTATTAAACACTGTTGTTTCAGCCTCATGCTAACCATTAGGTTAACCAAGCATCCCTTCAGCACTTTAACACAGTTTTGTTTAAACCTTCATCTCCCCCTTTTGAGGCATTGGACAACCATGGCTCAAAATTCAAAAAAATGAAACAAAAATGAAACAAAAATCAAAAATAAAATCAAAACAGATTGTTTTTTTAATTACCACCTTAAATTGTTATTTCATTAATTAGCATTTCTAATTATTCATCTTCTTTATGTTTTCCCAAATAGCATCACTTTTGTTCATGTTATATTTAAAACTTAACTTTGTTTAGTTCAGTTTTATTTTTAGTTACCATTAGTTGTAGGTCTTTACCTGTAACTGTAATTGGTATCATCCACAATTAGATAAATTTTAACTCAGTTGATGCAAACATAAATAATTTATATAGATCAGAACTGGTTTCTCATGATCTATTTTCACAAACCTTTAAACATTCACCTTCAATTCACAATTTATTTCACGTTCTTTTAAATTAGAATATTCTCAAAATATTGTTTAATTTACCTCAAATTACTTTCTTTAGAAAGAAAACACATTTTTCTCTTACTTCAAAACAAAATTTCTTAATCACCCTTGGGTTCAGACCCCCCTCTCTGGGGTTAAACCAGTAACAGCAGCATGTCTCAGCTGCTTGAACACACCACAAAGCCTCTGCTCTGTTCACTCTGCTTTCCTCCAAAACACCATCACCTTTGTGATTGTTGTTTAAAAGGAAAGACTAAACATAAAATCAATAAAATTCATCTCAAATTCTGCTTTATTTTTAAATAAAATTTCTGCAGGATTTTGTTCAGTATAGATTTGTTCTATACTGTCTCTGTAAAACTCAGTTTTACCACCAGGTGCTTAATACCATAAACCAGTTTGTCTTTGTATTTTTCCCAAATTAATTTAAACGCAACATAAAACAATTTCATCAATTACTATTTTCATGTTTCCACTAATTTGGCATTCAGATGTCCCATAAAGAATTCACCTCACTCAATGTTTAAACAAAAACTTTTAACATCAAATGTAAAATCAAATTAACGTGTCTCTCTTTCTTTATTCAAATTCACCAAAATTGTAATCATCATTACTGTTCATTTAATAAAATGTAACATCTCAACCTCTTTTTTCTTTTTCTTTAGGTTACAACGACCCAAAGTTTATCAAAACCCAAACCAAAACAACGTCTAACGTCTGTTCAAAAGGACCTTGTGTTAGTCCCTGTACTCAAAAAAATTCTTAAATCACTTCGAACAGTGATTAAAACCCAGCGAGCCATAGGCATATGCTCTTAAACTTTAACAATTCACCTTGTTAGTTTAACAATTATCTTTTATTCACTTATTTTTCATTAACTTTAATTTTTCAAACTAAAATCATTTAAGATCATTTTAACAGGTTGAACTGTTTTAACATAGATATGTTTTTAATCACCAAAACCAGATTACCAATTTACATTACAGTTTAAATCTTTATTGCATAGATCACACTATACCCTAATTATAAAGTACCAAAATAAATAATGATTATTATTTATTTTGAACTATCTTCATTTCAATTTTCCAATTACTTAAACTTTAAGTTTTCTTCTCAAAACCATATTCAATCTCATTAATTCAATCATTTAGTTTACCAAATCATGTTTCATAGATTCAATAAAACTCAAATGTGGACTTTATTCATATCAACAGACCTGTCAGAAGGTCAAACAGTTTTCATAATTAAGCCTCATAAACTTTATTTAACACATTAGTTCAGTGCAGACTGTCTCTGTCACTGACATTTCTAACTCTATATTTTTCTCAACATTAAAAGTTTGTTTAATGTAAAGGCTCCCACACTGTCTGTGGAGCTAAAAAAACAAAAACCCAAACCAAACATTTCTCCCTCTTGGGAGCAAAAAGGAGGGTGCTGTGAAGCTCCTGTTACCTCGATTTCCATAGAATGTTATCTTGTTTAAACATTCCTGTGAATCCAAACAGTGGTTGCTTTGAATCCACTTTCTCCATTTTCACACTTTGTTAGAACCAAACCAGAGAAATACATAAATGTTACTTTTCTTTATTTAGGTTCTGGTAACCTTGTTTTCTTTTAAATATGAGCTTATGGCCCAATTAGTCTGCGCAATCCAACTTTAAAACATATATTTAAATTCTCCCAATTACAAAGTATTCATTTTCATTCTTTTATTGGCGTTATACCGTGTGTTTGAACCACACTGATATTAAGGACCTCTATTAATTCTCGTACTAATGGATACACAACATTGTTTAGCAAAACATCAATCACTAATTTTATTTTAGATCCAAGTGTTGGACCTTTAACTTCTTTAAACCTTTAATGTTCACATTTCTATGTCACATTAAATTCAAAGAGACAACTCTGTTCTTTAACAGAATACTCATTATTTTCTCTCATAAACCAAAATCACATTCTCCTCTGTAGATGTGTGTCTCATGTGTCCGTGTTTGTTTCGTTATGTGTCTGTATTTACATGTGTTTATGTGTGTGCAGTTACATGTGTCTTTATGTGTCTTTATGTGTTTATGCACCTGACCTGTTAGTTGAAGCGGTCAGTTCATGAGGTCATTCTCCTCATCTCTCGTCTGGACCCAGTTTCGACCTCCTCCTCCTCCTCTCAGTGCCCTCTCGTCTGTCACGCCCACCTCCACCTCCCCTCCTGTCCAATGGCAATTGTGCATTTTCCTCAGAGAAATACATTACATTCATATTAATTTCAAGTTTCATCCAATTTGCAAACACACTTTACAAATACCTTTTTGGTCAATCTCAATAGATCAAAATTTAAAACAAATAAACGATTGTCTGAATTCGTTTATCTTACCGCTTCAGTGTTGCTGCTGCTGGTCTGCCAGCCTTTTTCCTTTTTTTTTTTTTCCTTTTTTTCTCAGCCGAAAAGGAGCATGTGGGAGGTGGGGTGCAGAGGAAGGTTTTTGGAGAGGACACTGTTTTCCGGAGGAGGGAGGCCGAGACCTAGATGCTCCAGAAACATTTAAACAAAATACAAATGATTAGTGTTTTGAAGTACATGCGTGTACTTCTTTCAAAAATCTCTTCTCTACTTCTCCTTTTTTTTTTTAACTAGAAAAATAGCTTGTGGAAGTTACCTTTCTCTCTCTCATGTTGTTCAAACTTTTTCTAAACAAAAACATTACTTTTGTTCCGATTCACAACATTAGACTCATTCTTCATCCAACAATGGCCCATTCATAACACATTTATTCTCTCAAACACACCTTTTATCTTTAACTCTTTAGGTCAACAATTCTCAGTATTGTCAACAATTCTCAGTATAAGCCCCTTCACTTTCAGTGGGCTTTTTTCTCTAACTCACCGTCACCAGCAGTGAACATTTTTCCAGCAAAAGCTCTCGTGGGCTTTTAAAAATCACCGCTTCACATGCAGTGAACACTATACGTAGGCCTACGTCTTCCTATACGTCACGTCCAACGCGACAGGACTCCAATCTCACCATTAACCATAGGTTTCGGCAGGGTCTCGATTAAAGAGTCAGCTCGAGCTTTTCCTGTGCATATCCCACACTTCCCGTGTGAGTGTCGCACCATAAACCAACAATACTAGCTATGCAAGGCAGTTCGATTGTGGCGTATTACGATACGTGATTATTAATCTAAGATAAATTCTTGTGCTCTCTAGACAAGCTCTTTAGATCTCATACCCCTTATTGTAATCAGCTGCTCTATCTATCTCATAGATTCCGCACTTGTCATGGCCAATGAACTCCCCGCACGTTCCGTTTCAAGAAACACCTGAAGACTTACAAAGCATAAGGTATCTATCAAACTAAAATCCAGCAAGACAACAAGCTTTAACACAGATTAACATCAGAATATCCCGTTTACAATCTCACCATAAACCACGCAGGCAGGGTCTCGACTGAAACACATACTTTTTTCCAGCTTTCAATCTCACCATAAACCATATAGGCAGGGTACAAAGCGTTATCAGCGTTTAAGAATCTCCTATGCTGGCCAGCCTCATGGAAAAACATCAACTATTGGTGATGTAACTTACATGCAGCCCGCTCAACATACGCCAGATTTCCAAAACTAGCTACTTCCGGAAGCTTTGGTAATTACAAACTCACACACACACACCAAAAATAAATTAAACAGCTGTTTACCTGAATTTTTAGTCCAATAGTCCAGTTGTTCCGCAGCCAGACTGTCTGTTCTGTTCTCTCGTCTCTCTGCTCTTCTCTTTTTCTCAGTCCAGATTTCGTCATCGTGTTCACACACACAGAGGGGATATCTGGCCCTTTACTGCTAAATAGCACAGCTTGGGACTTACAAGAAATGCATTGTTTTTGCATTTCTCCGTGCACGTCAGTTCACCTCTTTGCATGAGAAACAACGAATATTGAAATCCGGGTCACGGCACCAAATGTTATAAGAATTCTATATGTCCAAAAGAATTCTTATCCTCATATTATCCAGAGAGACACGGAGACAGATTATATTATAAAAAGCGAAAGGCCAGGTTTTATTCCTTGCAAGGGAAGCAAATTACACAGATACAACAAAGGTACATTGTGCGTTTTGCTTACCTAAGTAAACAAAACGGGACATTTTATATCACTAACGTGGGGGCTGTCAGTGGGAGGTGTATCTTGCATACACCCTCCCCTCAAGGCCCCAGCTCCAGGCTCCAGGTGCAGAAGTCCTCCGGCAAGCCATGTCTTTAGCTATGTCTACACCATGCTTGGAATAACATGGAGGACATAACATGATTTGACATGACCTGTAGAGAACTATGAGCACCAACTAACTATAAACAATATACACAATTATAAGAATAAAATTCTTATAACACTCCCTCAGGTCCTGTGGTGGGTTCAGGGTCGTTTGGTCGAGTTTTTGAGGCCTCTGTCTCAGATCTTTTTGGACAAAACTCTTCGACTAAAGCCACGGTGAAGAAGCTCAAACGTAAGACTAAGCTTTAGAGCCTTTTTCTTAATTTTCAATCCTTTTCATCACGTTTTTACAAAACTGTTCCAAACTGTAACATGTGTTTTTGTGTCTGACCACTTAAAAAAAAAAAAAAATTTTTAGTTGTAATTCCCCTCGTGTCCTGCAGGTGGCGCTGTGCCCCAGTCACTGATGTCAGAGCTGAAGCTGTTGATCCAGGTCAGACCTCACCTGAATCTCCTCAACCTGCTGGGAGCCTGCACCAGAGACGGTACCTAAACCAGGTCTAAACCAGGTCTAAACCAGGTCTAATCCTGGACTAAACCAGGTCTAAACCAGGTCTAATCCTGGACTAAACCAGGACTAAACCAGGTCTAAACCAGGTCTAAACCGGGACTAAACCAGGTCTAAACCGGGACTAAACCAGGACTAAACCAGGTCTAAACCTGGTCTAAACCGGGACTAAACCGGGACTAAACCAGGACTAAACCAGGTCTAAACCAGGTCTAATCCAGGTCTAAACCAGGACTTAACCAGGTCTAAACCAGGTCTAAACCAGGTCTAAACCAGGTCTAATCCAGGTCTAAACCGGGACTAAACCGGGACTAAACCAGGACTAAACCAGGTCTAAACCAGGTCTAATCCAGGTCTAAACCAGGACTTAACCAGGTCTAAACCAGGTCTAAACCAGGTCTAAACCAGGTCTAATCCAGGTCTAAACCGGGACTAAACCAGGTCTAAACCAGGTCTAATCCAGGTCTAAATCAGGACTAAACCGGGACTAAACCAGGTCTAAACCAGGACTAAACCAGGTCTAAACCAGGACTAAACCAGGACTAAACCAGGACTAAACCAGGTCCAAACCAGGTCTAAACCAGGACTAAACCAGGACTAAACCAGGACTAAACCAGGTCTAAACCAGGACTAAACCAGGACTAAACCAGGTCTAAACCAGGACTAAACCAGGACTAAACCAGGTCTAAACCAGGTCTAAACCAGGACTAAACCAGGACTAAACCAGGACTAAACCGGGTCTAAGCCAGGACTAAACCAGGTCTAAACCAGGACTAAATCAGGTCTAAACCAGGACTAAACCAGGACTAAACCAGATCTAATCCAGGTCTAAACCAGGACTAAACCAGGTCTAAACCAGGACTAAACCAGGTCTAAACCAGGACTAAACCAGGACTAAATCAGGACTAAACCAGGACTAAACCAGGACTAAACCAGGTCTAAACCAGGACTAAACCAGGACTAAACCAGGTCTAATCCAGGTCTAAACCAGGACTAAACCAGGACTAAACCAGGTCTAAACCAGGACTAAACCAGGACTAAACCAGGTCTAAACCAGGACTAAACCAGGACTAAACCAGGTCTAAACCAGGACTAAACCAGGTCTAAACCAGGACTAAACCAGGACTAAACCAGGTCTAAACCAGGACTAAACCAGGACTAAATCAGGACTAAACCAGGTCTAATCC
This sequence comes from Perccottus glenii, assembly GCA_024416835.2. NCBI lineage: Eukaryota > Metazoa > Chordata > Actinopteri > Gobiiformes > Odontobutidae > Perccottus > Perccottus glenii. The sequence continues at coordinate 27,438,579 of CM044561.2, read as the reverse complement.
AGGTCTAAACCAGGACTAAACCAGGACTAAACCAGGTCTAAACCAGGACTAAACCAGGACTAAACCAGGTCTAAACCAGGACTAAACCAGGACTAAATCAGGTCTAAACCAGGTCTAAACCAGGTCTAAACCAGGACTAAACCAGGTCTAAACCAGGACTAAACCAGGACTAAATCAGGTCTAAACCAGGTCTAAACCAGGACTAAACCAGGACTAAACCAGGTCTAAACCAGGTCTAAACCAGGTCTAAACCAGGACTAAACCAGGACTAAACCAGGACTAAACCAGGACTAAATCAGGTCTAAACCAGGTCTAAACCAGGTCTAAACCAGGACTAAACCAGGACTAAACCAGGACTAAACCAGGACTAAACCAGGACTAAACCAGGTCTAAAGCAGGTTTAAACCAGGACTAAACCAGGTCTAACCCAGGACTAAACCAGGACTAAACCAGGTCTAAACCAGGACTAAACCAGGACTAAACCAGGACTAAACCAGGACTAAACCAGGTCTAAACCAGGACTAAACCAGGTCTAAAGCAGGTTTAAACCAGGACTAAACCAGGTCTAACCCAGGACTAAACCAGGACTAAACCAGGTCTAAACCAGGACTAAACCAGGTCTAAAGCAGGTTTAAACCAGGACTAAACCAGGTCTAACCCAGGACTAAACCAGGATTAAACCAGGACTAAACCAGGACTAAACCAGGACTAAACCAGAACTAAACCAGGTCTAAACCAGGACTAAACCAGGTCTAAACATGTTTTTCCTTCAGGTCCGATGATGCTGGTCTCTGAGTGGTGTCGTCATGGTGACCTGAAGAGTTACCTGCAGAAACACAAGCACACTTGTGTGCAAGGCCACACCCCCAACAAGAGGTCAGAGGTCATTTCTTTTTTATAAAGGTTATTAGACATATGTGTCACATGATCATCTCCAAATGTTTAAGAGATTTATTTTATACATTTTATTTACAGAGGGTTTTATTGATGAAACTGTATAAACATAAATATTTATCAGCTCTGAGGGTTATGTATATTTATTCTGTAATAAAACATAACAGAATAAACTGTTCTCAGTGAGAGCGACGGATACATGGACATGAACTCTGAGGACTCTCACTTCGTCGCCTTAAAGCAGCTCTACACACAGCCTCAGGAGTACGAAACCCTGCAGAACACCTCTACAACAGGTATCAGAGAATCTACAGAACACATAACCCCTCACAACACCCACACACAGCCTCAGGAGAACGAAACCCTGCAGAACACCTCTACAACAGGTATCAGAGAATCTACAGAACACATAACCCCTCACAACACCCACACACAGCCTCAGGAGTACGAAACCCTGCAGAACACCTCTACAACAGGTATCAGAGAATCTACAGAACACATAACCCCTCACAACACCCACACACAGCCTCAGGAGAACGAAACCCTGCAGAACACCTCTACAACAGGTATCAGAGAATCTACAGAACACATAACCCTCACAACACCCACACACAGCCTCAGGAGAACGAAACCCTGCGGAACACCTCTACAACAGGTATCAGAGAATCTACAGAACACATAACCCTCACAACACCCACACACAGCCTCAGGAGAACGAAACCCTGCAGAACACCTCTACAACAGGTATCAGAGAATCTACAGAACACATAACCCCTCACAACACCCACACACAGCCTCAGGAGAACGAAACCCTGCAGAACACCTCTACAACAGGTATCAGAGAATCTACAGAACACATAACCCCTCACAACACCCACACACAGCCTCAGGAGAACGAAACCCTGCAGAACACCTCTACAACAGGTATCAGAGAATCTACAGAACACATAACCCCTCACAACACCCACACACAGCCTCAGGAGTACGAAACCCTGCAGAACACCTCTACAAGACATTTTCTACAGAACACATAAATGCAGGGTCTACTTAATGCTTTTGTTTTATGTTGAATTCCCATAATTCTGTTTTTATAAGCATGTTTTTGAACTAAATAAACCTATTTGTAATTACATACGTCTGTTGTGTTGCAGAGCAGCAGGGAGCGCTGGTCCTCAGTGACTCTCAGGACCTGACTCTCTCAGATCTCATCAGTTTCTCTTTTCAAACGACAAAAGCCATGGACTTCCTCTCGTCCAGAAACGTACGTCTCTTTGTTTATTTTCTGTTTTATTAATATTTATTCAGATTAACCTGACCTTCACCCCAGTCCTTTAGAGACTGGTTTTGTGACTGACATAAGACTGTTGTATGTTTTATTTCAGTGCGTCCACAGAGACCTGGCGGCGAGGAACGTCCTGGTGTCTGAAGGAAAACTGGTGAAGGTCTGTGACATGGGTTTGGCTCGAGACCTGAGCAAGAACCAGGACTACGTTTGGAGAAGAAACGTACGCACTACACTGTCAACGACTAAAAACATGTGCTAACTCTACTAATGCTTATAAAAGAGCTCTGAGCACGGTCTTAAAGGTCAATGAGGTCTGAGGCTCGTGCTGTTTGGAAAGAGTTTTTCTTGTTAATGTTCGTAGGGTTCAGGGGCAGCCCTGGCCGGGCTCTCGGTGTGGATGCTCCACAGTGGGCTTAAAGTAGACGTTTTCTGTAATTGTCTGTACTTATGACTGATTTCTTGAGTTAAATAGAGTTTTTTTGGGTTTCCTTCTCAGAGTTTCCTGCCGGTGAAGTGGATGTCTCCTGAGAGTATCTCCCACTGCGTCTACACCGTTCAGAGCGACGTCTGGTCGTACGGAGTCCTGCTCTGGGAGATCTTCTCTCTCGGTAAAATTCACACAGAACCATCAGAACCACCAGAGTATAATCTCCAAAGTGTCTCACTGTGAAATGAAACTGTTATTGTCCCAGGTGAGACTCCGTACTCTGACGTCCCCATGAGTCAGTTTTACTCTGAGCTAAAGAACGGCCGACGTCTGAACAAACCGGACCTCGCTCCAAAAGAAATGTACGCCACTTATTTATCTTTTTATCTTATTTAATCATAAAAGCTTTTCATCTGGTCTTGATTGAATTTTGATATTGTTTCTGTTTTTTTACAGCTTTGATCTGGCGTCTTGTTGTTGGGAGGTCAGTCCCGAGTCCAGACCCAGTTTTTCTTCGTTGGTGGATTGTGTTGGGAAACTGTTACCGGATCAGTTTCATCAGGTCTGTGGCGTTAAAAACAATCTAATGTTAAACTACTGACACTTTCAACTTAAAATTAAAATTCTGTAATTCACAAAGCTTTGAGCATTACATTTTCTAAAAGATTTTAATTTATAATTTGTGTAAGTAAAGGTAAAAGGTCAGCAACCCATTCACAAAAATTATACCCAAAAGTTCAAAGGTACGTCAACAGCTAAAATGAAAGGAAATGGCAGAAATAACACAATATCTAAAAAACTTAAAAATGTATAATTCCCAAAAGAAATTATTTTGTGAATAATAACACTTTAGAAATAACAATAATACATATTTGAGCAAGATGTTTAGATGCCTTCTTTTGAAATGTGTATTTTCTGTTTCAGAGATACGCTGCTCTAACTGAACAGTTCTACAGCAGTGACCCGGCTGTGACCAGAACCAAGACTAAACCCGGACCGGACTCAGGTCTGGACCGGTCCGTCTAAATACCGACTATTATCCTTTAAAAACACTGTTGTTATGATAAACTGTGTCCTGGTCCAGACGGTGGCACTGTTCTTCAGGTGATGGAGGCGGAGCCACAGAGGGCAGGCCCCTCCCACTCCGATAACTTCACACCTGTTAGTGACGTTACCGTGGAAACGAGCAGCGACACTGCGCTGGACGCAGACAGGTACCATCTGTTTTCAAATCCACCTAAAACTGGTTTAAAGCCATATAAAACTCGGTCTAATCCAACAAAAAAAGATTTACATTGAACCATTGCAAGACATTGTTCCAGCTGCACTGAGCTGCGTTAAACAAAACTTTCTTTGGAAACAAACGTCAGTGTGGACAGGACTCATCGTACAGAGCAATACATTGTTTAAGTTTCTCTTTTTTTCAGGCCTGATCTGTCGGAAAAACAGGAAGTGACATCAGCGCTGACATCATCAGAGCAGGAGAGCTGTCTGTGAACGGCTGATGTTGTATTTTAATATAATTTCTGTTTGAAACTGTTGTATTTGTATCAAACACTGCTTTGGTTTGTTTTAAATGAAACTGAATAAAGTCTGCTTCAGCTGCAGCTCCTTTTATTTTATTATAATCATAGACTCAGCCCAGCGCTAAACCAGGACTAAACCAGGACTAAACCAGGACTAAACCAGGACTAAACCAGGTCTAAACCAGGACTAAACCAGGTCTAAACCAGGTCTAAACCAGGACTAAACCAGGTCTAAACCAGGACTAAACCAGGACTAAACCAGGTCTAAACCAGGACTAAACCAGGACTAAACCAGGACTAAACCAGGACTAAACCAGGTCTAAACCAGGTCTAAACCAGGACTAAACAAGGACTAAACCAGGTTTAAACCAGGACTAAACCAGGTCTAAACCAGGTCTAAACCAGGTCTAAACCAGGACTAAACCAGGACTAAACCAGGACTAAACCAGGTCTAAACCAGGACTAAACCAGGACTAAACCAGGACTAAACCAGGACTAAACCAGGTCTAAACCAGGTCTAAACCAGGACTAAACAAGGACTAAACCAGGTTTAAACCAGGACTAAACCAGGTCTAAACCAGGTCTAAACCAGGACTAAACAAGGACTAAACCAGGTTTAAACCAGGACTAAACCAGGTCTAAACCAGGTCTAAACCAGGTCTAAACCAGGACTAAACAAGGACTAAACCAGGTTTAAACCAGGACTAAACCAGGTCTAAACCAGGACTAAACCAGGACTAAACCAGGTCTAAACCAGGTCTAAACCAGGACTAAACCAGGACTAAACCAGGACTAAACCAGGACTAAACCAGGGTTAAACCAGGACTAAACCAGGTCTAAACCAGGACTAAACCAGGACTAAACCAGGTCTAAACCAGGTCTAAACCAGGTCTAAACCAGGACTAAACCAGGTCTAAACCAGGACTAAACCAGGTCTAAACCAGGTCTAAACCAGGTCTAAACCAGGACTAAACCAGGTCTAAACCAGGTCTAAACCAGGACTAAACCAGGTCTAAACCAGGTCTAAACCAGGACTAAACCAGGTCTAAACCAGGACTAAACCAGCGCTAAACCAGGACTAAACCAGGACTAAACCAGGGCTAAACCAGGACTAAACCAGGACTAAACCAGGACTAAACCAGGACTAAACCAGGACTAAACCAGCGCTAAACCAGGACTAAACCAGGACGAAACCAGGACTAAACTAGGACTAAACCAGGGCTAAACCAGGACTAAACCAGGTCTAAACCAGGTCTAAACCAGGTCTAAACCAGGACTAAACAAGGACTAAACCAGGTTTAAACCAGGACTAAACCAGGACTAAACCAGGTCTAAACCAGGTCTAAACCAGGTCTAAACCAGGACTAAACCAGGTCTAAAATAGGACTAAACCAGGTCTAAACCAGGTCTAAACCAGGACTAAACCAGGTCTAAAATAGGACTAAACCAGGTCTAAACCAGGTCTAAACCAGGACTAAACAAGGACTAAACCAGGTTTAAACCAGGACTAAACCAGGACTAAACCAGGGCTAAACCAGGACTAAACCAGGTCTAAACCAGGACTAAACCAGGTCTAAACCAGGTCTAAACCAGGACTAAACCAGGGCTAAACCAGGGCTAAACCAGGACTAAACCAGGACTAAACCAGGACTAAACCAGGTCTAAACCAGGACTAAACCAGGTCTAAACCTGGTCTAAACCAGGACTAAACCAGGACTAAACCAGGTCTAAACCAGGACTAAACCAGGACTAAACCAGGTCTAAACCAGGTCTAAACCAGGACTAAACCAGGGCTAAACCAGGGCTAAACCAGGACTAAACCAGGTCTAAACCAGGTCTAAACCAGGACTAAACCAGGACTAAACCAGGTCTAAACCAGGACTAAACCAGGTCTAAACCAGGTCTAAACCAGGACTAAACCAGGACTAAACCAGGACTAAACCAGGACTAAACCAGGGTTAAACCAGGACTAAACCAGGTCTAAACCAGGACTAAACCAGGACTAAACCAGGTCTAAACCAGGTCTAAACCAGGGTTAAACCAGGACTAAACCAGGTCTAAACCAGGACTAAACCAGGTCTAAACCTGGTCTAAACCAGGACTAAACCAGGTCTAAACCAGGGCTAAACCAGCGCTAAACCAGGTCTAAACCAGGACTAAACCAGGTCTAAACCAGGACTAAACCAGGGCTAAACCAGGACTAAACCAGGTCTAAACCAGGACTAAACCAGGGCTAAACCAGGACTAAACCAGGTCTAAACCAGGACTAAACCACCTCCTCTCGAGGGTTTTGAGGAAGTCTTGAGTCAGATTTGTTTCAGTGAATGTATTTGACAACAGTCTGTCTTCATCTGGATCAACATTGAAGAAACCTGGTCCATTTCGGTCTAACTTTGGTCTAACCTGGTCTAACCCTGAGGATGTTGCTGCAGGTCCTGGTTCTGGTTCTGGTCCTCGGCTCTGGTTGCTCTCAGGACGGTAAGACTCTCACAGATTTAAGATAATGAGAAGGAAAATCTTTTCAAATATTACTTTATAAACCTGAGTCTCATTTGGTCAAAGTCTTAAGAAAACCGTGGACTCAACATTTCACAAGATGTGTTTGAAACGAAAACAAAGTGCTTCAGAAACCTTCAAATGGGAAGAAGATGAAAATGAATGGGTTTGTCACTAATTAATCTGCAGCACCTTTTGTTTTTTATCAAAGTCAGATTTGGACAGTTTTCTTTTCTTATTATTTCTGTAATGTTTAATATATGACTGTTTCCTCTTCATCAGAGTTTATTTTTACTTTTATTTTTATTTATTTATAGAAATGAAATGTGCTGAATTAGTTTCAACATGTTTCACCAAAAAGAAGGGTCGAGTGGTTGTGCTATAACCAGAAGGTTGGCGGTTTGATTCCCCCTCTGCCCTGTTCATACTGTTGTTGTGTCTTGCCTCCAGAGTCTGTAACTCAGGTGTGTGAGTAAAAAACTGGGTCCAGATGCTTTTGATTTAACCTTTTCTTAAAAAAACAACGTGAGAAAACTGAAACAGATTCAACAAAATGACAAGAAAAAAACTCAAAACAAATATGAAAAATAAAGAAAAGAAACACAGACAAAAACTGTTGCAGAAAGACACATTTTGTTTTACAAATGAACATAACAGGACTATTTTTTACCAAAAGAAACAATTTCATGATAATTTGGACAATTTAAAAACACTACAAAATATTTTTTTATTTCTTTTGTGGGGATTTGTTTATTTATTTGTCTCTTAAAAGTTCAGATAATTATTGTGTATTTTTAGAAAACGAGTTTTAACCTGAAAGACTGGATTTTTTTTAAAACAACTGTTATTTTTGATTTTCTTGTGAGTTTTCCTCCAAAACTGTTGAGTGGATATTTTTGGAGGCGGAGGCTGTGGTTGGTGTAAAAAACAGAGAAGAAGAAGTGAAACAGGAAGTCGATCCGCTCTGGAGCCGAGTCCATCTGTTTCCTGACATTTTACAACAGTCTCCAACTTTTCACAACATTTTCACAGAAAAACAGAAAAACTGATTTTTACAGAAATCTTTAAATTTAAAGAAGGGTGGAGTCAGGTTCGGCTAAAACTCCTCTTTTCCACTAAATATGCCTCAGATTCATTCACTGGCTTTAAGTCAGACATGTTTCATAAAACACTTTGTTTTATATAAATCCCTCTAAAACCTGAGGAAGTCCCTCTAAAACCTGATGAAGTCCCTCTAAAACCTGATGAAGTCCCTCTAAAACCTGATGAAGTCTCTCTAAAACCTGATGAAGTCCCTCTAAAACCTGATGAAGTCCCTCTAAAACCTGATGAAGTCCCTCTAAAACCTGATACAGTCCATCTAGAACCTGATGAAGTCTCTCTAAAACCTGATGAAGTCTCTAAAACCTGATGAAGTCCCTCTAAAACCTGATGAAGTCTCTCTAAAACCTGATGAAGTCCCTCTAAAACCTGATGAAGTCCCTCTAAAACCTGATGAAGTCCCTCTAAAACCTGATGAAGTCCCTCTAAAACCTGATGAAGTCCCTCTAAAACCTGTTGAAGTCTCTCTAAAACCTGATGAAGTCCCTCTAAAACCTGATGAAGTCTCTCTAAAACCTGATGAAGTCCCTCTAAAACCTGATGAAGTCCCTCTAAAACCTGATGAAGTCTCTCTAAAACCTGATGAAGTCCCTCTAAAACCTGATGAAGTCCCTCTAAAACCTGATACAGTCCATCTAGAACCTGATGAAGTCTCTCTAAAACCTGATGAAGTCTCTCTAAAACCTGATGAAGTCCCTCTAAAACCTGATGAAGTCTCTCTAAAACCTGATGAAGTCCCTCTAAAACCTGATGAAGTCCCTCTAAAACCTGATGAAGTCCCTCTAAAACCTGATACAGTCCATCTAGAACCTGATGAAGTCTCTCTAAAACCTGATGAAGTCTCTCTAAAACCTGATGAAGTCCCTCTAAAACCTGATGAAGTCCCTCTAAAACCTGATGAAGTCCCTCTAAAACCTGATGAAGTCCCTCTAAAACCTGATGAAGTCTCTCTAAAACCTGATGAAGTCCCTCTAAAACCTGATCTCTCTAAAACCTGATGAAGTCCCTCTAAAACCTGATGAAGTCTCTCTAAAACCTGATGAAGTCCCTCTAAAACCTGATGAAGTCCCTCTAAAACCTGATGAAGTCCCTCTAAAACCTGATGAAGTCCCTCTAAAACCTGATGAAGTCCCTCTAAAACCTGATGAAGTCTCTCTAAAACCTGATGAAGTCCCTCTAAAACCTGATGAAGTCCCTCTAAAACCTGATGAAGTCCCTCTAAAACCTGATACAGTCCATCTAGAACCTGATGAAGTCTCTCTAAAACCTGATGAAGTCTCTCTAAAACCTGATGAAGTCCCTCTAAAACCTGATGAAGTCCCTCTAAAACCTGATGAAGTCTCTCTAAAACCTGATGAAGTCTCTCTAAAACCTGATGAAGTCTCTCTAAAACCTGATGAAGTCTCTCTAAAACCTGATGAAGTCCCTCTAAAACCTGATGAAGTCCCTCTAAAACCTGTTGAAGTCCCTCTAAAACCTGTTGAAGTCCCTCTAAAACCTGATGAAGTCCCTCTAAAACCTGATGAAGTCTCTCTAAAACCTGATGAAGTCCCTCTAAAACCTGATACAGTCCCTCTAAAACCTGATGAAGTCCCTCTAAAACCTGATGAAGTCCCTCTAAAACCTGATGAAGTCCCTCTAAAACCTGATACAGTCCCTCTAAAACCTGATGAAGTCCCTCTAAAACCTGATGAAGTCCCTCTAAAACCTGATGAAGTCCCTCTAAAACCTGATACAGTCCCTCTAAAACCTGATGAAGTCCCTCTAAAACCTGATACAGTCCCTCTAAAACCTGATGAAGTCCAGCTGAAGCCTGTTTCCCTGGAGTTCTTCTTCAGGTCAGCTGGACGGTGAGACCCAGTGGAGGAAGGACGTCCTGGACTCGGTCCAACGTCTGGTCCAGACCCAGACTGAGGTCATCAAACTGCTCGGCATGCTGGGAAATCAGGTTAGTACCACTTAATGTACCTCATTGAAACCCCTCTTTTATTCAGAATCAGAATTACTTTATTTAATCCCAAAGGGGAAATTCTTTTTGTTACAAACATGCAACCGACCAGTGCAAGACAATAGAAGTTTCTTTAAGTAAATATAACTTAACTATAAACTATAGACTATGATATCCCTAACAATCTATTTACATATTCACATGATGTACAGTTTACAAGTGGACTTAATATTGTACATCAGTCAGAATATTGCACAGTGACTCTACAGTTCAGTATCTAAAAGGGGCGGGGTTTATGAGCTGCTCTGTCTTTCTGATTGGTTTATTCTGCGTCTGTTGGTGTTGCTCTTTTGAATCAGACCAGACCAGGGCTTGTCATTTCTCTAAATCGACACACTCGATTCCTCCTAAGACCTTTGGGACGGCACTAAAGATGACGCACAGAGAATAATGTCCGGTGCGCTCTAGGAGTCGAGGCATTGAGGAGGCATATTCAGAAAAATGAGAAGCACCCTAAGTCTTTGGAGAGAAGAAAGTGCAAAGCCACACAAAATGGTCGCAGATGTGACACTGTATTAAACATGTCTTTCTGATGGGTCCAATATCTGTTAAATACATTTCCCTTCCTCAGGGCTCGGAGTAGAAATTAACTCTCGTGTTTCTGCTCAAGGCTTGGAGTAGTATTTAACTCTTGTGTTTTCGCTCAGGGCTCGGAGTAGAATTTAACTCTCGATTTTTTTTGCTCAGGGCTCGGAGTAGAATTTAACTCTTGAGTTTTTGCTCAGGGCTCGGAGTAGAATTTAACTCTCGTGTCTTTGCTCAACGCTCAGAGTAGTATTAAACTCTTGTGTTTTCGGTAAGGGCTCGGAGTAGAATTTAACTCTCGTATCTTTGCTCAGGGCTCAGAGTAGTATTTAACTCTTGTGTTTTCGGTAAGGGCTCGGAGTAGAATTTAACTCTCGTATCTTTGCTCAGGGCTCAGAGTAGTATTTAACTCTTGTGTTGTTGGTCAGGGCTCGGAGCTGGTGCAGCAGCTGCAGACCGTGGGCCGACACCAGACTCTGTTGGTGGAGAACCATCAGGCCTTACTCCTGCAGACCTCACGCATCGCCACACAGCTGCAGGAAGTGACACGCAAGACCCCGCCCCCTCCACAGGAAGGGATGCACAAGAGCCACAGCGGCCAATAGGGGGCAGTCTAACCCCAGCTACATTCAGACTACCAGTTTTAATCTGTTTAAATCAATTAAAGTCAAACCTAATCCTTTTAAAATCAGTAAAAATCTAATTTAAAACACTTAAAGCCAGCGAAGCATAAACTATATTCACTTAAAAGCTATTAAAGTCTAACTAAATCAACTCAAAAAAAGTTTTAATCATCTTAAAATACATCCTGTTTAAACCGCAAGTCTGTTAAAACCAGTAAAAAAACTTGATTTGTTGACTGATTTTGAACTGTACCGTATTAACCAATCAGATTGCACTGATTTAATGTCTGTAACTGCTTTTGTTTATGAATTTAAATAAAGTTTGAATGAAACAAATCTTTCTCTTTCAAGTGTTTATATCTGTAACTGATTTGGTTTTAGTTGTATTTGAACAGGTTTTAGTTGGTTCTGACCTGGTTTTACCTGCTTTTCTCTTGCAGCTCTTCAGATCAGTGTGAACTCTGTCTTAATGTCGAACCAATCAGAGCTGGTGGTCCGCTCTGGCTCCGCCCTCTCTGTGCATTGTCATGGTAACGGCTCATTGTTACGTAGCTCGGCACTAAGCCTGTCGTTCGACACCCTTAGCAACGGCCTGAGTCTGCCCAAGTCTACGCCCCGACACACGGGAACATACTCCTGCTTCTCGGCCAATCACAACGCAGCCCCACCCACCTCTGTGCACCTGTACGTGTCAGGTAAGGCCCACCCACCTCTGTGCACCTGTACATATCAGTACCCTAGCCATAACCCCAGTCTTGACTCTAACTCTGTCCTGACTCTGACTCTGTCCTGACTCTGACTATGTCCTGACTCTAACTCTGTCCTGACTCTGACTCTGTCCTGACTCTGACTCTGACTCTGTCCTGACTCTGACTCTGTCCTGACTCTGACTCTTTCCTGACTCTAACTCTGTCCTGACTCTAACTCTGTCCGGACTCTGTCCTGACTCTGACTCTGTCCTGACTCTAACTCTGTCCTGACTCTAACTCTGTCCGGACTCTGTCCTGACACTGTCCTGACTCTAACTCTGTCCTGACTCTGACTCTGTCCTGACTCTGACTCTGTCCTGACTCTAACTCTGTCCTGACTCTAACTCTGTCCACACTCTGTCCTGACTCTGTCCTGACTCTGTCCTGACTCTAACTCTGTCCTGACTCTAACTCTGTCCTGACTCTAACTCTGTCCTGACTCTGACTCTGTCCGGATTCTGTCCTGACTCTAACTCTGTCCTGACTCTGTCCTAACTCTAACTCTGTCCTGACTCTGTCCTAACTCTAACTCTGTCCTGACTCTGACTCTGTCCTGACTCTAACTCTGTCCTGACTCTAACTCTGTCCACACTCTGTCCTGACTCTGTCCTGACTCTGTCCTGACTCTAACTCTGTCCTGACTCTAACTCTGTCCTGACTCTGACTCTGTCCGGATTCTGTCCTGACTCTAACTCTGTCCTGACTCTGTCCTGACTCTAACTCTGTCCTGACTCTAACTCTGTCCTGACTCTAACTCTGTCCGGACTCTGTCCTGACTCTGTCCTGACTCTAACTCTGTCCTGACTCTGACTCTGTCCTGACTCTGACTCTGTCCTGACTCTAACTCTGTCCTGACTCTAACTCTGTCCAGACTCTGTCCTGACTCTGTCCTGACTCTGTCCTGACTCTAACTCTGTCCGGACTCTGTCCTGACTCTAACTCTGTCCTGACTCTGACTCTGTCCTGACTCTGACTCTGTCCTGACTCTAACTCTGTCCTGACTCTAACTCTGTCCGGACTCTGTCCTGACTCTGTCCTGACTCTAACTCTGTCCTGACTCTGACTCTGTCCTGACTCTGACTCTGTCCTGACTCTAACTCTGTCCTGACTCTAACTCTGTCCAGACTCTGTCCTGACTCTGTCCTGACTCTAACTCTGTCCTGACTCTAACTCTGTCCTGACTCTAACTCTGTCCTGACTCTGACTCTGTCCTGACTCTGTCCTGACTCTAACTCTGTCCTGACTCTGTCCTGACTCTGACTCTGTCCTGACTCTGACTCTGTCCTGACTCTGTCCTGACTCTGACTCTGTCCTGACTCTGTCCTGACTCTGACTCTGTTCTGACTCTGACTCTGTCATGACTCTAACTCTGTCCTGACTCTAACTCTGTCCAGACTCTTTCCTGACTCTGTCCTGACTCTAACTCTGTCCTGACTCTAACTCTGTCCTGACTCTAACTCTGTCCGGACTCGGTCCTGACTCTGTCCTGACTCTGACTCTGTCCTGACTCTGACTCTGTCCTGACTCTAACTCTGTCCTGACTCTAACTCTGTCCTGACTCTGACTCTGTCCTGACTCTAACTCTGTCCTGACTCTAACTTTGTCCTGACTCTAACTCTGTCCAGACTCTGTCCTGACTCTGTCCTGACTCTGTCCTGACTCTAACTCTGTCCTGACTCTAACTCTGTCCTGACTCTAACTCTGTCCTGACTCTGTCCTGACTCTAACTCTGTCCTGACTCTGTCCTGACTCTAACTCTGTCCTGACTCTGTCCTGACTCTGTCCTGACTCTAACTCTTTCCTGACTCTGACTCTGTCCTGACTCTGTCCTGAGTCTAACTCTGTCCTGACTCTGACTCTGTCCTGACTCTAACTCTGTCCTGACTCTGTCCTGACTCTGACTCTGTCCTGACTCTGACTCTGTTCTGACTCTAACTCTGTCCTGACTCTAACTCTGTCCTGACTCTGTCCTGACTCTAACTCTGTCCTGACTCTGACTCTGTCCTGACTCTAACTCTGTCCTGACTCTGTCCTGACTCGGTCCTGACTCTGTCCTGACTCTAACTCTGTCCTGACTCTGTCCTGACTCTAACTCTGTCCTGACTCTAACTCTGTCCTGACTCTGACTCTGTCCTGACTCTGACTCTGTCCTGACTCTAACTCTGTTCTGACTCTAACTCTGTCCTGACTCTAACTCTGTCCTGACTCGGTCCTGACTCTGTTCTGACTCTGTCCTGACTCTAACTCTGTCCTGACTCGGTCCTGACTCTGTCCTGACTCTGTCCTGACTCTGACTCTGTCCTGACTCTAACTCTGTCCTGACTCTGTCCTGACTCTAACTCTGTCCTGACTCTGACTCTGTCCTGACTCTAACTCTGTCCTGACTCTGTCCTGACTCTAACTCTGTCCTGACTCTAACTCTGTCCTGACTCTGACTCTGTCCTGACTCTAAATCTGTCCTGACTCTGACTCTGTCCTGACTCGGTCCTGACTCTGTCCTGACTCTGTCCTGACTCTGTCCTGACTCTGACTCTGTCCTGACTCTGTCCTGACTCTAACCCGGTCCTGACTCTGTCCTGACTCTAACTCTGTCCTGACTCTGTCCTGACTCGGTCCTGACCCGGTCCTGACCTGGTTTTTCCCCCACAGACCCCTCTGTGGCCTTTGTCGTGGCTCGTTTTCACTATAGCGTCGTTGAAGGAGAGGACTTCCTGTTTCGCTGTTTACCCACCGACCCCAGCATCACCAACCTGACCGTCCAACCAGAGAGCGGGGGGAGGGGCCTGCCGCAGGGGATGGAGGTGACCTTCGACCCGAGGCGCGGAGCGTTGATCCGACAGGTTCAGAGGTCATTCAAGGGGAATACAGATGTTCAGGACGGCGACACGGACAGGAAGTGATGTCAGAGCTCATTTACCTCATGGTCCAACACAGTGAGTGATGGAAAAAACATTAATCATTAAAATAAATAAATCACACAATAACAAATAAATGAATAAAATGACCAGTGTCCACACACACTGACCCTCTCTCGTGCACTAGAGAGGGACAACGTCATATTGTTCCTGTGTTGTGTCCGAATGTCTAGTGACTGAAATGTAGTGCACTCAAAATTTCCTACAATGCAATAGTAAAAGTTGTGAGCAGCGAAGGTCACTGGACTCAAAACAGACCATAATGCTTTGCAAACTGTCAGAGGAGAGCAGAAATTGGACATGTCTTTAAACTGAACACAACACGTTTCAATGAAATGCGTTAGAAACACTAAAAGTTTGACTTTTTGTGGAAACGTAATCCGTTGTAAATTGTAATTAATAAACTATTACAATGTAAAAACACTAACGTTAGCCGACCTTCAATAAAGACAGACCTTTGAGAGTTTTCCTCTGATAAATAAAAAAGTTGCTATAATCCAGTTTCGGTCATCAATAGAAGAAGAGTTGTTGAATAAACCATGAGCTTATATTAATACTTATTTAACCAAAGCATTGTGATGTTTTAGTTTTTTAGAAGTCCTTATTAGCTGAGTTGGTAAACATGTACGCCAGAGTCACGTGACTAATGGCGACATGAAAACAGTGTAGTGTCCGAATCTAGTGATCGAGGGGTTAAGGACCTTTAACCTGATTGGCTGTCACCATCTGTATTCTTGTCCCTGATTTGTTGTTCCAGAGCTGGTGGCCCCGCCCACGCTGTCTGTCTCTGACAGAGCTGTGATCCGATTGGTTGGAGAGAACTTCGAGGTCACCTGTCACTCCAGCAACAAAGACCACTTCTTCACTGTCAACTGGACATCCCCTCAAGGACAGGTGAGACACGCCCCCAAAGACAAGTGAGACACGCCCCCAAAGACAGATGAGACACGTCCCAAAAGACACGCCCCGGGATTTAACCCTGTACTTCTGTCTCAGGTGGTGACAAACTCATGCATGGCCTACGTTAAGTCCACAGTTTTCATGAACCGGACCCTGAGCCTGTCCTCGGTCCAAACGTCTGACAGCGGCCCCTACACCTGCACCGCTGTCAACAATGTGGGCATTGCCACGGCAACCACTCACCTGAACGTCATAGGTAACACTCACCTGACTCAAGCTCAGAAGTTGCAAGTTTAATAAATCTCTGGAGGAAAAGGAGGGTCATAGCCTGCATTAAATGTTAGTCCATGAGGAACGCTCCCTCTAGTGGTCGGATGAAACATTTCTGTTCAGTTCCAAAAGTAAATCTGGACAAAGTTTTCAAGGTGGAGACGTTTTGTTTCTGTCGTTAGTGTCACTTAGTGTTTCATTCAGGTGTTGTTCTAGAGTGAAACTTTGAGTTATTTGAGCTTTTATGCCAAATTAAATTAAATGTTTTTACATACACAACGGACATTTGATACACATGTCTGTGAAAGTTCTCAGTCATCCGGGAAATCTGGAAAGAAAAGGTTAAAGTAAAAGCATCTAAACTGAGTTTTCAAGGTGAAGATGTTTCATTTTTGTGAAAATAGAAAAACCCTCTCTGAACAGAGGAGGTGCCCTCAGACTCATGTTGCCCAGTGTTTATAACAGTGTTTATAACAGTGTTTATAACAGTGTTCTGAAACCTAAACCAGAACAGTATGACTCTCTAGAACAACAACACCTGAATGTGTTACTAACGACTCTCACATCAGGAGTCACTCTGTCCTTTCAGAGCTAACGACTATGAGACCAGAACAGCCTGGTAAGCTCCTCCCTCTAGGGCTCTAGAGGGAGGAGCTTACCAGTTCTACCAGTTGATCTCAGAATTCGTAAAGTCTCTTGGAATTAGAGACAAAACACCTTGAAAACTGAGTCCAGATGCTTTTTCTTTTTTTTTCATTTGTTACACATGCACATTAACCTCTGGCTCAATAGCGCCCTCTTTTGTTCAGGTAGAAAAAGCACAGGAAGTCATTCATTTTGGATCAAAGGAATCATTTTTGTAATTTCCACTGCTCATATTTTAACAAACTATTCCTAGAAGTTAAACCGCAGGAACTTTAAACTCACATCAGAATGTCTCATTAAAACATTTTTTTGGCGAAAGTAATTAACACATAAAAACTGCCAGCTGGTTCATTTGAAAATGCAAATGAAAAAGCGCTGAAAGACTGCCAATTTTAAATCAAAGAGGTGCTATTAATCCAATTTATGGTTATTACTCATTACATACTTCAACAAACTTCTCATTCAGCCTTCTCCTGGTTCTGCTCTCACTGAGGCGTGTTCTTCCACAGTCACCAGGCGTCTGAAGCCCTCTTATCAGTGCTAGTTTTGTAAAAAATAACTCTTTTCACACTCTTCGATTTGACTAGTCTTTGTTTCCACAGAGCGACCTTTCATCAGAGTTTACCTCCAGCTTCAGAACACCTCCACTGACATCATCACTAACACTAGCACCGACCAAGCACTAATGGGAGGAGGAGCTAACAACAGCGTGGGTGGAGTCAGTCGTGTGGAGGTGGAGGAGGGGCAGGACCTCACCCTGACGTTGGTTTTAGAGGCGTATCCTCCAATCAAAACACAACACTGGACAATTCCTAAACACATTGTCAACTCCACAGTTTACACCGAAAAGCAGCGCGCTAACAACTACAGGTCAACATTAAATCCATCTAAAACCTGTTCAAATCCAAATCCAAATAAATCCACTAATGAGACTATGTGCCGTTGTGATGTCACTGTGTAACAGGTCTGAGGCCCGGCTGGTCATACGTCGTGTTCATCGCAGCGACAGAGGACTGTACTCTCTGCTTTTCTCCAACGACTTCTTCAGAGGAAACACATCCATCTTCCTCAGAGTCCACTGTAGGTCCCTCCTACCACCATATCTCCTACCGCCTTATGTCCTACCTCCTACTTCCTCAGAGGCATTAGAGTCACTAAACAAAGAAAAGGCCAAAAAAAAATTTTGCAGTTCCTAAAAAATGTCTCGGTAGAAACTGGCATAAAAAGCAAAATATGACAAAATAATCTCAAAGATAATAATTTCCATTTCAACTGCCTTTTCTTCTGCCCTTTACAGTTTCTGCCTTGTTTAACCTTTTTGCACAGTTTAAACTTTAAACAAGTCTCAAGAATCTCAGCTGTTTACGTATTAAGTAACTTTTTCATAACTTTTACCGTTTTACCAATTGTGCGGTGAAAACATGGCACTTCTTTGGACGTTTTGCTCACTGTAATGCGTTATTATGGTTGCTACGTGGTGTCAGACTTAGGACCAGACCCAAGACCAAACCTAGGACCAAGTCCAGAACCAAACCCAGGACAAGATTGATCCACCTTCTTCGGTGCTGTTTGTCTTACTCTGAAGCTCTTTGTCCCAGGTCCAAACAATATCTACGTCCTTCAGCTTTTAGAGTAACTGTCCTGTTTCACTGACGACACAAAAACACAGTAAACTTTAATCCATCTGTTCAGTGGGTTTTATTGTCACAACACAGTTCTTTTGTTTTACTCTTTGTTCCCAAGGTTCTGCTCTTTTTACATTTACATTACATTTAGTCATTTAGCTTTAATCCAAAGGTTCTTACAAATGAGGAATAGAATGGAAGCAATTTTAACAACACAAGGAACAAAAAGCATAAGTGCACTAAAATTTAGTCAGTTAAAACCCAGCACAGTTTACAAAGCTAAGAATAAGAGAAATGTAATTTTTGTTTTTTTAAAGAAAAGGAATAGATAAAATGAAAGTAGAATTTAGTGTTTGTCAGTCAGGTGTTGACAGAAGAGATGTGTTTTTTATAGGGTTTTTCTTTTTTATTATTATATACAGTATGATGTTTTTCAATTTTTTTTACCCATTTGCATCTACAGTATCTTTTGCATTTTCATCTTTCAGATGTTTCTGCAAATTCTAGCCTCATTCTGCGATCATCTTCTTCTGCAATTTTAAATTTCTTTAAACTTTCTTCAACATCTTCAGCATTTAAAAAAAAAAATAAATACCCATTCTTGTAATAATTTAATGTCTCTTAGACATAAGATCAGTAGAGACTCAGTTCCTCAGATACTATGGACCCTACAGAGTTCTATTTGAACAAAATGACTGCCGGTTCCTCTCAAAACTAACAGCCTGTAACAGTCTGTAGAGGCTTCTGCGCCCTCTACTGGCTAAAGGTCACGCAGGGTCGCATTAATGTAACAACTAACAAATAACTTTGTTGAGCTTTTTTGAGCATTTTTTATTCTTCTTTCAGATTAATTAAAAATCCTTCAACTTAATTTTTCAGATTTCAGCGCCATCCTTTACATGGAATTTAACATGATTCAGCGTAATTCAGCTTCTTTATGATTCTAGTTTTAAATAATTCACACGGGAGGATCTGGAATAAAACTGGACTTATTTTCTCCAGACCAGTCCTGTTCCATAAACGCCTTCAAACGGCTGCAGTAGACACAGTTGGTCTCTGCTCCATGTCATGGCTGTGGTTTACATTCACTGTGCTTTAGCCTGATCACTGTGTGACTGCATTTCCCATGACCCTCTCTGTTCCGCTCAGATCCTCCAGCTGCTGCTGTGACCAGACTCAACCACACCGTGGTCTGTTCAGGATCAGGATTCCCTCTGCCCTCACTGCACTGGACCAGCTGCAGGGGGGTCAGGGCCAGGTAAGACCGGGTATAGACCAGGACCGGACCAGCTGCAGGGGTCAGGGCCAGGTAAGACCGGGTATAGACCAGGACCGGACCAGCTGCAGGGGGGTCAGGGCCAGGTAAGACCGGGTATAGACCAGGACCGGACCAGCTGCAGGGGGGTCAGGGCCAGGTAAGACCGGGTATAGACCAGGACCGGACCAGCTGCAGGGGGGTCAGGGCCAGGTAAGACCGGGTATAGACCAGGACCGGACCAGCTGCAGGGGGGTCAGTGCCAGGTAAGACCGGGTATAGACCAGGACCGGACCAGCTGCAGGGGAGTCAGGGCCAGGTAAGACCGGGTATAGACCAGGACCGGACCAGCTGCAGGGGTCAGGGCCAGGTAAGACCGGTATAGACCAGGACCGACCAGCTGCAGGGAGTCAGGGCCAGGTAAGACCGGGTATAGACCAGGACCGGACCAGCTGCAGGGGAGTCAGGGCCAGGTAAGACCGGGTATAGACCAGGACCGGACCAGCTGCAGGGGGGTCAGGGCCAGGTAAGACCGGGTATAGACCAGGACCGGACCAGGTCTAAACCAGGTCTAACCCTGTTTAGGTGTGAGGATGGAGCTCTGCTGGAGTCCACAGAGAAACAGACTGAAGAAGAGGAGGAAGAGGAGGAGATGTTTAATGATAAACTGATGGGTGAAGATGAAGAGTCTGTGCAGCGGTCTCTGAGCCTCCAACTGGCGCCTGGTGATGACATCACAGTGGTGTGTGAGGCTGTCAATCACTTGGGACGGTCACATGACCTGCTGCAGCTGCGTGAGTCTCACACCTGTAAAGCCCTGCAGAGGTTCTCCCTCAGGATCTGTGCTGCAGTGTCCTTCTGTAGAGCCTCTGACAGTTCCTGCAGATTATTGTTTCTCTCTGTCTCCAGATGAAGCAGCTTCTCTGCTCAGTCCTCTTCTGATTGGCTCAGGCTCTGTGTCTGTGGTTCTTCTGCTGCTGCTGT
This sequence comes from Perccottus glenii, assembly GCA_024416835.2. Lineage (NCBI taxonomy): Eukaryota > Metazoa > Chordata > Actinopteri > Gobiiformes > Odontobutidae > Perccottus > Perccottus glenii. The sequence continues at coordinate 27,418,351 of CM044561.2, read as the reverse complement.
TGGTTGCCGTCTGGAAATGGAGACAGGTATTTTAATAATAATATAAAAATTGATAATAATAATAATAATAATAATAATAATAATAATAATAATAATAACAATAATAATAACAATAAATAATAATAATAATAATAATAATAATAAATAATACGTATTATTATTATTATTATTATTATTATTATTATTATTATTATTAGGCCCGAGCCGGTGATGACCGGGAGGGCCTATTGTTTTTGCTCGGATTTTTTTTTTTTTTTTTTTTTTCTTCCGACCCAATGATCCTAAATTTGACCCAGTGAACATGCGAAAAGTCATTTTATTGGTCCCAGACTTCAAGCTCGGCGAAAAATTTATGTATTTGAAGTCGCCAAAAAAATACGAAAAATGACTCAGTGGCGATACAAAATCAAAATACATTGGGCCTATGGAAAGTGAAACTTTTTCCAACGTAGAAAAATTAAACTTGGTATATCCATAGGACACCTCAGGGCAAACAGAAAAGTCAATGACAGTCACACCTAAACTTAACAGGAAGTCCGCCATGTGGGTGAAACACGCCACTAAAATCGCACTTTGCAGAAAGATGCAAATCATTGTGTTTTAATCTAAATGGCCCCAAATTTGGTGAGTATCATCTAGACACATGTGCCAACCAAAGTTGTGACTTTGTTTATGATATCTTATCGGGTATGGGTGTGGCAAGCCTGTAACGAGGTGGCCATTTTGTGAAAATAAAACGTCTCTTAACTCTCAAACGGCTTCTCGGATCGAGTTGGACCTAAGGCGTTTGTGCACATTCATGACCTGAACACAAAATATGTAAATAAAAGGGTTATCTTTAGAAATAGCTCTCCAGCGCCCCTACAAACTTATAATGGGACCCAAGAATTTAGTTTGTCATAGAGACATAAAATTTGGTACACACATCTCTTATGTCATGACGAGCATAAAAGCCAATGACAACCACCCCCTATCTATAAATGTGTTGCCATAGCAACGTCCCAAATATTTGGAAAAAGTCAATGGGAAGTGAAAATTTTAGTTTTGTCGTAGGCAAATGAAACTTGGTACACACATCCAGCATGGGCTTATGAACAAAAAGCCAATGGGGACCACACCCTATCACACACGGAAGGCGGCCATTTTGAATTGAAAATGTGAACCGACTTAAAATACACCTCTTTTTTAAAAGTACACAGACAATAGCTGCTTCATTCCACAGACACCAAACTTGGGCAAATGAGCTAAACACATGTGTGTAAAATAGACAAGCGTTTTTCTAAACTTTTTGCTCGAGTTATATTTTTTTATTATAATTCGTATATTTTTTTAATTATAATTTTTCTGCAAATGATCCTCAATTTGACCCAGTAAAGCAACTAAAAGTCATTTTTATTGGTCCCAGACTTCAAGCTCAAAATTTATGTATTTGAAGTCACCAAAATAAAATATGAAAAATGACTCAGTGGCGACCCTACAAAAGTCAAAATACATTGGGCCTATGGAAAGTGAAAGTAACTTTTTCCAACGTAGAAAAATGAAACTTGGTACATCCATAGGACACCTCAGGCAAACTGAAAAGTTTATTACAGCCATATCGTAAACTCAACAGGAAATCTACTATGTTGGGTGGAATGCGTGACCACCTAAATTGCACCCCTTGTGTCTAAAGGCTTTTCATAACAGCTCCAAATTTGGTGAGTATCATCTAGACACGTGTGCAAAAAAAGTTATCAATTTGTTTTTGATACATTTGTGGCTGTGGTCGTAATGAGTCTGTGAAGAGGCAGCCATTTCTTTGGGAAATAAATGCCATTTCCCAATTGCCAGGATCCTTCCTTTAGAGGAGGCCCTCCAGAGCCAAGGCTAGAGTCTTAGAAAACTCCTCAGAATCCTTTGGAACTTGTAACCTTGTACTTTTAGACAAGTTATATTTACATTTTGCCTTTTAAACAGGGGTGCAGCGATTCCTGAGTCATCTCAAATCTCCAGCCAGTACTTTGTTTTCTCGCCTTAGCCCAAGCATAATCTATTATTTTCAAAAGTTCAGACAGTTCCCAGGAAAACCAGGGATTGTGGAGACCTTTAACTCTAAATTACAAGGTGGTGTAGCAGGCCCCAGCAGTAGCACAGGCCCGGTTATTTGACATTACCGTGAAGTTTACGCTTTAAAGCACGACATGCGATCCTCCGAGTGCATGTGTCCCCGGTCTCAAAGGGAGGCGAGGGCCTTTATCGCCGCTATGCTTTAATTATTATTATTATTATTATTTATTGTTATTATTATTATTATTATTATTACAGGTATTTTTTCTTTAGCAACAACTAAGGCTGTCATTTTTTTAGTTATTGTGTTCCATTTATGACTCTTCTCTGTTTTTCTGCAGAAGCCGAGGTACGAGATCCGGTGGAAGATTATTGAAAGCTTTGACGGCAACAACTACACCTACATTGACCCTTCTCACCTGCCGTACAACCAGAAGTGGGAATTCCCCCGAGACAAGCTCCGACTGGGTATAAAAACAGTTCTGATCCGATTAGGACTGACGTTTGGTGCACTGTGTGTGTTTGAGTGGTTCCCCGGTGTAGAGAGGCAGGGAGTCACATAGGCATAAGTGAATGGGCAGAGGTTTGAAAAGACGTGCACTTACCTGTAACAGAGGAGAGGAAGGGTCAGGTAGCTGCAAGTTTATTGTTTTGGTCTTTTATTTTAGTATTTAGTTTATCAATATCTGATATATTTTTTAATAAACCACGGTAAATGCATCCTGGATCCAGCATCTCTGTTCAAAAATAGGCCAATCGAATAGTGCGTTGCAAATCTATGTACAAGACCCATCTCAACCTCTCAGAGGCTGTTAGAATTTCTTAGGAAGCCGCAACACTTTTAATCATTTAGAGACACAGCAAAGATTAGGCGTAATTGACAGGATTTCAGAGGTTTTATTCAGATCTGACCAGGTTTTACACAGATTTGAACAGGTTTTACTCAGAGTTGACCGGTTTTCTCTTGCTCCAGGGCCGGTGCTGGGCTCGGGGGCCTTTGGGAAGGTAGTGGCAGCCACAGCGTTGGGTTTGGGATCAGACAACAACGAGACGACGGTCGCAGTGAAGATGCTCAAACGTGAGGCAGTCCAATGTTTTAAATTTTACTGTTAAAATCTTTTTATACATTTTGTTCTTTGTCTGATGAGAAAAATGTTTGTTCAAATGCTTTCGCTTTAGAGCTGAGCGGGGTTTATCCGTCACTAATAATGAAGTCTGGTACCTCAGAAAATCAGGCTCTGGCTGACAGACAACAGAATATCAAACAAACGGATTAGACTCTGTAGGACAGTCTGTAGCTCTGTAGGACAGTCTGTAGCTCTGTAGGACAGTCTGTAGCTCTGTGGGACAGTCTGTAGCTCTGTAGGACAGTCTGTAGCTCTGTAGGACAGTCTGTAGCTCTGTGGGACAGTCTGTAGCTCTGTGGGACAGCCTGTAGCTCTGTGGGGACAGTCTGTAGCTCTGTAGGACAGTCTGTAGCTCTGTAGGACAGTCTGTAGCTCTGTGGGACAGTCTGTAGTTCTGTAGGACAGTCTGTAGCTCTGTAGGACAGTCTATAGCTCTGTGGGACAGTCTGTAGTTCTGTAGGACAGTCTTTAGTTCTGTAGGACAGTCTGTAGCTCTGTGGGACAGTCTGTAGTTCTGTAGGACAGTCTTTAGTTCTGTAGGACAGTCTGTAGCTCTGTAGGGCAGTCTATAGCTCTGTGGGACAGTCTGTAGTTCTGTAGGACAGTCTTTAGTTCTGTAGGACAGTCTGTAGCTCTGTAGGGCAGTCTATAGCTCTGTGGGACAGTCTGTAGTTCTGTAGGACAGTCTTTAGTTCTGTAGGACAGTCTGAAGCTCTGTGGGACAGTCTGTAGTTCTGTAGGACAGTCTGTGTAGCTCTGTGGGACAGCCTGTAGCTCTGTGGGACAGTCTGTTGTTCTGTGGGACAGTCTGTTGTTCTGTGGGACAGCCTGTAGCTCTGTAGGACAGTCTGTAGCTCTGTAGGACAGTCTATAGCTCTGTGGGACAGTCTGTAGTTCTGTAGGACAGTCTTTAGTTCTGTAGGACAGTCTGTAGCTCTGTGGGACAGTCTGTATTTCTGTAGGACAGTCTGTAGCTCTGTAGGACAGTCTATAGCTCTGTAGGACAGTCTATAGCTCTGTGGGACAGTCTGTAGTTCTGTAGGACAGTCTATAGCTCTGTGGGACAGTCTGTAGTTCTGTAGGACAGTCTTTAGTTCTGTAGGACAGTCTGTAGCTCTGTGGGACAGTCTGTAGTTCTGTAGGACAGTCTTTAGTTCTGTAGGACAGTCTATAGCTCTGTGGGACAGTCTATAGCTCTGTGGGACAGTCTGTAGTTCTGTAGGACAGTCTGTAGTTCTGTAGGACAGTCTGTAGCTCTGTGGGACAGTCTGTAGTTCTGTAGGACAGTCTGTAGCTCTGTGGGACAGCCTGTAGCTCTGTGGGACAGTCTGTAGTTCTGTAGGACAGCCTGTAGCTCTGTGGGACAGTCTATTGTTCTGTGGGACAGTCTGTTGTTCTGTGGGACAGTCTGTAGCTCTGTAGGACAGTCTGTAGCTCTGTAGGACAGTCTGTAGTTCTGTAGGACAGTCTTTAGTTCTGTAGGACAGTCTGTAGCTCTGTGGGACAGCGTGTAGCTCTGTAGGACAGTCTGTTGTTCTGTAGGACAGCCTGTAGCTCTGTGGGACAGTCTATTGTTCTGTGGGACAGTCTGTTGTTCTGTGGGACAGTCTGTAGTTCTGTGGGACAGTCTGTAGTTCTGTAGGACAGTCTTTAGCTCTGTAGGACAGTCTTTAGTTCTGTGGGACTGTCTGTATTTCTGTAGGACAGTCTTTAGCTCTGTAGGACAGTCTGTAGCTCTGTAGGACAGTCTATAGCTCTGTGGGACAGCCTGTAGCTCTGTGGGGACAGTCTTTCGCTCTGTAGGACAGTCTTTAGTTCTGTAGGACAGTCTGTTGTTCTGTGGGACAGTCTGTAGTTCTGTAGGACAGTCTATAGCTCTGTGGGACAGCCTGTAGCTCTGTAGGACAGTCTGTAGCTCTGTAGGACAGTCTATAGCTCTGTGGGACAGTCTGTAGCTCTGTGGGACAGCCTGTAGCTCTGTGGGACAGCCTGTAGCTCTGTGGGGACAGTCTGTAGCTCTGTAGGACAGTCTATAGCTCTGTGGGACAGCCTGTAGCTCTGTGGGGACAGTCTGTAGCTCTGTAGGACAGTCTGTAGCTCTGTAGGACAGTCTATAGCTCTGTGGGACAGTCTGTAGCTCTGTGGGACAGCCTGTAGCTCTGTGGGACAGTCTGTTGTTCTGTGGGACAGTTTGTAGTTCTGTGGGACAGTCTGTAGTTCTGTGGGACAGTCTGTAGTTCTGTGGGACAGTTTGTAGTTCTGTGGGACAGTCTGTAGTTCTGTGGGACAGTTTGTAGTTCTGTGGGACAGTCTGTAGTTCTGTGGGACAGTTTGTAGCTCTGTAGGTAATGTTCCTGTTGTGTTTAAAGCCAGGGCTCTGTCTGAGGAACGGGATGCTCTGATGTCGGAGCTTAAGATCCTTAGTTACCTCGGACACCACCACAACATCGTCAACTTACTGGGGGCCTGCACAACCGGAGGTGAGGTCATTACACTTTCACTTAGCCTGCTTTAGACCCGCTTTATACCCGCTTTAGACCCGCTTTAGACCTGCTTTAGACCCGCTTTAGACCCGCTTTAGTCCCTGCTTTAGACCCGCTTTAGACCCGCTTTAGTCCCTGCTCTAGACCCGCTTTAGACCCGCTTTAGTCCCTGCTTTAGACCCGCTTTAGACCCGCTTTAGATCCTGCTTTAGACCCGCTTTAGACCCGCTTTAGTCCCTGCTTTAGACCCGCTTTAGACCCGCTTTAGACCCACTTTAGACCCGCTTTAGACCCTGCTTTAGTCCCTGCTTTAGACCCGCTTTAGACCCGCTTTAGACCCGCTTTAGACCCGCTTTAGACCCTGCTTTAGACCCGCTTTAGACCCGCTTTAGACCCGCTTTAGACCCACTTTAGACCCGCTTTAGACCCGCTTTAGACCCACTTTAGACCCACTTTAGACCCACTTTAGACCCTGCTTTAGACCCTGCTTTAGACCCACTTTAGACCCACTTTAGACCCACTTTAGACTCGCTTTAGTCCCACTTTAGACCCTGCTTTAGACCCGCTTTAGACCCTGCTTTAGACCCGCTTCAGACCCACTTTAGACCCGCTTTAGACCCGCTTTAGACCCTGCTTTAGACCCACTTTAGACCCGCTTTAGACCCACTTTAGACCCACTTTAGACCCACTTTAGGATTTTTTTTAAGGAAAAAATTACAGCAGATTGTCAACAAAGCATCCAAGATAATAGGAAAACCACTGCCTTCAGTCGATTCCCTCTATAAATATCGGACTGTAAAGCGGGCAAAGAAAATCATCTCTGACCCCCTACATCCAGCGAACCACCTTTTTCAGCTTCTTCCCTCACGTAGGCGCTACAGGTCACTCTCTACCAAGACCAAATGCCTCACAAACAGCTTTTTCCCCACAGCTATCAGGACTCTGAACTACTCTCTTATAGTCTAGTTTTTCCTCTTATATACTATGCATGGTCATGTAAACACTGTATCTTGTATTTCTACATGTTGTGACGTATATTGTCTATTTGTTGTTTGTAAATGTACGATGATGCAGAGCTTAAACATACTGTACCGAAAACAAATTCCACCGGCATTGTCGTGTGGCTAAATAAACAATCTAATCTAATCTAATCTAATCTTTAGACCCGCTTTAGACCCCCTTTAGACCCCCTTTAGACCCACTTTAGACCCACTTTAGACCCTGCTTTAGACCCGCTTTAGACCCACTTTAGTCCCTGCTTTAGACCTGCTTTAGACCTGCTTTAGACCCACTTTCCCTGCTTTAGACCCGCCTTTGTCCCCACGCGTCTAAAGCGGGTCTAAAGCGGGTCTGGTTAAAATCAGGTCCAATGCTGATGATCACTGAGTACTGTTGCCACGGCGACCTGCTGAACTTCCTGCGGGCCCGAGCGCAGCATATCCTGTGTGGACAGGAAGCGATGTACAAGAACACCAGGCTGCGTAGGTGAGTTCACGCTCTGGTATATTCTGCTTCAGTGACAGGGTCACGTAGTTATGTCACTGTGTAACGTGTGTTTCAGTGACAGTGGAATCTCCTGTGGATCTGAATATCAAGAGATGAAGCCCATTCTAAGTCCAGCAACAGGACCGGAGCAAGTCTCAGGTAACACTGTTCAGACCACAGACGTCTGGTCTCTTTGGTCCATGTGAGTCTGGTCCATGTGAGTCAGGTTCCTTTAGTCCAAGTGAGTCTGGTCCATGTGGGTCAGGTTCCTTTGGTCCATGTGAGTCTGGTCCATGTGGGTCAGGTTCCTCTAGTCCAAGTGAGTCTGGTCTATGTGGGTCTGGTTCCTTTGGTCCAAGTGAGTCTGGTCTATGCGGGTCTGGTTCCTTTGGTCCAAGTGAGTCTGGTCTATGTGGGTCAGGTTCATTTGGTCCAAGTGAGTCTGGTCCATGTGAGTCTGGTTCCTTTGGTCCATGTGAGTCTGGTCCATGTGAGTCTGGTCCCTTTGGTCCATGTGAGTCTGGTCCATGTGGGTCAGGTTCCTCTAGTCCAAGTGAGTCTGGTCCATGTGAGTCTGGTTCCTTTGGTCCATGTGAGTCTGCTCCATGTGGGTCAGGTTCCTCTAGTCCAAGTGAGTCTGGTCCATGTGGGTCAGGTTCCTTTGGTCCAAGTGAGTCTGGTCCATGTGGGTCAGGTTCCTTTAGTCCAAGTGAGTCTGGTCTATGTGGGTCTGGTTCCTTTGGTCCATGTGAGTCTGGTCCATGTGAGTCAGGTTCCTTTGGTCCATGTGAGTCTGGTCCATGTGGGTCAGGTTCCTTTGGTCCAAGTGAGTCTGGTCCATGTGGGTCAGGTTCCTTTGGTCCAAGTGAGTCTGGTCCATGTGGGTCAGGTTCCTTTGGTCCAAGTGAGTCTGGTCCATGTGAGTCTGGTCCCTTTGGTCCATGTGAGTCTGGTCCATGTGAGTCAGGTTCCTTTGGTCCAAGTGAGTCTGGTCCATGTGGGTCTGGTTCCTTTGGTCCACGTGAGTCTGGTCCCTTTGGTCCATGTGAGTCTGGTCCATGTGGGTCAGGTTCCTTTGGTCCATGTGAGTCTGGTCCATGTGAGTCTGGTTCCTTTGGTCCAAGTGAGTCTGGTCCATGTGGGTCAGGTTCCTTTGGTCCAAGTGAGTCTGGTCCATGTGGGTCAGGTTCCTTTGGTCCAAGTGAGTCTGGTCCATGTGGGTCAGGTTCCTTTGGTCCATGTGAGTCTGGTCCCTTTGGTCCATGTGAGTCTGGTTCCTTTGGTTGAAGTGAGAGCAGAGAGGAGGAAACAGTACAGAACTCAAAACAAGATACAAAAGTAAATCTGGTTCATGTTCTCCATTGAACCATTTCACAAATGTTGCATCATGACAACTCTTCATCTGATGAAACGGGGCCCAGACTGCAACTGTTTCTGTGAGAGACCCCTCCCTCCCAGTGCACAGGCCCCCGGGGTGCACAGGCCCCCAGGGTGCACGGGCACAGAATAGCCCCAGTGTGTGTTTAAATATTGATTTTTTTTGTTCACTTTACAGTCTGTTAGTCTTTCTCACAGTCAGCTGTTGGATTCAGTTCTGCTCCTGTTGCCCCTTGGTCTGTCTCAGGTAAAGAGCTCACCTTTGTGTTTCCTCAGGTTCAGATGGAGAGTCTCTGTCGCTGCTCGACCTCATGAGGTTTTCTCTGGAAGTGGCTCAGGGTCTGGACTTCCTCTCGTCAAAAAATGTAAGAAATCAGTCCAGTTCTGAGTCCAGCTGCTCTTTGTGCCGCCCACACCTCCTTCAGACATTTATTCATGTGTGTATATTTTTGTTCAGTGCATTCACCGGGACGTGGCGGCGAGGAACGTGCTGCTGAGTGAAGGACGAGTGGCAAAAATCTGTGACTTCGGTTTGGCTCGAGACATTAGTAACGACGACAGCTACATCGTGAAAGGAAACGTAGGTGTTTTATATAAAAACACACTCTCACTGATTAACACTTGTTCATGTTGACAATAAGGCCTCAGTCCTTATTGTTCTGGACATAACTCAGCTTTGACAGTGGACCACAGTGACATATGTGAATATAATATATCTGTGAAGGTTCTCGGTCATCCAGGTCATCTTCTAAAAAAGGTTAACGCAAAAACATCTGGACTCAGTTATTAAGGTGAAAACGTTATGTCTCTAATTCCAAGAGACTTTATCAATTCTGAGATCAACTGTAAGAGAGCTGAGCTTGAACCAGGCTGTTCTGGTCTCATAGTCGTCGTCTATGAAAGGTCCAATCAGGTTTAGTTTCAGGTCAAACCCTTTACCTTAAAAACTTAGTCCAGATGCTTTTGCTTTAACCTTTTCATGAATACAATATACAAACCAGATTCAAAAAAAGTTGGGACACTGAACAAATTGTGAATAAAAACAGAATGCAATGATGTGGAAGTTTCAAATTTTAATATTTTATTCAGAATACAACATAGATCAAATGTTGAAAGTGAGACATTTTGAAATGTCATGTCATAGTTGGGCTCATTTTGGATTTTGGATTTCATGAGAGCAACACATTCCAAAAAAGTTGGGACAGGTAACAATAAGAGGCCGAAAAAGTTAAATGTACAGATAAGGAACAGATGGAGGTCAATTGGCAACATGCTTGGCGGCCGCGTAGCTACGGGTGCTACAGTCAGTTGCTTCTGAAGATTGCCTAATGAGTGAATTATGTTGCAATTATCACAATACTTGGCCTATAAAAATAAATCGTATTGTTTCTTGATTGTTGTTTGCCCTTCACTGCAACGAGCACGATACACAGCTGGGACACAGTAGGCATGTTAAACAAAAATGAAACAGACCAACTTACTAAAGGTCGTGTAAAAAAGACCACGAACGCAAGAGGAAGATAATTCAAATGTTCAAGAGCCATTATTCTCGTCTAGTAAGGAGCTCAGCTCTGTTGTTAACGTTAATTCAGGAATTTCTCCATCACCAGCAGCGCTCCATCAAACGTCTAATTCTCCAAACTACTGTATGACAAGCATTATTGTTTTTACATACTGTCCACTACTGTGTCCACTACTGTATCCACTACTGTCGTGTTGATTTGATGATAGAGTTGAGTTGCGTCTGTCAGATGCGTGTGTGTGTGGTGCGTGCTAATGCTGTTCTTACCGTTATGTTTTTAACACAGCTTATGATGACATACAGGCGTGTGCTCTGATTAAATGGTGGTGTATTCAAGCAGGTGTAGTTGTGTTGGTCTATTTTTTTTTATAACAGATGCATTTTAGGCTAGGCCTGCTCAATTTTCTCTGGGCCCACCTACATTGTGAATCCTGGCTACTCCAGTGATGCTTGCCTCTCAGAGTGGCAGTGACTCTCAGAAGTCAAGATGGGCGTTCCCCCAATGCTGCGGCAAAATATAGTGGAGCAATATCAGAAAGGAGTTTCTCAGAAACATTTTTTAAAGAGTTTGAAGTTATCATCTACAGTGCATAATATCATAATCATAATAGCAGGTGTTTTCTCTGGAGCCAAGGCTCATTTAAGGGGCATGAGTGCGTGTGGCATGGGCAGCTTACACATCTGGGAAAACACCATAGTGTTGAACAACTAGAAGCCTGTGTTAGACAAGAATGGGACAACATTCCTAAACTTGAACAGCTCTCAATCCCAGACGTTTGCAGACTGTTAAACACACCAACTTTTTGAGATGTGTTGATGCCATGAAATTTAAAATAAACTTAAAATGAAACATTTTCTCAGTTTAAACATTTGATATGTTATCTATGTTGTATTCTGAATAAAATATTGAAATTGTGTCCCAACTTTTTGGGAATCGGGTTTGTACATATATACAGTATATGGTTCCATTTCAGAATAATAAAAGATTTATTGAAGCCTCCTAGTGTTTTATAAAATGTGATTTTGTTTTAAAATTATTTCCCTCTTTAGGCACGTCTGCCGGTGAAGTGGATGTCTCCTGAGAGTATCTTCCACTGCGTCTACACCGTTCAGAGCGACGTCTGGTCGTACGGAGTCCTGCTCTGGGAGATCTTCTCTCTCGGTAAAAAAACACACAGAACCGGTCTGTGTCTGGTCTAAACCCGGTCCTGACTCTGCTCTGTTTCCAGGTCGGAGTCCGTACCCAAACGTCGCCGTCGACACCAACTTTTACAAAATGATCAAAGATGGCCGCCACATGGAGCGACCCGACTTCGCTCCGAAGGAAATGTAAGAACCAAGTTTTAAAATGATCAGCTTTTAACAAAGTTTAGACAGGCATTAGTTTTAGTTTGTTTTAGACTTTACTAAGTTTTAACTGGATTTGCTTAGACTTAATAGATTATAGACTGGATTATAGCAGGTTTTAAATGGATTAGGTCAGACTTTAACTACATTTTACTGATTTGAGTCAAAGTTGAGTGTGTTTTAATTGGTTTTAATTGGTTTTTATCTGGTTTTAAGTGAGTACGTTTTTTTACACTTTAAGTGGATTTTAAGTGGTTTTAGTCAGATTTGAACAGGTTTGGGAGGGTATTTTAGACGTTATTTGCTCTTAAACTCTTGCTGACTCATGTTTCAGGTACGAGCTGATGAGCCACTGCTGGGACCTGGAGCCCACTCTCAGACCCACCTTTAAAACCATTGGTCAGCTGATCGCCAAGCTCCTCCCCTCGACCAATGAGACACCGCCACCTCACAGCCTCCAGGTCTGTTTACATCTGATACCAACAGGAAGTGAAAAGACTATTCAAAATAAACTTTATTTAAATTGTTTTCTCCCAAAGACCACCTACAGGAACATCGACGAGTGTCGAGAAGAAGAAGAGAAACAGAACCAGAACCAGAGAGGTTAGTCCCCGTTTAGTCCCGGGTTAGTCCAGGTTTAGACCCAGTTTAGACCCTGTTTAGACCCAGTTTAGACCTGTTGTCTTGTTCCAGATGCTGGTTCTGAAGTGGATCATGAAGGACCAGTGAGGAACATCTACCAGCTCTCCTGAGACCGGTCTAATTACGGTTTAGTCCCGGACTTTACTTAGACTTGTGTTGGACAATCAAGTCCAATCCAAGTAAATTTCCTTCAAAACGCCGGCTACAAAGGAAGTGGTTTCAGACATGAGCAGCGCCAGAGGACACAGCAGACCAGGATACAGCTGTCAGCCAATCAGAGGAGAGAAGGGACACACCATTATTCACTTTATAAAATTGTTTTTTGAAAAAATAATAATAATAGCCTGGACTGCATATAGATATACAAACAAACCCTTAGCTTCAGCTACACAAGTGTATTTACACTACTAAGAGCTTTAGACAACTACCAACATGAAAAAACAAAAGTGTACAAAGACAATCAAGTACAAGTGCACTTTCCATAAATCCTGTAAACACACAGAGATGCAAACACATTGATGTGAAATACCAGTAACCTGGTTTAGTCCTGGTTTAGACCTGGTTTAGACCACGTTTAGTCCTGGTTTAGTCCTGGTTTAGTCCTGGTTTAGACCTGGTTTAGTCCTGGTTTAGTCCTGGTTTAGACCTGGTTTAGACCTGGTTTAGACCTGGTTTAGACCTGGTTTAGACCTGGTTTAGTCCTGGTTTAGTCCTGGTTTACACCTGGTTTAGACCTGTCCTGGTTTGAAGAAACTACTCACACTCAGCGGCTGTGACATTTTTGCAACTGAAGGCAGAGTGACAAAGATGACACAATTCAAGATAATTGATAATTAATTAAACAATGATTTCTACTTCCTTTCTATCTATTCCTTTTCTTCTTCAAAAAAAATGTATACTATATATAGTATATATATATATATATATATATATATATATATATTGCACTTTTTTGCAGTCTTCTCAGGGACCCATCGTGCTTCCTTCACTCACTCACACACACACACACACAGACACACACACTCACACACATTCACACACATACACACACGCACACACACACAGACACACAGACACACATACACACAGACACACACACACAGACACACATACACACACACACACACACACAGACACACACAGACACACACTCACACTCACTTGTAAGTCGCTTTGGATTAAAGCGTCAGGTAAATGACTATGAATAAATAATGACATGGCATTCAGATTTTTCCGTCAATGATGGAAAATATTTGGTTAAAATGACCTCTGGGTTATGTCCTGGTTTAGTCTTAATTAGACCTGGTTTAGATCTGGTTTAGTTCTTATCCAGGTCTGTAGTAAATCCAGAGCTGAACTGGAGATAGAATGAAGTATGGCTGAGTGAAGACTGTGGGCTGAACTGGGACCAGCAGAGTCGGTTTTGGAGCCAGAGGCAGGACGTTAGGGCTGTATCCTAAAGATAAGAATGAGGGGGCGGGGTTAGGGAGCAAGGGGACTGGGCCTGAGACAGGTAAAAGCACCTGAACAAACTGCCCCGTCTCTGGATCCAGTAGTGTTTTCCTCTGAAGCCCACTCTCAGCAGGACTCACGTGACATGGTGTTTCAACAAAGTCCTGTCTGTCACCAACACCTCCCACAGAACCAGGATGTGAGGAGAACCAGGGGAGAACCAGGCTATCAAAGCCTTGAGAGGAGCCCTGACTCTTGGCAGGAGCTGAGGGGTGGTGGGGGTCTCTTGAGGAGAACCAGGGAGGGTCTACTGCAGACCGACGGTGGCCCAGAGAGGAGCCCTGATCCTGGGCAGACAGTGAAGGTTGGTGGGGGTCTCTTGAAGAAGAAAAACACGGGGGAAAGGGCTGATTGTGGACCAGAGAAGAGGCTTGTTTCTGGACAGTGACAGACGGAAGACGGGGGTCTCTAGAGGAGACCCAGGGAGGGTTGACATTAGTCTGACTGCTGCCCCGAGATGAGGCTTCTTCCAAGACGGAAGGTGAGGCGCAAGAGATCTTGATCTGGAGGTCCCTGGAGGAGAACCAGGGAGGGTCCAAAGCAGAGCGCTTTAGGCCCAGAAAGGAGCTCTGTTCCTGGGCAGAGGGCTTGGTCTGATGGGGGTCTCTGGAGGAGACCTCTTCTGATCGGCTCTGACTCTGTGACGTAATGACATCACTGGAGTCAAGATGGGGTTGCCTCAGAGAAGCTGCTAGTTTGATCACATGACCTCTGGAGGGAGATGTGCTGTGGACTTTGGATCCTGAGATGGGATGTGGCCTGGGACCTGGTCTGGAACTGGTCCGAACTCTGGAGATGGTTTTCCAGAATCCTGGTATCTCTGTGGATTTTGAGGTCTCTGAGGTCTTTGTGGGACCTGGGTCCTCTTTAGGTTTAGACCAGGTCTTGGTGGGATTTGGTGGGACCTGCAGGTCTTGCTCCTGCATCTTCTTGGACAGGACGGTCTTGATGACACACAAGGCCATCTTAGTCCGGGTCTCGTCCAAAGAGAAGGACTTCTGGAGTCTCCTTGGAGCCTGGGTCTGGAGACCTGTTTGGACCAGAACCAAGACCAGAGTCAGATTTGAAAGATTAGGCTCTGAAGTCTGTCCCAGTCCTGCTTAAATCCATCTAAAACCTGTTCAAATTCATCTAAAACCTTTTTCAAAACCATCTAAAACCGCTTTAAGTCCTTCTAAACCTCTAGTTACTTCAGTGCCCGGCTAAAAGACACGTAGTTGCTTTTATAATGTGTTGAATCAGGTCAGATTATTTGGAACCAAACTAAAGGAATATTTGTCTGTAACCGGGCCAGGCTGCTAGATCTCCTCGAGTCAAAGGCACAAAATGAACCCTCAAATGTCACTTATGTGTTTAAAATGGAAATCAGTGGAAGTGATTTTTATTCACTGTGTTTGGTCATGTGTTAAAATTTAATCATATTGGACGGACGTTTTGGAAAAAAGTTATAATTCTCTCTTATCCTTAGCTTTGAATCCTGTGCTGGGTTTAAACTAGTTTAGACTAGTTTTTGGTGCGTTTATGCTTTTTGTTCCTTGTGTTGTTAAAATTGCAACCATTGTTTTCCTCACTTGTAAGTCGCTTTGGATAAGAGCGTCTGCTAAATGACTAAATGTAAATGTAAATGGAGGAAATGAGGAGGAGTCTCTGCGACAGTAATGTTGGTTCCGGCTCCAGAGACTTTCTACCATCCTCGTGTTCGCTGCACAGACAAACATCTGTCTGTCCTGGATCAGCAACTGACCCCTCACTACAGTCTGGTCCTGGTCTGGTCCTGGTCCTGGTCTGGTCCTGGACTGGTCCTGGTCTGGTCCTGGTCTGGTCCTGGACTGGTCCTGGACTGGTCCTGGTCCTGGACTGGTCCTGGTCCTGGTCTGGTCCTGGACTGGTCCTGGTCTGGTCCTGGACTCACCAGCAATCATTCCTCTATAAGCCCCACCCCCGGACTCAGGAAGGCTGTGTTGCCGTAGAAACAGCTGTGGGCGAGGCTGCTCCGGTTGTTGTGGCTTTGGGCGGGGGCGGTTCAAAGGTAAATCCAGGTATGGGTCTGGACTCAGGTGGATCTGGGACTTGTCCTGATCCTGGACCTGGAACAAAGATCATTTAGAGGCCGGACTTTACAGGTCTGGGACTGTAAAGGCAGGGTCTGACCTCAGGATAAAGTCCGGTCTGGGGCCGTAGTCCAGTCTGGGGCTGTAGTCCGGTCTCGGGTTCAGACTCGGACTCAGACGGATTAATGACAGAAGCTGAAAAGTGAAGCGACAAATCTTCCTCAGACCAATCACTGAGCTCCTCCTCTTCCTCAGAAAGACACACGTCCAGGTATAGCCTCTCCAAAACTAAACCGGGTCAGAACCAGACAAAACTAGGTCAGAACCTAACAAAGACTATTAAAATGCAACTTATTTTTAACTCACGTTCAGTGGAATCTATTTTTCTTGCCCGAGGAATTGTCTTCTCTACATTTTCCTCCATGGCAATGGTCTGAGACAGGTTTCACTTTGTGTCCAACAGCAGCCAACTCTGGGACCTGAGAGCCATACAGAGATATACAGCGTTATACAGAGATATACAGAGATATACAGCGTTATACAGAGATATACAGCATTATACAGTGATATACAGCGATATACAGCATTATACAGCGTTATACAGAGATATACAGCATTATACAGCGATATATATATATATATATATATATATATATATATATATATATACACATACATACATACATACATATATATATACAGTGCTACGAACACTCTTACATATACAGAGATATACAGAGATATACAGAGATATATTGAGTTATTTTTTAGGCTTTAATGATAATGTTATCTGTATGCACCGGGGACTGAGAGTAACGCAATTTCGATTCTCTGTATGTATGTACTGTACATGTGGAAATTGACAATAAAGCAGACTTTGACTTTGACTTTGATACAGAGATATACAGCGATATACAGAGATATACAGAGATATACAGCCCAGAGGGCGGGCCCTGAAAGCGGAAATATAAGGAGAAATCCAATGGTGACTTTACAAGTGTAAAAATCACAGTTTACAGCCTTGTACAAAAGATGGCTCTGGTCTCTAAAGCTAAGTTTTTACTACATGACAAGCTGTGTTTACCCCCCACCCTCCCAGAGTTGTTAATTTTTGATTAATACGTCCATTTATGCTCTCTGAAAACTATTGTTTTACTGCAGTAGAAGTGGAAAAGCCCGGATGTAACTGCCATTTTATTTGTTCTGTGGTAACGACAATATCGGGGAATAAGGGACCAATGGGCGGAAGTTGTCCATATTATTATTATTACTGTCATTGGTCTCACTCTGAAACAGCATCGCCCTCTGGTGGATGGATCAAACATTAACTGGAATTTAGTCAAAAACATGAACAAATACAGCTCAGACTTTCATTGTAACTGTCACAGAGTTAAATTAACTCATGGTCAGAGTTAAACCGAGGCAGAGAAGGAGAAAACTCTGGAGATGAGTTAAATATTTACACTTTCTAAAATCATAAAAATACACAAAACTCATTCAGGTCTAAGGTCCTGGACTAGACTTTAGGGTCTTACCTGGTCTTAGTCTACGGTGAGTTCCTCATAAACTGGTCCAAGTCCAGGTCCAGATTAAATCCTTCCAAATCCCACTAAAATCTGTTCAAATCTAACTAAAACCATTTTTTTTTGTTAAGGTGTCTATCGTGCCATAGTTCAGACCTGGTTCAGATCTGGTTCAGACCTGGTTCAGACCTGGTTCAGACCTGGTTTTCGTCTGGTTGTTGGAGGTGGACTGAGGCCACAGAGAAAGTGCTGGTTCAGACTGAGGCTGGTGTCAAACTGCAGCTTCTATTTCTGGACGAACTCAGGCGGAGTTTGGAGCCAAGTGAAAACACCACATGATGGAAACTCAAAGGAGCGTTCCCCCGTTCACGAGTATCTGGACCAATCACAGACGACAGACGTCTATTCTGGAAATCACAGTTAATGAATCATTAAAATATGATAAAATAAAGACCGTTAAAGTCCTTTGAGCAAAACGTTCCTTCAGTTTCAACATAACATGAACCAAGACACGACTAGCTCTAAATAAGAAGTGTTAAAATATGTTATAAAAAGAAATAGAAGCCGCTTCAGTTTATTTTTTAGAGCAGGTTTAAAACAGTCTATGGTCCAATAACCAATAATCACTAAAAATAACTGGACTTACTTATCCCTGCTTATACAAACAATAATTTTATTTTTTTGTCCGTGTCACGTGACCGTCCTGTCAGATCCAACATGGCGGCGGAGGACCTGCCTTCAGAGTTCGATGTGGTGATTGTTGGCACAGGTATGGCTCTGTTCTGGTTCTGAGTCCGGGTCTGAACTTGGACCTAAACCCGGACCTGGTCCCTCTCTGGTCTCGGTCCGGTCAGACTCAAAACCAGGTTTGAACCTTCCTGAACTGGACTGAGGGCTGGGTGTTAGCTCCGTGCTAACAGACCTATTCATTCTCTATTGGTGCGGCTAACGCTAACCCTCTGCTCGCTTTTCTTAAGGATTTTAAATAGATTCAACGTTAACAAAATTAGGTAAATACTTTATCACAATGCTTTAGTCTGATGCTAACGAAAGCTAACAGGGCTATCCCCAT
>CM044561.2:27132664-27395164 GCA_024416835.2 Perccottus glenii | reverse complement strand
CACCAAGGGGAAATTCTTTTTGTTACAAACATGCAACCGACCAGTGCAAGAATAGAAGTTTATTTTAAAAGTAGATATAACTTAACTTTAAACCATGATATCCCTAACAAACAATAACCAGTCTATTTACATATTCACATGATACATATTCACATGATGTACACTTTACAAGTTTACAAGTGGACATAATATTGTACAGCAGGCAGAACATTGCACAGTGACTCTACAGAGGATTTACAGAGTTCAGAAGTTTAATGGCGACTGGCAGGAATGATGTCCTGTGTCTCTCGGTGGAGCAGTTAGTGGCAGTAACAGTCTATTGCTAAACGAGCTCTTGCAGCTGACCAGTACTTTGTGGAGCGGGTGGGAGGGAAAGTCCAGAATAGTCCTGATTTTGGACAATGTCCTTCTCTCCGACACAACCGTCAGAGAGTCCAGCTCCTCCCCTACAACATGTCCGGCCTTCTTGATGATCTTATTTAGTCCATTAGTGTCCCTCACGCGCAGACTGCTGCCCCAGCAAACCACAGCGTACATGATGGCACTGGACACCATAGACTCGTAGAACATCCTGAGCATAGTCCTGCAGATGTCAAAGGACCTCAGCCGCCTCAGAAAGTAGTCAGTAGACAGTAGACTTCTTGTAGACGGTGTCCACGTTCTTGCCCCCATTCCAGTTTATTGTCCAAATACACACCCAAGTATTTGTACTCCTCCACCACGTCCACCCTGACCCCCTAGATAGAGACGGGGGTCACAGCAGCTTTAGTCCTCCTCAGGTCCACCACCACTTCCTTAGTCTTTATCACATTGAGCTGGAGGTGGTTCTTCTCGCTCCAGGTGACAAAGTTATCCACAACAGTCCTGTACTCCTTCTCGTCACCACCGCTGATGCATCCAACCACTGCTGAAGGTGGCAGGACTCTGTGCAGTAGTTGAAGTCTGTGGTGTAGAGGGTGAAGAGGAAAGGAGAGAGGACTGTCCCCTGCGGCACCCCGGTGTTGCTGATGACAGTGTCAGACACACAGCTCTGCAGCCGCACATACTGTGGTCTGCCAGTGAGGTAATCCACAATCCAGGACACCAGGAGGCATCTACCTGCATCACTTCCAGCTTTTCAGCCAGCGGCCCCGGCCTGATAGTGTCGAACACACTGGAGAAGTCAAAGGACATGATTCTCACAGTGGTGGCCGGTTTGTCCAGGTGGGCGTAAACTCTTTGGAGCAGGTAGATGATGGTGTCGTCCACCCCAAGGTGGTGCTGATAGGCGAACTGGAGTGGGTCCTGTAGATGCTGCACCATGGGTCGCAGCTGCTCCAGGACGAGTCGCTCCAGAGTCTTCATGATGTGAGAGGTCAGTGCCACGGGCCTGTAGTCCTTGGGGTCACTGGGACCGGAATGAGGCACAACGTCTTCCACACCAGGGGGACTCTCTGGAGACTCAGGCTCAGGTTATAGATCTGATGCAGAACTCCGCTGAGCTGGGGGGCACAAGCTTACAGGACTCTGGGGCTCACCCTATCAGGGCCTGCAGCTTTTCAGCGGTCCGCAGAGACCGCAGTGTCATAAGGTTGAAGAACCGCACCTCCTCCCTGTTGAGTGTGATTTTAATGTCCTTCGTAATCCATTGTTGTTTGGTCCTGGCTGGGATAATGTTGTTCCTTGTACTTGGGGGCTGACGTTTCACTAGAGGTACATAGGAGGTGGTGAGAAGCACCAGGTTGTGATCAGACATGCCCAGCGGGGGAAGGGGGGCTGAGCTGTATGCATCCCGAACATTTGCATAAAGCAGGTCTATTGTTCTTCCCTCCCTGTTGGGGCAATCCACAAACTTTTTGAAATGTTGCAGCTTCCTGGGTTCCTAATAATAAAAAAACAAAAAAACTTTCTGTTTGTGTTTTATACTGATAAGTTGTCTCTTCCTGTTTGTAGGAGGAGCTTTTACGCTGGAGACTGGGCCAGTTTCACCTTTAATGGGCTTCTGACCTGGATCCAGCAGCAGCAGGTACCTCCCATTTCCTCCACCGGGGGGTAGTACCTCAGACTCTCCACTGGGGGGGTTGTACCTCAGACTCTCCACTGGGGGGGGTAGTACCTCAGACTCTCCACTAGAGGAACACATATGTTTTATCTGAAGTTTGTCTTCTTTTTGTGAAAAGTCAGACTCAATAAAAAAAGTGTTTTTGTGTAGGCGGGGCCTGAGTCGGAGCCACTCTCTGATTGGTCATCTCTGTTGGAGGAGGGGGAGGAGCTTGTGCCTCTGAATCAGTGTCACTCGTCAATCAGTAACATCCAGGTTCACTGCTACGTCAGGTCAGACTCAGAAACATTTATTATTAATAAACTCTACATAAATGCTGTAATATACACTTTATAAACCTTTAAAGCTGAAGCTTGTTTAAGACAGAAGTGTTTTTATTCCAACAGCGAAAAAGAAGAAGAAGAACCTGCATCAAACAACAACCGACTAGATCCACACATGGAACAGACCCAGGAGACAGAGACGGGTGAGACACAGACAGGTGAGACACAGACAGGTGAGAGACAGACAGGTGAGAGACAGAGACGGGTGAGAGACACAGACAGGTGAGAGACAGAGACGGGTGAGAGACAGAGACGGGTGAGAGACACAGACAGGTGAGAGACACAGACGGGTAAGAGACACAGACAGGTGAGAGACACAGACGGGTGAGAGACACAGACAGGTGAGAGACAGAGACGGGTGAGAGACAGAGACGGGTGAGAGACACAGACAGGTGAGAGACAGACGGGTGAGAGACACAGACAGGTGAGAGACACAGATGGGTGAGACACAGACAGGTGAGAGACACAGACGGGTGAGAGACACAGACAGGTGAGAGACACAGACGGGTGAGAGACACAGACAGGTGAGAGACAGAGACGGGTGAGAGACACAGACAGGTGAGAGACACAGACGGGTGAGAGACAGAGACGGGTGAGAGACAGAGACGGGTGAGAGACAGAGACGGGTGAGAGACAGAGACGGTTGAGAGACACAGACGGGTGAGAGACAGAGACGGGTGAGAGACAGAGACGGGTGAGAGACACAGACAGGTGAGAGACAGAGACGGGTGAGAGACAGAGACGGGTGAGAGACAGAGACGGGTGAGAGACAGAGACGGTTGAGAGACACAGACGGGTGAGAGACAGAGACGGGTGAGAGACAGAGACGGGTGAGAGACACAGACGGGTGAGAGACACAGACGGGTGAGAGACACAGACGGGTGAGACACAGACAGGTGAGAGACACAGACGGGTGAGAGACACAGACGGGTGAGAGACAGAGACGGGTGAGAGACAGAGACGGGTGAGAGACAGAGACGGGTGAGAGACACAGACGGGTGAGAGACACAGACAGGTGAGAGACACAGACGGGTGAGAGACACAGACGGGTGATAGACAGACGGGTGATAGACAGACGGGTGATAGACAGACAGGTGAGAGACAGAGACAGGGGAGAGACAGACAGGTGAGAGACACAGACGGGTGATGGACAGAGACAGGTGATGGACAGAGACAGGTGAGAGACAGAGACGGAAGTCAGGTGAGTTTAGTCAAATATAAAACTAATCCTTGTTGAATTTTGTACAGATTTAACCAAAGAAGAAACTTCTGAAGCAGAGAAACAGGGCAGCTCTGAAGAAGAGGAAAAGGTGAGTGACTTTAGCCACAGAAGAAATAAAGACTGAGTTTGGTAAAACGTCCAACCACTCGTTTCAGCTCCTCCTGGGTCTGAGCTCACTCCCACTGGATCTCCCTCAGCAGCTGCCCCAGACACAGAGAGACACACTTGGATTTACTGCAGCTCCTGGTGTTCACCTGGTGAAGGCTGAAACGAAGAGGAGCTGAAACGGAGAGGAGCTGACGGACCATTTTACAATTTTGTTTTTCTCTTTATAGAGATGGTTTCACAGTTTACCTTTGCCTAAGTTTAAGCTAATTTTTTTACAGACCAAAAATCTGCTGCCTTCTGTTTCAGAGTGACATCACCGAGGGGGAGGACCCTGCTGCCGACAGCCAATCGGAGCCCGTCACTGTCAGTGGGAGCCAATCAGAACCGAGGAAACTAACTCTGTCAGATTTACAAAAGGAAGGACGACGCTTCAACATTGACTTAGTCTCAAAGGTAATAACTCCACAGTTTATCACAATTTATTTATCAACCGTAGCTCAGTGGCAGAGCAGCCGTTCTTCAACCGGAAGGTGGGGGGTTCGATACCCGCTCGAAACATCTCAAAACATCATAACATCCCGCTCTCCCCCGCTCTCATACTGTTGTTGTGTCCTTGGGCAAGACACTTAACCCACCTTGCCTCCAGTGGTGTTGACTGTAACACTGGTGAAGCGTTTTGAGTAGGTGGAAAAGCACTATATAAAAAACAAAACAAAAAAAAAAACATTTATGATCCATATTTGACTCATTAACCTTTATTTTAACCTTTTCAAGAACTTAACCTGGACTGGAGCCTTTGATGGGAACTATTTGATTTAAACGGTATTTATCAATGAGTGCACATGGCAGAGCACTCCTGCCTCACAGCAAGAAGGTTGTGAGTTCAAAACTCGGCCGACTCAAACATTCTCGGCCGACTCTGGTCTTTCTGTGAGGAGTCTGCATGTCCTCCAGGTGTTACCGGGTACTCCGTTTCCTCCCACGATCCAAACACATGCATGTACAGGTGTCTGTCACTGTCTGTCTCTAAATGTTAGCCCTGCGACTAACTGAGGTGAACCCCGCCTCAGCCCCAAAGCTGCTGGGATAGGCTCCAGTCACCCGCGACCCCACATGGGACTAAGCGGTAGAAAAGGAATAAAAAAAAGAAAAAAAAAAAGAGTATTTATCAAATTAGAACTGCGTGTCAAAACTGCGTGGATGGAGTGCTGCTTGGATGTGAAATTCTTAGTTTAAACAGTTCTTTTGGTGCTCTTCAGTGCAGGGATCAGTCTCATTAGGGATGCAAACAACAGTCTACTGCAGAGGTCGCACTAGACTTTCTCACTCTCTTTTTTTCTCATTTTGACTGACAGAGATGCCACGTGAATAACCTTCTGTTTTTAAATCACTGGCACATATCTTGTGCATGTCTGTCAAACTTAGAGTCGGTGTCACAGATTGGCCTTTGTCTCTGAAATTGTCCAAAAGGTATTTTTTGGAGCAGCCATGGAGCATGGAAACTATCTGCCCTTAGTAGAGTCGGTAAACGTTCTATAAACGGTACTGTGTAAGTCACTGTTAATGTCTTTATAAATATGCAGGTCAAGAAAATCTATTTCTGACTGGGAATAGCCTGGACTAAGTTTTAGGTTTGCGTTTGTTTTGTTCCAAAAGAGTGAAATTTTAAAAGCTCATCTGTTCTTGAAACAAGGTAAGATGACCCATGTACAGATTTGCATAATAATAATTTCTGTTTCATCTAGGGCTTTCTTATTTAAATAGTATGCAAGTGCTAGTACTCCATCATCGTGGTCAATGTTGGTGTATAAAGACTTCCATTGTTACCAGAAAGCATTGCCTAATGTTCTTTAATTGCTTCAGTCTTGGATAAATGAGGGCAAAAAACTCACAAACAACTTGATCTGAAAGTCTACAGTATATATTTAGACAGTGGTTCAGTCAGTGATTCATTCACATTATTGTCTCCCCGGTGGATATCCTAGGTTTTTGTAGACTTTTGGTAGCGTATAGAAAGATGGGCTGTTCGGTTCCTGCAAAGTCTAATTCATTTTTTGTAATCCATTCCTCTTCTTTGACATGTGTGAGTAGTGGGTTCTAGTGGGTTTGTGTTAGTGGGGGTGTTGTATTCTTTTTATTTTTTTATTTAAACAACCAAATAAATATTGTCTAAAAAAAAAAAAAAGTAAAAAAAAAAAAAATTTGTAAAAATCCATAAATGTACGATAATTTTATGACGCCCTGTTAGAGCGGGTTGATAAATGAGATCCTCACGGCTGTGAGCCACTGTTGGTTGGATTCAGAATTAGACTCGTGCTATGTTTACTTAGCATGGTAGTTCTAAAAACTGACTCTGGATCTGCAGTAAATGCACAAATTATTTCTCTAGACAAATGCAGTCGCCCGCTCTTATCGCCCTGAGCTGCTACTACTCGGAGAAGGGTATTCCTGCACAACCGGCATATTTACATTTGTTTTAATGTTCATTAATATAAGAAAAAGGCAGCCCTGCCACTAACTGTCCATTGTCCGGGTTGAACCCCGCCTAACGCGGGATAGGCTCTAGTCACCTGCTTTGTAAAATGAATGAACAATTCAGTGCTTCTTTCTCTTTGTAGAACTGTGTCTTATTGTGTCTTACTGTGTCCAACTAGACTCTGGAGTTGTCGGCGGTGATTCCGAACATTACATGTTGTGCTCTTGGCTGCTCTTACGTATGTGTTCCGTGTTTTCCCCACGGAAAGGGCAACCCAGCGTACAAAAGGATATTACTCGGTCTACAACATTTATTTGTTTATTTTTTCATAAATGGCAACCAGGTAATAAACCTGAAATAATAAGAAATACAATATTTCAACTTCATGTCATACTACAAACAATAACATTAATCAAAATACATATATATTATATATATATTAATAGTATATATTATTACTAATAATAGTAATCATCATCTTATAATTTATGTACATGCTTCACACTTAAACATTATGCACCATATTCAAGTCCTACTAAACGCCTGTGCAAGATGCATGCAGTCTTTACTGTAAGCAGGAAACCACAGCTGGAAACTACAGCTCCCAGAATGCCCCGCAGCAAACCAGGAAGTACGTTATGTTTGAAGCCGGTCCGCGATTCATACTTAGTCAAACATTTCTAAAGCTAAAGAAAGTAAACACGAATGGACACATAATGTACAGCAATGTTACAAGTTTAACTGTTAGTTTCATGTACGTTAACTTGACTGCTCAGATCTACCAGAGCATAGCATTGTCTTTATAGTTAACTAAACTGAGCATAGCTTTAAACGGAGCACAGATGTAACCACAGCACAACAACATAGCATGGCAACATGAAGCCTACATCATAAACAGACAAGAAAACATTTGAGATTAAGAGAGCTTACCAAGTGGCTGCACACCGGGTTGAAAGTCATTCACAAATTAATGACTCTCACGCTTGCTTTTTACGTAAAAAACACCGGTCACATGTACTCACGGCACACTCCTTTCTTAAAGAGACACTACACTATTGGGCTGCTAAACCGTAGACATTTTCTCCATAAGTGTTTCTTGCCGTATTTGTAGCTCTGGTTTAAGTTAAATAACAAAACTTCACAAATGACAAAACTTCACAAATGACAAGCTGCACAAAAACACAACAGTATGCCTTTCATGAACGGGTCCAAACTATTGCCAGACAATCCACATTCAAATCCAATATAGACACTAGACACGGTAAAAAGACATTGTACCTCCACACTCGGCAACACCTGAGTGATCTCAAGATCACAAGAAGGGTCTCTTGTCCCTCGGCTGAAGTTTTCAAGTCTCACTTAAGCTGTATTTTAAGGTTTTTCTCTGTTTGTGCTGCAGCTGCTGTTTTCTCGCGGCTCATTGGTCGATCTGCTCATCCAATCAAACGTCAGTCGCTACGCAGAGTTCAAGAACGTCAGCCGCGTCCTCACCGTCCTCAATGGGGAAGTCCTGCAGGTGAGAGACAAGACCAGGTCTAAACCAGGTCCTAGTCCAGGAGGGGGTACAGAGCTGTGTCCTGATTTAGACTTGCTCTGTGTTATTTTTCTGTAGGTGCCCTGTTCCAGAGCCGATGTCTTTTCCAGTCGACACCTGTCTGTTGTTGATAAAAGGAAGTTAATGAAGTTCCTCACTTCCTGTTTGGAGGAGAACGACCTGTACACAGGTGAGAGTTAGCCAATCACAGCTCAGTATCTGTAAATCGACTGAAACCACTTAAAAACAGTTCAAGTCAAATCACGTAACTTGAGTTTAAGTCCAGCTGAAACCCACTGTAAACACTTTAAAATTCAAATAAAAAACATTTACAGTGCCTTGCGAAAGTATTCGGCCCCCTTGAACTTTTGCCACATTTCAGGCTTCAAACATTAAGATATGAAACTGTAATTTTTTGTGAAGAATCAACAACAAGTGGGACACAATCATGAAGTGGAACGAAATTTATTGGATATTTCAAACTTTTTTAACAAATAAAAAACAGAAAAATTGGGCGTGCAAAATTATTCAGCCCCTTTACTTTCAGTGCAGCAAACTCTCTCCAGAAGTTCAGTGAGGATCTCTGAATGATCCAATGTTGACCATAAAGACTAATGATGATAAATGGAATCCACCCGTGTGTAATCAAGTCTCTGTATAAATGCACCTGCACTGTGATAGTCTCAGAGGTCCGTTTAAAGCACAGAGCATCATGAAGAACAAGGAACACACCAGGCAGGTCCGAGATACTGTTGTGGAGAAGTTTAAAGACGGATTTGGATACAAAAAGATTTCCCAAGCTTTAAACATCCCAAGGAGCACTGTGCAAGCGATAATATTGAAATGGAAGGAGTATCAGACCACTGCAAATCTACCAAGACCTGGCCGTCCCTCTAAACTTTCAGCTCATACAAGGAGAAGACTGATCAGAGATGCAGCCAAGAGGCCCATGATCACTCTGGATGAACTGCAGAGATCTACAGCTGAGGTGGGAGACTCTGTCCATAGAACAACAATCAGTCGTATACTGCACAAATCTGGCCTTTATGGAAGAGTGGCAAGAATAAATAAAAAGTAAATAAAAATTGTTTAAAGTTTGCCATAGGCCACCTGGGAGACACACCAAACATGTGGAAGAAGGTGCTCTGGTCAGATGAAACCAAAATCGAACTTTTTGGCAACAATGCAAAACGTTATGTTTGGCGTAAAAGCAACACAGCTCATCACCCTGAACACACCATCCCCACTGTCAAACATGGTGCTGGCAGCATCATGGTTTGGGCCTGCTTTTCTTCAGCAGGGACAGGGAAGGTGGTTAAAATTGATGGGACAATGGATGGAGCCAAATACAGGACCACAAAAGGTGGCGCTACAAAGTATTAAGTTAAAGGGGCTGAATAATTTTGCACGCCCAATTTTTAATTTTTTTATTTGTTAAAAAAGTTTGAAATATCCAATAAATTTTGTTCCACTTCATGATTGTGTCCCACTTGTTGTTGATTCTTCACAAAAAATTACGGTTTCATATCTTTATGTTTGAAGCCTGAAATGTGGCAAAAGGTCGCAAAGTTCAAGGGGGCGAATACTTTCGCAAGGCACTGTAAAGTCAAGAGAAGTTCAACTGTTTAACGTCCAGCTAAAACCACAAGATTGAAGTTTATTTACAACTAGGATCCTTGGAGCCATGTTGTTGGGGGCCCCTGGTAGGGTCACTCAAGGCAAACAGGTCCTAGGTGACGGGTCACACTAAGAGCAGTCCAGAAGACCTTTATTAAAAGAATAAAAACAAGGACCGTGACGTTGCCAGGCATGGTGCAGCCAGGGCCCCACCCTGCGGGCGCTTGCATTTGATAGCAGGGCCTCCTCCCACACTGGGCCCAGCCGGAAAGAACGACGTGGGGCCGCCCTCCCATGAGCTCACCACTCGCAGGACCATAAGGGGCTTGTACTTAGTGGATCAGGCAGCAGTAAAAGGCAATGGCCTTGACGACCTGATTTCTGGACACGGAAACTGACCTTAGGGACAGGGAACGTCACCTGACTGTGCAGGAGGTTTAGAGATAGTCGGGCTCACCTCCATCCATGGCATGGATTTTATAAACGCTTTTTCACCGTAGGGCCTCAAAGCACTTTTACATTACAAGCTTCCATCAGGGGGCTGTAGAAAATGAATGAATGAACTTAAAACATGTTTAAATATAACAAAAAATCTCAAAATCACTCAAAATCCCTTTAAATAAAAATCTCTTCTGATCCATATATGGTCTCCTTCCTGCTTAGAGTTCTCTGGACGTCCTTATATGGAGTTCCTGGTGCAGCAGCAGCTCGGCGACAACCTGAGGCACTTCCTGTTCCACTCCATTGCCATGGCAACGGAGGAGACACTCACGGAGGCGGGGCTGGCCTCCACGCGTCACTTCCTGCGCTGCCTTGGTCGCTACGGCAACACGCCTTTCCTGTTTCCAGTTTACGGCCTTGGAGAGATCCCCCAGTGCTTCTGCAGGTGGGTTTGGAGATAAAAAAAAAAAGAAAACAGAGTCAAAAGTCACAAGAACTGCTGAAAATCCTAAACTCAAATGTAGTTTAAACCAATTTGGGCTCAAGAAAAACTATTTCAACTTATGTTGAAACAAGGATCATCTAGACCATTGGTTCTCAACCTTTTTGAGCCACGATCCCCAGTGGAGTTCGCAGCCCCCCGCCCCCCCTCGACTGTGCTGCGGCTCCACCCCTCCACAGGACCTCGATGGTTTGTCATTAGCTTTGGTGCGGAATCACGAAGAAACTTTTAATAGTACACCTTTTATTGCCACATTTTCACCTTTGTGGAAAGTAGGCTACAACACACCTCGGAGTATCCTGCATCTCCGACAGTAGGAGTTGTGTGAAGGAGGTGGTGAAAGGCTGACGTTTTGACTTACGTGCGCCATCTTGTGGAAACTTTCACAGAGACTCTAGAGTTGAGCTGGTACATCTTCAAGTGTTTGAATGCTTATTTTGTTGTTTTTCCATGTAATCGTCAAGATCAGGGAGCATATCAACACAGCCTTCATCCACGAACAAAGCCCATCGCTCTAGTTTTCTTTTAAATTATGTACTTTTGTCAGACAGCGTGGCATTTGTGTTTGGACCCTGGAGGGACAAGTTTAAACTGTTCAGCTTGTCAAAAATGCTGCACTGACACAGCTCTCCCAGTCCCGCTTTTTGCATGTCACTGTCCAACTTGTCAAAAATGTTCAGTCCAGTGCACATTCCCTGGACTGAGTTCTATAAATGAATTTCAACTGAAGAGAGAGAGAGGTGTACAGAAAATATGGTCTCGTAGTGCGGGTCCCAACTCCGGACTTTGAGAACCCCTGATGCAGAACGTCCTCTATGATCTTGCGATCCTTAAATAACCTGGCAACCCCTGTGGGGTTCGCAACCCCGATGTTGAGAATTAATAATCTAGACTATTATCATAAAATATTAAGGCAGGGCCTTTCTGTGAGTTTGCATGTTCTCCCGGTGTCTGCGTAGGTTTCCTCCGGGTACTCTGGTTTCCACTAAAGACATGTACAATAGTCCCCTCCCACACACAGGACGCCCCTGCAAAAGAAATGGAACTTTCCTGGATAAATAAAGGTTAAAACAAATTGCCCGTGTTACAAACCCATATCCACATTTTATTATCTTTAAACACATTTATTGCAATTTTATTTGTTGATTTTACAAAAAGATAACAGTTGTTCACCGTAATCTTGTTTCCTCAGAATATAAGGTTCTGAGATGGTCTGTGTTTACAGGATGTGTGCTGTGTTCGGTGGAGTCTACTGCCTCAGACACTCGGTCAGGAGTCTGGTCCTGGACAAAGATTCCAACAGGTAAAACCCCTTTTCTCACCTGCACTAGGATTTGGTCTGGACCAGGACTGGACCTGGAATAGACCAGACCTGGTCTGGACCTGGAGACCTTGTTCTCTCTGCAGCTGGCTGTTCTTTTTCTTCTGTTTGGTTCAGTGTCACATGTTCCAATAACTCAGTGGTTCTCAAAGTGTGGGGCGGGCATCAGGATGACAGGTTCCTGTTGGGCTGGGTCGGTTGCTAGGCACAGCGATGGATCGTCAGGGAATTAATCAAGTCCTAGCTAGTTCTGTGTAGCCTTGTGGCTATGTTTGATTATGACCATTTTGTTATAATTGTGGTGCCCAAAACAACAATTAAAGAGGCACTTTGCAGGATTTTCACCTTAAATAACAGCTTTGGAGTCATTGTGATGGGTTAATGGCTCATTTCGCTGTGAATGGGGTCTGTCCCAGACCCCTCTGGCGCCTCTTAGTGAAAAAAAACAAGTGCAAAATATAGGCGCTGTACCTTTTAAGTCCAAAAGTCTTACGAGAGTCTTGGGTCTTACATGAAACAAATTGCTTAACAACACTACTTGCATAAACACTCGCCCCAGTCAGTCTCAGATCATGGTGATCATGGCAAGAGCCGACATAAAAGAAGCGAAAGTTGTTGCTCATGGTCCAACTGGAAGAGAGGAGAGACACTCATCACCAGTGAGCTTTTACGTCAATCGGGAAAAATACAAACAAAAACAGCAAATACATCTGGGTTCAAGTTTTTTTTTTTTTATTGGCAACAAAACACTTTACTGTGGATTCTATGAAGTGTTATAATTTAACTAACATTACATGTGTTTGGTCCTTGGTAAAGTATTTTGATAAAACAATATCTCACCTGCACCCCTCACCTGTGTCTCTCACCTGCACACCTCACCTGTACACCTCACCTGTGTCTCTCACCTGCACACCTCACCTGTACACCTCACCTGTGTCTCTCACCTGCACCCCTCACCTGCACACCTCACCTGTGTCTCTCACCTGCACACCTCACCTGTACACCTCACCTGTGTCTCTCACCTGCACACCTCACCTGTACACCTCACCTGCACACCTCACCTGTGTCTCTCACCTGTACACCTCACCTGCACACCTCACCTGCACACCTCACCTGTGTCTCTCACCTGTACACCTCACCTGCACCCCTCACCTGTGTCTCTCAACTGCACACCTCACCTGTACATCTCACCTGCACACCTCACCTGTGTCTCTCACCTGGACACCTCACCTGTGTCTCTCACCTGCACACCTCACCTGTGTCTCTCACCTGCACACCTCACCTGTACATCTCACCTGCACACCTCACCTGTGTCTCTCACCTGTACACCTCACCTGTGTCTCTCACCTGTACACCTCACCTGTGTCTCTCACCTGCACACCTCACCTGTACATCTCACCTGCACACCTCACCTGTGTCTCTCACCTGTACACCTCACCTGCACCCCTCACCTGTGTCTCTCACCTGCACACCTCACCTGTACACCTCACCTGCACACCTCACCTGTGTCTCTCACCTGCACACCTCACCTGTACACCTCACCTGCACACCTCACCTGTGTCTCTCACCTGGACACCTCACCTGTGTCTCTCACCTGCTCACCTCACCTGTACACCTCACCTGTACGCCTCACCTACACACCTCACCTGTGTCTCTCACCTGCACACCTCACCTGCACACCTCACCTGTACACCTCACCTGTGTCTCTCACCTGCTCACCTCACCTGTACACCTCACCTGTGTCTCTCACCTGCACACCTCACATGCACACCTCACCTGTGTCTCTCACCTGCACACCTCACCTGTACACCTCACCTGCACACCTCACCTGCACACCTCACCTGTATCTTACCTGTACACCTCACCTGTGTGTGTCTGCAGGTGCACAGCGGTGATTGACAGTCGTGGACAGAGGATCAGCTGCTCTCACTGTGTTGTAGAGTCTGGACTCTTAGAACCGAACCAGACCAGAACCAGGTCTGGACCAAAGATTTTCTTCATGTATTCTTCTTTCTGATTTATTTCTGCTATATAGGGTATAGCACAGTAACAGCTATTTGCTGGAGAAGATAAAAGGCTCACTAACAAAGGCCAATTTTTGATTAATACGTCCGTTTATACTATCTGAAAACTATTGTTTTACTATGAAGTAAAAGCCAAAAAGCCCGGATGTAACCGCCATTTTAGTGCCTTGTTTTAACGACAATATCGGTGAATAGGGGACCAATGGGCGGAAAACGTCAATATATTATACAGTCATTGGTTTTTACCCACATTTTTCCCCATCATCAGTGAAAGAAACGGAGAGGAAACTAGTCGCTCTGGCAGCAGTAGTGACAGGGAGGTTGGGAATAATGTGGCTTCCAGTGACAGCCATATGGGAGAAATATATGTTTGTACAGTCAACGGCAGACACTGCTATTTTTTTTAACACACTCCTTTTAACTAATTGCCCAATTGCACAGACTTAAGAGCGTACATATCATGAATGCTGGGTCTTGTTTGTTTTTTGAGAATCTACTGCACCTACTGGTAACTTGTTTACAATTAAACAACAAAAGATATACTAAAATCCTAGATTATTCTGGTTAGTCACATTGTACTGCTATTATTTTTGAACAATTTCTAGTTTAGAATAGGACTCTATCTCTTATCATTTTCAAACCACAGCCTTGTGAAATTTAAGTATCAAAAAAATCTGTGAAAATATGTCTAGTGTCTAGTGTAATTCCCATGTTCCCATTTTGGTGCTCACAAATGTAATGTTCTTTTCTTAAAAGGCCTCCTGTGGACAGGTGTTGAAAATTAGCATGTGTGCTTTAACACTCAAACAGTGCATCTGGTTTGGTCCAATGGAAAAAATATAATTCTGATATATTTCTGCTGCAGGTCCATCTCCAGAGCTGTTCTCGTCACAAACCGGTCCCTGCTGCTTTCAGCCTCAGAACATCAACAGGTAACAGACTCATCCGTCACAACCAGTGACTATAAAAGGGGCTGGACATAAGGAGTGCGACGTTGGCCATTGCGTTATAAATCTTGAGTTTCTAGGCTGCGCCTGGAAATCCTGTTCAAGATAATGAACAGGACCGGTGACAAAAGGCAGCCCTGAGTCCAACATGCACCAGGAACAGGTCTGACTTGTTGCTCCTGCTCCGGTCTTACAGGGACCGGACAGCTCTTAGCACAGGGCCCCGGACCCCATACTCCCAATAAGTAAAAATACAGACATAGCCTACAATCTTAGCAATGTTCATGGCTTGACATTTTTGCTTTTTGGCCGCTGTTGCTTTAAAAAACAAAAAGAAATTGACATTTAAAACTTTAAATAAGAATACATTTTTTATTTATCCTTTTTTTATTTTAGTAAAGTCCCACTGAGATTGCAAATCTCTTTTACAGAGGAGTCCTGCAGGGAGAGTAGTACAGTGGCCAATGGGGGTGCTTCAACAATTTATTGTTGTTAATGTGAAGCCCTGGTTATGTTTAAGTCTTTTAAGACCGTCTTCTAGGCCTAGCAGGATTTTGTGGTGAAAACTAGTGAGTGCCAACTTTTTACATTTAAGCTTGTTAGCACTTTCCAGGAGACACCATTGAGGGAGATACACAGACATCAGACCCCTTTTCTCTGGTTAATGTGGACTTTTCAGCGGTTTTCTTGGACGTAGCGTGAGGCTTATGAAAACACTCAGTGTCACTTATTTCCTTTTCTGTTTCCTTTACTCATTTACACAGTTTGTAAAACTTTTCTTCGGTCAGGGACATTGCTCCACGTGTTTTTTCCTTCCTCCCACTTTGCAACATGAACCAATCACAAAGCCCTAACCGGGAACTGGGAGCAAGGGGGGTGTGCCAGGGGAGCAGTTGTACACAGAAGCACAATCTGACGGCGTACAGCAGCAAGTACTGCTTTTGGCATACACAGTTACGTATCGGTGTGCATTTTGTAGTGGTTATACAGAAACCCTGCTGCTTTCTTAGTGGGCTTTCGGTGTATACCTGCGTATCCAATAGTAGGGGGAGAGAGAAAAAAAATCGATTTTTGTATCAATCTCATTTATTTTTTCTACAGATTCAGCCAGTGTGAGCGTGTACCTACAGCTACAACAAGTGTGGGTGTACCTACAGCTACAGTCAGTGTGAGCGTGTACCTACAGCTACAGTCAGTGTGAGCGTGTACCTAAAGCTGCAACCAGTGTGAGCGTGTACCTACAGCTACTGTCAGTGTGAGCGTGTATCTACAGCTACAACCAGTGTGAGCGTGTACCTACAGCTACAACCAGTGTGAGCGTGTACCTACAGCTACAACAAGTGTGGGTGTACCTACAGCTACAGTCAGTGTGAGCGTGTACCTACAGCTGCAACCAGTGTGAGCGTGTACCTACAGCTACTGTCAGTGTGAGCGTGTACCTACAGCTACAGTCAGTGTGAGCGTGTATCTACAGCTACAGCCAGTGTGAGTGTACCTACAGCTACAACCAGTGAGTGTGTACCTACAGCTACAACCAGTGTGAGCGTGTACCTACAGCTACAACCAGTGAGTGTGTACCTACAGCTACAACCAGTGTGAGCGTGTACCTACAGCTACGGTCAGTGTGAGCGTGTACCTACAGCTACAGTCAGTGTGAGCGTGTACCTACAGCTACAGTCAGTGTGAGCGTGTACCTACAGCTACAACAAGTGTAAGTGTGTACCTACAGCTACAGTCAGTGTGAGCGTGTACCTACAGCTACAGTCAGTGTGAGCGTGTACCTACAGCTACAGTCAGTGTGAGCGTGTACCTACAGCTACAGCCAGTGTGAGCGTGTACCTACAGCTACAACAAGTGTAAGTGTGTACCTACAGCTACAGTCAGTGTGAGCGTGTACCTACAGCTACAGTCAGTGTGAGCGTGTACCTACAGCTAAGGTCAGTGTGAGCGTGTACCTACAGCCAGTGTGAGTGTACCTACAGCTACAACAAGTGTAAGTTTGTACCTACAGCTACAGTCAGGGTGAGCGTGTACCTACAGCTAAGGTCAGTGTGAGCGTGTACCTACAGCTACAGTCAGTGTGAGCGTGTACCTACAGCTACAGCCAGTGTGAGCGTGTACCTACAGCTACAGCCAGTGTGAGCGTGTACCTACAGCTACAGTCAGTGTGAGCGTGTACCTACAGCTACAGTCAGTGTGAGCTTGTACCTACAGCTACAGTCAGTGTGAGTGTACCTACAGCTACAACAAGTGTAAGTGTGTACCTACAGCTAAGGTCAGTGTGAGCGTGTACCTACAGCTACAGTCAGTGTGAGCTTGTACCTACAGCTACAGTCAGTGTGAGCTTGTACCTACAGCTACAGTCAGTGTGAGCGTGTACCTACAGCTACAGTCAGTGTGAGCGTGTACCTACAGCTACAGTCAGTGTGAGCGTGTACCTACAGCTGCAACCAGTGTGAGCGTGTACCTACAGCTGCAACCAGTGTAAGCGTGTACCTACAGCTACAACCAGTGTGAACGTGGACCTACACCTACAACCAGTGTGAGCGTGTACCTACAGCTACAACCAGTGTGAGCGTGTACCTACAGCTACAACCAGTGTGAGCGTGTACCTACAGCTACAGTCAGTGTGAGTGTGGACCTACAGCTGCAACCAGTGTGAGCGTGTACCTACAGCTACAACCAGAGTGTGTACCTACAGCTACAGTCAGTGTGAGCGTATACCTACAGCTACAGCCAGTGTGAGTGTACCTACAGCTGCAACCAGTGTGAGCGTGTACCTACAGCTACAACCAGAGTGTGTACCTACAGCTACAGTCAGTGTGAGCGTGTACCTACGAGCGTGTACCTACAGCTACAGTCAGTGTGAGCGTGTACCTTCAGCTACAACCAGTGTGAGCGTGTACCTACAGCTACAGTCAGTGTGAGCGTGTACCTACAGCTACAACCAGTGTGAGCGTGTACCTACAGCTACAACCAGTGTGAGCGTGTACCTACAACTACAACCAGTGTGAGCGTGTACCTACAGCTACAGCCAGTGTGAGCGTGTACCTACAGCTACAACCAGTGTAAGCGTGTACCTACAGCTACAACCAGTGTGAGCGTGTACCTACAGCTACAACCAATGTGAGCGTGTACCTACAGCTACAGCCAGTGTGAACGTGGACCTACACCTACAACCAGTGTGAGCGTGTACCTACAGCTACAACCAGTGTGAGCGTGTACCTACAGCTACAGTCAGTGTGAGTGTGGACCTACAGCTGCAACCAGTGTGCGTGTACCTACAGCTACAGTCAGTGTGAGCGTGTACCTACAGCTACAACCAGTGTGCGTGTACCTACAGCTACAACTAGTGTTAATGTGTACCTACAGCTACAACCAGTGTGCGTGTACCTACAGCTACAACCAGTGTTAATGTGTACCTACAGCTACAGTCAGTGTGAGCGTGTACCTACAGCTACAACCAGTGTGAGCGTGTACCTACAGCTACAGTCAGTGTGAGCGTGTACCTACAGCTACAACCAGTGTGCGTGTACCTACAGCTACAACCAGTGTTAATGTGTACCTACAGCTACAACCAGAGTGTGTACCTACAGCTACAACAAGTGTGAGCGTGTACCTACAGCTACAGTCAGTGTGAGCGTATACCTACAGCTACAGCCAGTGTGAGTGTACCTACAGCTACAGCCAGTGTGAGCGTGTACCTACAGCTACAACAAGTGTGAGTGTACCTACAGCTACAGTCAGTGTGAGCGTTTACCTACAGCTACAGTCAGTGTGAGCGTGTACCTACAGCTACAGTCAGTGTGAGCGTGTACCTACAGCTACAGTCAGTGTGAGCGTGTACCTTCAGCTACAACCAGTGTGAGCGTGTACCTACAGCTACAGTCAGTGTGAGCGTGTACCTACAGCTACAGTCAGTGTGAGCGTGTACCTACAGCTACAACCAGTGTGAGCGTGTACCTACAACTACAACCAGTGTGAGCGTGTACCTACAGCTACAGCCAGTGTGAGTGTACCTACAGCTACAACAAGTGTAAGTGTACCTACAGCTACAACAAGTGTAAGTGTACCTACAGCTACAACAAGTGTAAGTGTGTACCTACAGCTATAACCAGTGTGAGTGTGTACCTACAGCTACAGCCAGTGTGAGTGTGTCCCTACAGCTACAGCCAGTGTGAGTGTGTCCCTACAGCCAGTGTGAGCGTGTACCTACAGCTTTAACCAGTGTGAGTGTGTACCTACAGCTACAGTCAGTGTGAGCCTGTACCTACAGCTATAACCAGTGTGAGTGTGTACCTACAGCTACAGCCAGTGTGAGTGTGTCCCTACAGCTACAGTCAGTGTGAGCCTGTACCTACAGCTATAACCAGTGTGAGTGTGTACCTACAGCTACAGCCAGTGTGAGTGTGTCCCTACAGCTACAGCCAGTGTGAGTGTGTCCCTACAGCCAGTGTGAGCGTGTACCTACAGCTTTAACCAGTGTGAGTGTGTACCTACAGCTACAGTCAGTGTGAGCCTGTACCTACAGCTACAGCCAGTGTGAGTGTGTACCTACAGCTACAGCCAGTGTGAGTGTGTCCCTACAGCTACAGCCAGTGTGAGTGTGTCCCTACAGCTACAGCCAGTGTGAGTGTGTCCCTACAGCTACAGCCAGTGTGAGCGTGTACCTACAGCTTTAACCAGTGTGAGTGTGTACCTACAGCTACAGTCAGTGTGAGCCTGTACCTACAGCTATAACCAGTGTGAGTGTGTACCTACAGCTACAACCAGTGTGAGCGTGTACCTACAGCTACAGCCAGTGTGAGCGTGTACCTACAGCTACAGTCAGTGTGAGCGTGTACCTACAGCTACAGCCAGTGTGAGCGTGTACCTACAGCTACAACAAGTGTGAGCGTGTCCCTATGATCATTCAGTCTCCATACGTTTGGTGAATTGTTTTGAGTTTGCTTTTGAAAACCTCAACAGCTTCAGCTCGCCGGGGCTCTTTCAGAAAAGGCTCTGTCCTTTATTTGAGGAAGAGCTGGAGTATACGGGTGATGAGGTCAGATTGGGAAGAGGGTCCACAAAGGATTTAATATGTTAACAGGAGAACTTTGAAATCAGCTCTAACATGAGGAATTCAGTGTAATCAAACTAACAAACTAATTAAGCCTAATTAAACAAAGACATACTAACTAAAAACAATCTTTGGGTGAAGCAAAAAGCTTAACTTCTGCTAATAAAAAATAGTTAAGCTTCCACAAATCTCTCTTCTGTCCATAAATATCCAGCGGCATCTTCTTCTGAGAGAGCAGCGTAAACAAACCTGTTAGCCACGCCCCCGCGAGCCGACATAGCAGAATGGAGGCAGCTGATAGGTCAGTTATTAATCTGAATATGTTGAGTTATGTGACAAATATTGATATAACGATTACGGGAATAATAATAATGTGTTAAAACAAAGTTAAAATAGTTACAATGATGACTGACAAAAATAGTCACTTCATAATTGGTGCCAGTCAGGCTTGATGGAGCCTACTTCCATATAAGCTTCAAACCCGGAAGCGGGCTTGCTATGTCCACCCCTTCTATCGTCAATGGTCACAACGCCCTCTCCCTGTATGTGTGTCTCCACGGTAACGCCCTCTTACTGTCTGTGCGTCTCCACGGTAACACCCTCTTCCTGTCTGTGCGTCTCCACGGTAACACCCTCTTCCTGTTGGTAGGTGTCTCTGGTGACAGTGCCTCCATCTGAAGCTGGTTCTGCTGCAGTTCGTTTGATCGAGCTCAGTCCCAACACCATGACCTGCATCAGCGGCACCTGTGAGTAACCTTTGATCCCTGACCTCTGACCCTACCTCTGTCCCAACACCATGACCTGAGTCAACACAATCTGAATATCTCAAAATGATTCCTGTTCCTAACCACTGTTCCTTAACCTTTGTGAGCCTCGTCATGAGGTCAACAGTAAGACGTTAGGAGGTTCCTTATTGATGAAGTAAAGGAGCTTCAGACAACATTTATCAAGTTTGACCTCATGACCTTTAATGTCCCCAGCTCAGGTCTGACCTCATGACCTTTAATGACCCCAGCTCAGGTCTGACCTCATGACCTTAAATGACCCCAGCTCAGATCTGACCTCATGACCTCCAATGACCCCAGTTCAGATCTGACCTCATGACCTACAATGACCCCGGCTCCCAAACCTTTGTTTTTTTTTAAATACTGAAAAACTGCAGGTAAAGTCACAAACTGTCCCTGATCTGTTTTTGTCACAGACCTTGTCCACCTCACCTGTCCATCCAGAAGCTCCGCCCACAGCGACTTGTTTCCCGTAGTAACCAGGCTCTTCAGGACGCCACAGTCGCCTGACCATGGTAAGGTTACATGATCAGGATTTAGACGGATCTAAGTTGGATTTGAACAGGTTTTGGCTGGATTTTAACTCTTTTTTTCACCTGTTTCTTGTTAACAGAGGGACCCTTGGTTTTGTGGAGTTTTTACTTCAACATGGCCGACTCCTCAGAGGTTGAAGGTCACAACCTGCCGATCAACGTCCACCTAAGTCCAGGTCCGGACTCCAGCCTCGGACACGACTCCACCATCTCCAAGGTACAAAAACTGGATTTGACCTGGATTTATCTGGATTTGACCCGGTTTTATCTGGATTTGACCCGGTTTTGTCTGGATCTGGGTCTGTTTTCAGGCAGAGCAGATTTTCTTGAAGATGGTTCCTGGAGAAGAGTTCTGTCCACCGGCTCCAAACCCCGAGGACATCATCTACGAACCTGAGACAGGAGAGGAGACGAGGGAGGAAGGAGAGGAGACGAGGGAGGAAGGAGAGGAGACGAGGGAGGAAGGAGAGGAGACGAGGGAGGAAGGAGAGGAGGCGAGGGAGGAAGGAGACGAGACGAGGGAGGAAGGAGAGGAGGCGAGGGAGGAAGGAGAGGAGACGAGGGAGGAAGGAGAGGAGGCGAGGGAGAAAGGAGACAAAATTTAACAATAACTTAACAATTATAACATACTTTATGTGAAAAAACAGTGAGTTTAGTCCTGGTTTAGACCTGGTTCAGACCTGGTTTAGTCCTGGTTTAGACCTGGTTTAGACCTGGTTTAGTCCTGGTTTAGTCCTGGTTTAGACCTGGTTTAGACCTGGTTTAGACCTGGTTTAGACCTGGTGTAGACCTGGTTTAGACCTGGTTTAGACCTGGTTTAGACCTGGTTTAGACCTGGTGTAGACCTGGTTTAGACCTGGTGTAGTCCTGGTTTAGACCTGGTTTAGACCTGGTTTAGTCCTGGTTTAGTCCTGGTTTAGACCTGGTTTAGACCTGGTTTAGACCTGGTGTAGACCTGGTTTAGACCTGGTGTAGTCCTGGTTTAGACCTGGTTTAGTCCTGGTGTAGTCCTGGTTTAGACCTGGTTTAGTCCTGGTTTAGACCTGGTTTAGACCTGGTTTAGTCCTGGTTTAGACCTGGTTTAGACCTGGTGTAGTCCTGGTTTAGACCTGGTTAACTCCTGGTTTAGACCTGGTTTAGTCCTAGTTTAGACCTGGTTTAGTCCTGGTTTAGTCCTGGTTTAGACCTGGTTTAGTCCTGGTTTAGACCTGGTTAACTCCTGGTTTAGACCTGGTTTAGTCCTGTTTAGACCTGGTTTAGTCCTAGTTTAGACCTGGTTTAGTCCTGGTTTAGTCCTGGTTTAGACCTGGTTAACTCCTGGTTTAGACCTGGTTTAGTCCTGGTTTAGACCTGGTTTAGACCTGGTTTAGACCTGGTTTAGACCTGGTTTAGACCTGGTTTAGTCCTGGTTTAGACCTGGTTTAGTCCTGGTTTAGACCTGGTTTAGTCCTGGTTTAGTCCTGGTTTAGACCTGGTTTAGTCCTGGTTTAGTCCTGGTTTAGACCTGGTTTAGACCTGGTTTAGTCCTGGTTTAGACCTGGTTTAGACCTGGTTTAGACCTGGTTTAGACCTGGTTTAGTCCTGGTTTAGACCTGGTTTAGACCTGGTTTAGACCTGGTTTAAATTCTGCAGAAACAAACTTAGTCAAAAAGTTGCTTTTGTTTTTAATTTTATTCTTTTTGATGGAGTTTGAGAATAAACTTTTGAACCAAACCCTGGCTCTGTCTTATCTCTTTATGTTTATTTATTTTTAATTTATAATTATTGTCATCAGCGTCCACCACCACCAGGGGGTGCCCAGCATAAACTGAGAGAGAACTGGACTGAGACCAGGACAAATTGGGGCGCAGTGGCTTAGAAGGTAGAGCGGGAGGGTTTAATGCACGTTCTCCCCAGCTGTGGCCCCGGGGGCGGCTGTGGCCCCGGGGGCGGCTGTGGCCCAGGGGGCGGCTGTGGCCCAGGGGCGGCTGTGGCCCCGGGGGCGGCTGTGGCCCCAGAAGCACTTTATCAGTGTGTGACAGTTGAGTGAAAGAACTATATAAAATCTAATCCATGATTATAATAGTTCCTGTGATCACACTCCAGTTCTGCAGGAGGTGCTAATGCAACTAAACCCAGAAGAAGACGGGGGAGGGTCATGTGACCAGAGGAGGGCCATGTGACCACAGGTGTGTCAAAGGAATGTGGCTCAGACAGGTTTGAGTCAACACTCGATTTATTCACATGGAATTTTGACTTCTTTACTTTGAGTAAAGAACAACGTCTGAACCAGGACTAAATCAGGACTAAACCAGGACTGAACCAGGACTAAACCAGGACTAAACCAGGACTAAACCAGGACTAAACCAGGACTAAACCCAGTGCTGTAGAAGGAAGGAACTGCTCAGAGGTAAGACCTGAAAAGCCTGGCTCTTGGGTTTACTTTAAAACATGCTCCACTGTTTTTTCTTGTGATAATATCAGTGGCGTAAAGAGGGTAATGAGGGGCCCCAGGGCGTCAGGCCCCTATAGTCTTGATGAGGGGCCCAGACTCCAGGGACTGGTCAGGACTTGTTCTAGACTTCGATTGGTGTTGATTGGTGAAAAGTGGACCAATTCACTGTCACTGTCTCCAACTGAACAGAAACAAGACTGAACTAATCGTCTTTGAAACAGAAACAAAGTGAAAGTGTCAGCAGGGCTCATCATGGATTTAAAGTCCAAGGGATAATGTCTAAACCAGACTTAGAGAGACTTATCCATGCTTTTGTCTCCAGCAGGTTAGATTACTGTAACAGCCTGCTCACTGGTCTCTCAAAACGAGGGTTAAGACAGCTGCAGCTTATTCAGAACGCGGCTGCTCGGGTTCTAACCAAAACCAGGAAGTACAACCACATTACACCAGTTTTCTGCAATCTCTGCACTGGCTTCCTGTTGCTCAGAGAATAGACTTTAAAACAGCACTTTTACAAGTCTGTTAATGGTTTACCACCAGAATATATTCTGGCTTCTGCTCGTGCCCAGAGTTAGAACTGAACATGTGAAGCAGCGTTTAGGGTTCAGCAAAAATCTGGAACAGCCTCAATTTTAACAATGTTCAAGGGGAGGTTAAAACCTTCCTCTTTAGCTCCGCCTACATTCAGTAAAGAAAGTAATTTAGCTGCACTCTATTTATTTTTATTTTTTATTCTAAATCTTGTTTGTGTGTTTTAAACTTGTCTGTTATTTCTGTTAAGCACTTGGAGTTACTCTCAAAGCGTTTAAGTTTTAAGTGGTAGAGTGGCTGTCTGATAACTGGAAGGTTGGTGAT
Organism: Perccottus glenii; assembly: GCA_024416835.2. Lineage (NCBI taxonomy): Eukaryota > Metazoa > Chordata > Actinopteri > Gobiiformes > Odontobutidae > Perccottus > Perccottus glenii. The sequence goes on along the minus strand of CM044561.2, from coordinate 27,370,942 downwards.
TCAATTCCCGCTCTCTCTGGTTGTAGTGTCCTTGGGCAAGACTTGCCTACTTGCTCTACTTGCCTTCAGTGTCCATGCCTCAGGTGCATGAATGTGTGAGTGTAGAGGTCTCTATCTGCCCCAGGGGTGAATGTAAAGTGCTTTAAACCTGAGAAGGGCACAAAAAGGCACTTTATGAACTATTTACCAGGATTTATATTATTTTATATAAATAAAATTACCTTGCCAAGACTTTAGTCTGGACTCCTGAGATCAGTCAGGACTGAGCATACTCAGAAACGATACTCAGTACTCAGTACTCATGCTTCCTTCTGTCGGGATTAACTCAGGTTTTCAGTCCCTGACACAGACTTAACCAGAACCTCTTTGAGTCCAGCCGGTCCTTTTCCAAAGCTCTCCTGGTCCCGCCTCAGGTCCCAGACCCATCCTGGTCCTTTAGTAAAAAGTAAAGTACCTCTGTCACTTCTGTTTCAATAAACATTATTCTAATGTATCTTTAATGTGTAAATATAGATATAAATGACACTTAAACATCTGTAAATTCTTAATTCATCATTAATTAAATACTTTACTAATGATTAATAATGTGTAGATATTCATTTACTTTAAACTGAAAAACAAAGTTTGAATAACTTTTATATCATTTGCAATAATACACGTGCTAAAAAGTTTTAAAATATGCAATTTAGCTTTCTGAAGGGAAACGCATCATTAATAACGTCTGAAAACAAATATCTCAATATTTACATATTTCTAAATGATTTTGATATATTTATAACTCTGACAGAAATAAAACAATTACTCAGCATCGTTACATTAAATGTAAATAAATATGAATATTGTGACCAGGGAAAGTTATTGAAATAATATACACAATATTAATGTATTTATTATTTTCCACTGAGTCATGTCGCTGAGGGTTCCCTCTGAGTGAAACTGTTTTTTATTGGTTTCTGCTGTGTCTCTTTTAGATGACATCACTTCCTGTTTCCCCTCCTGTTCCTAAACCCAGGAGCCGTTACAGGAATAGCCTAAGCTCCGCCCCCTCAGCCTCAGACAGGTAACACTTACCTCAAGAGTCACCTTCAGGATAAAATAATCACAAAAACATAATCTAAAACTGTTTTTCAGAGAAGAACCAGATCCAGTCCAGACTGAGAACTGGAACAGGACTAAAGGTAATGTCCAGGACCAGCTCTGGTCCAGCTCTGGTCTCCTGACTCTGTGATTGGCTGAGCAAAGGTCACGTGACTGCAGAAGGGTCTCTTAGATCTGAGGCGGATGTTTACAAACAGACAAAGTCAAACAGAGTCAGACCAAGACCAAGACCAAGAGCAGGAGGAACCGGTCGGACTGGCCCCAGACTCGGGACTAAACTACGTCACAAAGACACGTTCAAACAAGCAGCTGACTCTGAATCAGATACCTTTCTCATTCAAACAGCGGCAGGGGTCTCGAAAAACAAGTTTTGTTCATAAAAACTTAGCATAAGGGTTTTACTTGGACTTGAACGAGTTTAAAAGGGATTTAGTTGGACTTGAAGAAGTTTTAAAGGGTTTTAGTTGGACTTGAACAGGTTTAAAAGGGATTTAGTTGGACTTGTACGTTCTAAACATGCTTGTCCTGATGACCTCACATTCTGTCCACAGATGAAGCCCCGCCCCCTGTGCTGTCTCTGGGCGGAGTCAGTGACCTCATCGCGGCTCACATTCCATCTCTTTCAGGATTGGCCTTTTCCATCAGAGACTCCGCCCCGTCAGCACTGCAGGCCCCACCCCCCTCCGACATCACTAACAGCATTGCGGCTAACATTCCTAGCCTAGCGCCGGTGGCTAATGGCTTGGCTGACCCCAGAGGTGACCCTAATCTGGAGAACATGGTCGGCTCCTTCTCTGACGTCCAGAGTTTAGCAGGACTGGTTAGCAATGTGGCTAACGCTAATGCCCCCAGAGCCACGTCCCCTGCAGCGTGGAAGCCCCGCCCAGTTTCTGCTCCAGGAAACATCACACCTGGATTCACAGGTAACAGCTGGAGATGGCTCAGGTCGTTGCCACAGCAACACTTTAGAAAATAGGACATGGTTACAATAGACGTTTTGGTTCCTTTTGCCAATCGTGTGTCCCAAATTTTGTACATTTCTGTTTCATGTGCCACTTTCACACATCCACTGAGCTCCGCCAATTGTACCCAGTTGTCCCCACTCATCCCTCCCCCGCTTCTCAGGACAGTCACCGGACTCTTCATGAGATGATTAACAACACGGCCCTTTCACAGACTTGAATCTGTGTGTGTGAACAACAACATGCGTGCTGAGCGTGGTTGAAAGACTCCATTAAGTCTAGACTGAATGTGTGAAAGTGACTTTAGAGATTTTGAGTCATGAGTTTGATTTGTTTTTGTTTTAGACGTGAATGCGCTGTCAAACCTTGTCAAGTCCGTGTTGGAACCAGCTTCAGTAACAGAGGCCGCTGGGAACCCTGAAGGTTAGAGCTGGTCCTGGTTCAGTCCTGGACCTGGTTCAATCTGGTTTTGACCTGGTTTTGTCCTGTTTCAGCTTCAACTTGGGCCAAAGTGGAGTATCTGACACTGCTCTCTCATTGGACGAGCCAAGAGGAGTTGGAGTCAGAGTCGTCCAATGAAGAGGAGGGAATGGCCACAGCGTGAGTGACATCAGCATCCTCAGCCAATCCGAAAGTTCTGTCATGTTCAAATGACTAACACCTGTGTCACTTGACCCACAGCACACCTCCAGGCCGCCCTGCCCCATCACGGCCGGCCCCGCCCCCTCCCAACCAATCACAGAAGCCCAGGATGCCCAGGTGAGGTTCATGGGGACTAGAACAGGATTTGGAGTGGTTTTACAGCCTTGTGCTGGATTTTTGAGTTTACAAACTCACTAAAAGCCATCTTTAACTGCTCCAAGCAAAGTTCTGGTCTGAACCCTGGCCTTAGACTCGTTGTGTCTGCCAGGTCTGGGCCTGGTCCAGGTTTAACCTGGTGCTGGTCTGATCAGCTCATTTAAAGGAGCCTCCATATGGTCTGTCGAGCAGTTCTGTCTGACAGAGTTAGGTTACAGGTTTTAAATAGATCTGAAAAGGATGGATCTGAACAGGTTTTGGATTAAAACCTTTTTTCTTAATGCTTTCTCCTTCAGAGCTGCAACTCTGAGAGTGTCAAGGAAGAAGGGCAGTGGCACTGGACCTGGACCTGGACCTGGGTCTGGGTCTGGTCCCTCTGTGACCCGCTGCAGCTGGCTTGACGTCTGGAAGGGCTTCAGGTGGGACTCACATTATAGATGTATGATGTATAGATTATAGATTATAGAGAAGAGTATAGATTATGTAAACTATATCTGAGATTATAATAGAGGTATATTGTAGAAGGCTTCAGACACCATTAGAAATTACCCGTAAATCTGGTTCATGCAAATAGAATATGAACAATAATATACTGTTTAACACAGAATCAATTTACATTTTACTTTTATCCAAAGCGACTTACATTAAGGTTCTATTCCCCAGTGTAACAGCTGGAACACCACTTGAGGCAAGGTGGGTTAAGTGTCTTGCCCAAGGACACAATGACAGTATGAACTGTGGGAGAGCGGGAATCGAACCGCTTACCTTCCGGTTGAAGGACGACCGCTCTACCACTGAGCCACTGCCGCACAGTGGCTCAGTGGTAGACGGATTTAAATGAAGACCCAGCCATTTTAGAATCATTCAAAACCATTCAACCAGTTGAAGTGTAACCCTAGCTCAGCTCACATCTGCAGCTGCCACTTTTATCCTGTTTTCTGCCTACTGCTCATATCCATAAACTAATTCTGCAACACAACCAGTGTCTTTTCATCAATAACAGACTGTCCACATCAGAATCTGTTCATCTAATCTGATCTGATTTAATCTGATGTGTTTCAGACACAACGTGGTGTGGGCCACCTTTGATGGTCAGGTCATGGCTCTGTGGAAGAAACGTACCGTGAGTTCAATCTGCTCCAGACACATCTCTGACAGTCCGGCTTTAAACGGGTTCAGACTGAGTTTAAGTTGTACTTAAATGGGTTTTATGTGATTTTAAAATAGTTGGGATGGTTTATCTCCACATTTAACCACAATTTAGTCTGATCAGGTTTTACTTGTATTTAAACAGGTTTTAGATGGATCTGAACAGAATTAAGTTGGATTTAAAGAGGTTTTAGATTGATTTATGTTTGTTCAGGACCGCTTCAGTGAGGTAATGTTCCACGTCTCCAGCGTCACCAACATCAAAAAACAGGACAAAGGTCGCTTCTCCATCTACTTCAGGAAGAAACACTACGACTTTGTGGCTCACAGCGACGGTCAGAGCGCCCCTCTGTACTGCACTACACTCACTTCTGCTCTAGTCTTTCCTTCGTTTTTTGCTCTCTCACTTTTTGTAAAACATGATTCATTTTAATTTCTTTAAAATAAAAAAGTGCAGAAATTGTTGTAAAATAGTTGTTGCTTAAATACATTTTTTTCTGTTCTTTAGTTTCCTCCCTTTTTCCTCACGTTTCTCTCTTGTAACCCTCTTAATGCTGTTTATTTCTCAGATGTGCAGAATGGCTGGGTGTCCTCGTTGCTCTCGGCTCGTGGCTGCTCTAGCCCCGCCCCTCCGCAACTGCAGGGACCAATCACGTTGAAGGAGCCCAGGAGTCGAGCCTATTGCGCGGTGTATGGTCCCGAGCTGTGGGTTTTTCCAAACAAAGATAATTTTTCTCTGGGACTGGCTTCGTTCTGTGTTCAGCTCAGCATGGCATCGGTGAAGAGCAGCGGTAAACACTCGCTCAGCCTCATCACGCCCTTCAGGACCTTCAGGTAACAAACTGCACACCTGACCTTCAGGCCTAAGACAGGTGACAGAAACAAGTAACAGTCAGACAGGTGACAGAAACAGTGACAGTCAGACAGGTGACAGAAACAAGTAACAGTCAGACAGGTGACAGAAACAGGTAACAGTCAGACAGGTGACAGAAACGGTGACAGTCAGACAGGTGACAGAAACAGGTAACAGTCAGACAGGTGAAAGAAACAGGTAACAGTCAAGACAGGTGACAGTCAGACAGGTGACAGAAACAGTGACAGTCAGACAGGTGACAGAAACAGATGACAGTCAGACAGGTAACAGTCAGACAGGTGACAGAAACAGGTAACAGTCAGACAGGTGACAGAAACAGATGACAGTCAGACAGGTAACAGTCAGACAGGTAACAGAAACAGGTAACAGTCAGACAGGTGACGGAAACAGTGACAGTCAGACAGGTGACAGACACAGTGACGGTCAGACAGGTGACAGACACAGTGACAGTCAGACAGGTGACAGAAACAGGTAACAGTCAGACAGGTGACAGAAACGGGTAACAGTCAGACAGGTGACAGAAACAGGTAACAGTCAGACAGGTGACAGAAACGGTGACAGTCAGACAGGTGACAGAAACGGTGACAGTCAGACAGGTGACAGAAACAGTAACAGTCAGACAGGTGACAGAAACAGGTAACAGTCAGACAGGTAACAGTCAGACAGGTGACAGAAACAGATGACAGTCAGACAGGTGACAGAAACGGTGACAGTCAGACAGGTGACAGTCAGACAGGTGACAGAAACGGTGACAGTCAGACAGGTGACAGAAACAGGTAACAGTCAGACAGGTGACAGAAACAGGTAACAGTCAGACAGGTAACAGTCAGACAGGTGACAGAAACAGTGAAAGTCAGACAGGTGACAGAAACAGTGACAGTCAGACAGGTGACAGAAACAGATGACAGTCAGACAGGTAACAGTCAGACAGGTGACAGAAACAGTGACAGTCAGACAGAAACAGGTAACAGTCAGACAGGTGACAGAAATGGTGACAGTCAGACAGGTGACAGAAACAGTGACAGTCAGACAGGTGACAGAAACAGTGACAGTCAGACAGGTGACAGAAACAGTGACAGTCAGACAGGTGACAGAAACAGGTAACAGTCAGACAGGTGACAGAAACAGGTAACAGTCAGACAGGTGACAGAAACAGGTGACAGTCAGACAGGTGACAGTCAGACAGGTGACAGAAACGGGTGACAGTCAGACAGGTGACAGAAACAGGTAACAGTCAGACAGGTAACAGTCAGAAAGGTGACATAAACAGATGACAGTCAGACAGGTAACAGTCAGACAGGTGACAGAAACAGGTAACAGTCAGACAGGTGACAGAAACAGTGACAGTCAGACAGGTGACAGAAACGGGTGACAGTCAGACAGGTGACAGAAACAGGTGACAGTCAGACAGGTAACAGTCAGAAAGGTGACATAAACAGATGACAGTCAGACAGGTAACAGTCAGACAGGTGACAGAAACAGATGACAGTCAGACAGGCGACATAAACGGTGACAGTCAGACAGGTGACAGAAACAGGTGACAGTCAGACAGGTAACAGAAACATGTAAAAGTCAGAAACGTGAAAGTCAGACAGGTGACAGTCAGACAGGTAACAGAAACATGTAAAAGTCAGAAACGTGAAAGTCAGACAGGTGACAGAAACAGATGACAGTCAGACAGGTAACAGTCAGAAAGGTGACATAAACAGATGACAGTCAGACAGGCGACAGAAACAGGTGACAGTCAGACAGGTAACAGTCAGAAAGGTGACATAAACAGGTAACAGTCAGACAGGTGACAGAAACAGTGACAGTCAGACAGGCGACAGAAACAGGTGATAGTCAGACAGGTAACAGAAACATGTAAAAGTCAGAAACGTGAAAGTCAGACAGGTGACAGTCAGACAGGTAACAGAAACAGGTGACATTCAGACAGGTAACAGTCAGACAGGTGACATAAACAGATGACAGTCAGACAGGTAACAGTCAGAAAGGTGACATAAACAGATGACAGTCAGACAGGTGACAGAAACAGATGACAGTCAGACAGGCGACATAAACAGTGACAGTCAGACAGGCGACAGAAACAGGTGACAGTCAGACAGGTAACAGAAACATGTAAAAGTCAGAAACGTGAAAGTCAGACAGGTGACAGTCAGACAGGTGACAGAAACAGGTAACAGTCAGACAGGTGACAGAAACAGGTAACAGTCAGACAGGTGACAGAAACAGGTAACAGTCAGGCAGGTGACAGAAACAGTGACAGTCAGACAGGCGACAGAAACAGGTGACAGTCAGACAGGTAACAGTCAGAAAGGTGACATAAACAGATGACAGTCAGACAGGTAACAGTCAGACAGGTGACAGAAACAGATGACAGTCAGACAGGCGACATAAACGGTGACAGTCAGACAGGCGACAGAAACAGGTAACAGTCAGACAGGTAACAGAAACATGTAAAAGTCAGAAACGTGAAAGTCAGACAGGTGACAGTCAGACAGGTAACAAAAACAGGTGACAGCCTGTGGCACGGATAATTGTGGATTTCTTTCTTTATTAGATCATAGCAATTTTTTTCAATCTACCAGATGTTAAAAATATGGTAGATTTAACCTGAGTTTCAAATTGTGTACATTACAATAAATACAGATGTTGTACAGTTCAGAGAAAAATTATTCCCAAAAATAAATAAGAAACATCAAGAAACATAAATTATCCACTAAAAATGCCTCATGGACAAGGTCTTGACCAAAACTAAATGGTCTAAACCAGGACTAAAAGCTGCAGTGGAAATATGTTTTGGGTTTAACCCCGCCCCTCTCCTCAGCCTCTCCGTCGATTCGTCCAAAGAGCAGTCCGTCTGGAAAGATACGCTCTCAGCTTGTATCTGCAGTTCCCTCAGCAGCAGCCAGGTGGCGGCACGGCTCTGGGACCAGAACCCCAGCAACAAACTATGCGCCGACTGTGCCTCAGCCAATCCGGAGTGGGCCTCAGTCAACCTGCTGCTGGTGGTGTGTCACACCTGTGCAGGTGAGTAGGAGGAACAGGTTTTAGGGGGATTTTTTGATTCTAAATATATTTGGGCAGGTTTTAGTTGGATTTGAACTGGATTTAGTTTGAATTTGAGCAGGATTCAGTTTGATTTGATTCTATTTCAGGAGTGCACAGGTCTCTGGGAAACTTGTCTAAAATCCGGAGTCTGACAATGGACAACAAAGTCTGGACCGAGGCCTTGGTCCAGGTCTGAACCTGCTGTTTTTATGTTTAATACTCATCTGTAGAACCTATATTATCTCATATCCCACATGTCAAAGGTGTCATTGTAATGAATAGTTTCTGTGTCATGTGACCTCAGTGTCATGTGACCTCAGTATACAGTACATTGAACAGAAAATACAGTATGGAGTGTATGTGATGATATAAAGATGTATCTTTGTAATGACTGAACCCCGTGTCATGTGATCGCAGCTTTTTGTCTCCTACGGCAACCGCGTGGCCAATCAGATCTGGGCTCCCGTCGTCCCGGCAAAAGAGCAGCTGAGTCCTGATTCATCAACTGAACAGAGGTCAAAGTTCATCCAGGACAAATACAGCAGGGGGCGCTACAGACGTCTGCACGCTCTGTCCTCCAGCCAAGACCTAATGGACCAGGTAAGACCATGTCCAAACCGGGTAAGACCAGGTCCAGAATGGTAAAGAGAATGTGTGTGAATGTGTGTGAATGTAAGCATGATGTGAAGCGCTTTGGGTACAAGTAAAGTGCTATGTAAATGCCAGTATTTTCCTGTTACAGAGACTAAGGGAGGTGGTGTGTGCAGAAGATGTGGAAGAGACTCTGTCTCTGATTTGCTCTGGAGCCAAGGTCTGTTCAGTTCCCTCCACCTTTGAATAAATAAAACGTTTTCAAACACGGTTTTCAAACTTTAATCATGAAATAAAGTCAATAAACTGCAGTGACCTCTGACCTATTTCTGCACCATCAGGTGACCCAGACTGACCTCCTAAGCCCCGCCCCCATACAACTGGCTGAGAAGGCGGGGCAAGCTCTGCAGGTGGAGCTGCTGCGGCTTAACGAGTCCACAGGTGAGTCACATGACCCGTGGAAGGGCACACAGGCGAGTCACATGACCGTATAAGGGCACAGGCGAGTCACATGACCGTCACATGACCGTATAAGGGCACACAGACGAGTCACATGACCGTATAAGGACACACAGGCGAGTCACATGACCGTATAAGGACACACAGACGAGTCACATGACCGTATAAGGACACACAGGCGAGTCACATGACCGTCACATGACCGTATAAGGGCACACAGACGAGTCACATGACCATATAAGGGCACACAGGCGAGTCACATGACCGTATAAGGACACACAGGCGAGTCACATGACCGTCACATGACCGTATAAGGGCACACAGACCAGTCACATGACCGTATAAGGGCACACAGGCGAGTCACATGACCCGTGGAAGGACACACAGACGAGTCACATGACCGTATAAGGACACACAGGCGAGTCACATGACCGTCACATGACCGTATAAGGGCACACAGACGAGTCACATGACCAGAGAGGGCGCACAGGCGAGCCACATGACCCGTGGAAGGGCACACAGGCGAGTCACATGACCGTATAAGGACACACAGGCGAGTCACATGACCGTCACATGACCGTATAAGGGCACACAGACGAGTCACATGACCGTATAAGGGCACACAGGCGAGTCACATGACCCTATAAGGGCACACAGGCGAGTCACATGACCCGTGGAAGGGCGCACAGGCGAGTCACATGACCCGTGGAAGGGCACACAGGCGAGTCACATGACCGTATAAGGACACACAGGCGAGTCACATGACCGTCACATGACCGTATAAGGGCACACAGACGAGTCACATGACCGTATAAGGGCACACAGGCGAGTCACATGACCCTATAAGGGCACACAGGCGAGTCACATGACCCGTGGAAGGGCACACAGGCGAGTCACATGACCGTATAAGGGCACACAGGCGAGTCACATGAACATTATAACACGTTATTACGTCATTGTTCACACTTAAAGGAAACATATTCAAAAAAATGACCAAATAAGGCATTACTGTATCTCCACAGATGTCCCACCCCCTCATCCGCTGTCAACCAATCAGAGGGCAGACTCCGTCCTCCAAGGTGACACTCCTGTTTATTATTATTATTACCAGCAACTGAGTAATAGACCAATCCGCTGCTGGCTCCAGATTAGATCTTGACTCTGAGTGCGTTACCTGTGACTGTTACCTGATTGTTACCTGTGGTACCTGTCCAGGTGAGGAGGAGGAAGAGCTTCATGGAAAACTCGAAGACGACAGGTTTCTGTTTTCGTTGGAGAATGATTCTGCGGCGTGTGATGTTCTGGATCTGAGAGAGGTCCACTCTGTGTTTCTGCAAAACAGCGGGTCAGGACCAGAACCACTGAAGACTGTAATTATAAACCTGGTCCTGTTCACACATACAGATCTGAGACGGTGCCCCCTAATATTTGTGTTCCAGACCCAGTCCTCAGTTCCAAGTCCAGAGTCTGAGCGGACCTTTGATCTGTGCATCAGATTCCATCGAAGACCTGCTGATCCACTACCGCCACATCCTCAAGGTCAGAGTAAAACCCATAGATTGTAAATAAATATGGATGTTATCCGCCCATTGGTCCCCTATTCACCAATATTGTCATTACGAATGGGCAATAAAATGGCAGTTACATCCGGGCTTTTCGGCTTTTACTCCATAGTAAAACAAAAGTTTTCAGATAGCTTAAGATTAGCTTTTTATACTTGTAAAGTCGCCATTGGGTTTCTCCTTATATTTCCGCTTTTGGAGCCTGCCCTCTGGTGGATGGAGGTATATATAAATCACCGTGTGGCGGCGCCCTCACACGAGGACCATTTTAGAGGTTCCATAGGAGAGGCTTGGTAAAACCAGGTCTAAACCAGGTCTAAAGCAGGACTAAACCAGGACTAAACTAGGTCTAAACCAGGTCTAAACCAGGTCTAAACTGGGTCTAAACCAGGACTACACCAGGTCTAAACCAGGTCTAAACCAGGACTAAACCAGGTCTAAACCAGGACTAAACCAGGTCTAAACCAGGACTAAACCAGGGTTAAACCAGGACTACACCAGGTCTAAACCAGGTCTAAACCAGGTCTAAACCAGGACTAAACCGGGTCTAAACCAGGTCTAAACCAAGTCTAAACCAGGACTAAACTAGATCTAAACCAGGACTAAACCAGGTCTAAACCAGGAATAAACCAGGACTAAACCAGGTCTAAACCAGGTCTAAACCAGGACTAAACTAGATCTAAACCAGGACTAAACTAGATCTAAACCAGGACTAAACCAGGACTAAACCAAGACTAAACCAGGTCTAAACCAGGTCTAAACCAGGACTAAACTAGATCTAAACCAGGACTAAACCAGGTCTAAAGCAGGACTAAACGGGACTAAACTAGGTCTAAACCAGGACTAAACCAGGACTAAACCGGGTCTAAACCAGGTCTAAACCGGGTCTAAACCAGGTCTAAACCAGGACTAAACCGGGTCTAAACCGGGTCTAAACCAGGTCTAAACCAGGACTAAACTAGATCTAAACCAGGACTAAACCAGGTCTAAACCAGGTCTAAACCAGGACTAAACCAGGACTAAACCAGGTCTAAACCAGGACTAAACCAGGTCTAAACCAGGACTAAACCAGGACTAAACCAGGACTAAACCAGGACTAAACCAGGTCTAAACCAGAATGATGTCCCTGTCCTCAGGTGATCCTGCCCTCAGGTGTGTCAGACGCAGAGGTGGGCGGGGCCTCTGCCGTCAGTAAAGTGTGTGTGGTGGAGATGGGTGCCCGCAGCAGCCAATCAGAAGCCTGGATTGTTTTGTGGGGGGGCAGGGTTAGTCTTCACCAAAGACAGAGCTCCGTCCAATTACAGCCCATCAACAGACACGGTAAGACCAGAACAGGGCCCTGGACTACGAACCCAGTTGAACCTACCCCGGATATGTCTCTCCTACCGAGCTGAACACAACCTACCAATCCTGGTCTGGATCATTGGATCAAGAACCGGGTCATCAACTCGTTTCGTTAACCCTGGGTTTCTCTGGAGGGAGAGCACGTTCATGTGAAACAGGTTATAGTTGACACTAAACGACCAATCACAGCGACCTGTTGGAGAGAGTTAACCTGAGGAAAAACACTAAAGTAGGCTTCACTAAACTCCAGCAGCAGAGACTGAAAGAACAGCACAGACGCACAAAGTTCTAAAGACTAACAACAACAGAAGAGTGGAGTCTATGTTTTAAATGTTGCATCAAAATAAATATCACAGTTTATTCATCAGTTAATCTCAACATAACTGACAATAAAACCCATTGTGTGCACAGTGTCATTCAGGTGTTTTAAACCTCTCAGACTAATTTACAGTGTGGCATAACTTCACACATTTGTGCTCCAGTCAGTCGCTGCAGCAGACACTTTTCTTTTTTCTGCCTCCGCTCACCGTCTTTCTCCTCGACACCAGCAGCTTATTTCTCGTTCCTGATTGGTCAGTGAGCTGTGTCTCTATCTTCTACCTGTAACTTAGTTACAAGAGATCTGCCTCAAGAGAAAGTGAACCAGCTTCTGAAACAGAAAACCCAGGGTTAACCCTGATCTTACCTCTGACCTCCTGATCCAGCTTCGTAGTCCAGGGTCCAAGACCGGCCTAAACCAGGGCCAGGGCTGAATCTGATTTTGTTTTTTCTGTGATTTTGCAGAAATTGATCCTTCTGAAAACACTGTCACCATGGAGACTAGAGACAGGTCAGTCTGTAGTTTTTTTTAAAGGTATTATACCCCCTGGTGGACATCTGAGGTATTACAGCAAAAGACCAGAGTGTCTGTGACCCCAGTGATGAGACTGTCGAGTTTTATTCTCTTATATCTGGGAGTTGCAGTTGGGCTGTGATGGTCGCCATGACTACCATGCCATCGCGGTGGTGGGTCGCAACCGGCGGGGACTGGCACTTACAGTGACACTCTTAAGACAAATACAAAGTTTGTTAGTATATAATTATGATAATCATAACATTTTCAATAGCATTTATTACTATACTATCCTCGTTTTCTACTGCTTAGTCCCGTTAGGGGTCACGTGACTGGAGCCTATCCCAGCAGCTTTGGGCCTGAGGTACACCGGGGTACACCCTGGACAATAGCCAGTTAGTCGCAGGGCTAACATTTAGAGACAGACAACCATTCACTCTCACATGTATTCACTAGGGACACTTCACATACATGCACGACTTTGGGCGGTGGGAGGCAGCCGGAGTACCTGCTGGGTTTTGAACTCACAACCTTCTTGCTGTGAGGCAGGAGTGCTAACCACTCTGCCATGTGCACTATACCATACTATTTCATACACTTTATATCTTAAATTACCTCTGATTTCAGGAGTGTCTCAGTTCGGTTTGAGGACCAAATCAGTTGCACCACCTGGTTCTCTCACCTGAGCTCCACCCTCAGCTCTCAGCGAACCAATCAGATACCAAGGCCATCCTCAGGAGCCAATCAGAGCAGAGGGCTTTATCCGGTGAAGTCGTTGAGGGGCAGAGTTCCCGTTGGAATTGAACGCTGCATTTCTCATGTTACTAACCACGGTTTGTACCAGGGTTAATAAAGTCTCTGTGTTTGTTGTTGATGAGGCCAGAGACTTCACAGAGAGTGGTTTGTGAGGTTTAGAATTACTGAGCTAGAAAAGACTAAGAATGCAGAATATGTCTTTACTTGATGAACATTTAGTGCGAGTGTTAGTGGGGAACACTGTCTCTGTGTTTTTTCCGGGGCAGGGCTGAAGGTGGAGGGTGTGTACCGTCGCTGTGGACTCGCAAACAAAGTCGCCCGATTGGTGGAAGTCCTGATGACATCTCCAGGCTCCGCCCCCTTTGAGAGTGACGAGCAAGGAGTCCTGGACGCGACGGCGGCGCTCAAACGCATCGTACGACAGATGGATAGTCTGGTTTCTGAAAGCCACATGCCACAGTGGATCCAGGCGGCAGGTGACACTAGAAAGATAAAACCAAACAGAACAAAACAACAGCTGAAAACTAGACAAAAGAGGAACAAGACAGGACTAAAAACACGACAAAGACAATGACCTGGAAAGTAGCCAAAATAAATATTATAGAAAAGACGTGGTTTTATCAACGTTCTCTGTGAAAATAAAAACATAAAAAGCAGGGAAAAGTGAGACAGTTTTATGAGTGATGCTCTTGTTTAATGTTGTTGTTGTTACAGTGATTTTCACAGTCATTTCTTATATTTTTCACAGCGATCTCGGACGAACGCTCCAGATTCTTGGCCTATAAACAGTTACTGAGGAAGCTGCCGGACGACAACAGAGCCACACTCAGCGCTTTGTTCGCTCACTTTTACATGTAACTCACTTTTACTCCTCTGACCCCTGACCCCTGACCTGGACGACAACAGAGCCACACTCAGCGCTTTGTTCGCTCACTTTTATTGATTCTTCTCCTGCGATAAATACTCTGCTGTCTGTGCTCCTCAGGGTCCAGGTCTTCTCACAGGTCAACCGCATGTCTGCACAAAACCTGGCCTTGGTTCTAGTCCCGACCCTCTTCCAGATTCTGAACCAGGACCTTGTCCGACTTCTGAGGGAATTCATCATCCACCACCCGCTGCTCTTCCTGGTAACAACTACCTTCCCATGGGTTTAGATAGACTTGAACAGGTTTTAGTCAGATTACGTCAGGTTTCAGATGGATTTGAACAGGTTTTAGCTGGTGTTAATAATAACGTGTGTGTTTTCAGGGCTTGGATGAAGAGAAGGAGGAGATCACATTCCTCTGAAGTGTAGTTCTTCTGGGAACCATAGGGGGCGCTGAATGTGTAAACAGTTAATTACGTTTTATATAGTGTTATTGTTTTATTTGTAATTTTTTTGGTGCTGGATTTTATAAATGTTAACATAAATATGTTGAAGACTGTTTTATTATGAAATATTTTTATTTTTGATTGTACTGTTTTTAACCTGATCTTTCAGATTCTGTATTAAAGGCATCAGCCTTTTATTATGTTGCTGTAAAATATTAAGTATGTGTTCATTTCTGTGTTTTCAGAGGTATTTTTTTACATTTGCCACGAACAGAACCACTTTGTGTTAAAACGAGAACTCTCACAGCACCTGTTTCTTCAGCCCCCTGTCTCTGTTACATTATCCAATTTTCTAAATTCCTTGCAATGCCAGTGGGCTCAAGTCCCATTCTTTTGGTTTTGTCTGAGATCTGAGCAAATTAGCTCCTGTTTAACAGATGTTTACGGCTAATCGTACACCTTTCCCAGACAACGTAAAAAAGACCTGCAGATGGACCCACTTCCTCTGTCAGGACTAAACCAGGACTAAACCAGGACTAAACCAGGACTAAACCAGGACTAAACCAGGACTAAACCGGGTCTAAACCAGGACTAAACCAGGACTAAACCAGGACTAAACCGGGTCTAAACCAGGACTAAACCAGGACTAAACCAGGACTAAACCGGGTCTAAACCAGGTCTAAACCAGGACTAAACCAGGACTAAACCAGGACTAAACCGGGTCTAAACCAGGTCTAAACCAGGACCAAACCGGGTCTAAACCGGGTCTAAACCAGGACTAAACCAGGTCTAAACCAGGACTAAACCGGGTCTAAACCAGGACTAAACCAGGACTAAACCAGGACTAAACCGGGTCTAAACCGGGTCTAAACCAGGACTAAACCAGGACTAAACCGGGTCTAAACCAGGACTAAACCAGGACTAAACCAGGACTAAACCGGGTCTAAACCAGGACTAAACCAGGACTAAACCAGGACTAAACCAGGACCAAACCGGGTCTAAACCGGGTCTAAACCAGGACTAAACCAGGTCTAAACCAGGACTAAACCGGGTCTAAACCAGGACTAAACCAGGACTAAACCAGGACTAAACCAGGACTAAACCGGGACTAAACCGGGACCAAACCGGGTCTAAACCGGGTCTAAACCGGGTCTAAACCGGGTCTAAACCAGGACTAAACCAGGACTAAACCAGGTCTAAACCAGGACTAAACCAGGACTAAACCAGGACCAAACCAGGTCTAAACCGGGTCTAAACCAGGACCAAACCAGGTCTAAACCAGGACCAAACCGGGTCTAAACCAGGACTATGTCGGGTCTGTTCCTCTCTCACAGCGGTGACGTAAGCCCGCAGTGAGACGTTGTGGTGAGAACAATAATTAATAATTGTATAATTATTATACAATCTATGGGTGAGAACAATTGTGGCCAGAGCTTAATAAAGTTTAAACCGGATATGACCAAATTAATCAGAATAAAATTTGAATGACGGTATTTAAACCCCCATTTTCCACTTCAAATATAAAATCTGTGTTAATAAAAGTGGAAAATGTTTTTTATTACACAGGTCATGGGAGCATTTTTATTACCTGTGTATCAAAAAACATCAGTTATTTTCATAGATTGTATAAATATAGTTATTTTGCACAAAGAGAGGCGTTCCCTCTTTCACCGGAAGCGGAAACTGAGGCGCGCGCGGTTTAACTTCGGACATAGCACCGGAGAAGATAAACGAAGGAAAATAACGGAGAATCAAAGACCGGCAGCCTCAATAACGGAACAAATCCTTTCAAAGATGGCGACTCCACCGAAAAGACCGCGACAGGGCTCCTCAGAAAGCGCGCGTAAACACAAGAAGATCTCCGTCGAAGGAAACATCGGTGAGTTTTAGGAGTTTATCTGTTTTAAAACGAATTATCCGCGAAATAACGGATATTTCCGTTTTTAAACTGTTTTTATAGCCAAATAAACCTTTTGATTAGACCGTACCCCTGTTTTGAGCAGAAAACAGCTTAAAAGGATGAGATTGTCGTCTATAATGAACTTATAAACAGGCGCCAAAAGCTTTGACTCAAAAGCTTTCAAAAAGCCTCCATCTGTCTTTCAGCAGAACGCAACTGAATGTGAAGCTACGAGCTTCAGGACACGTTTTATTCTTTTACTCATGTTTTGAAGTAACTCAAAGGAGGGAACGTGTCCTGAATAATGGACACGTTTAGGCTTATAAGCGTTTCTGTTTTAAAGTCGCAGTATTTCACAAAAGAACCGGTGGTCCTGATCTAGGATTTTTTAAGGGCGGAGCCATGATGGGGGCCACGTTTTTCTACGGGGGCAAAGTATTTGGTCAACATTGATGCACATTTACTTTTACTAAACACTTGTGCAAACGTGTAGATAAAATAAAAAGCAGTAAACCTTTTAATAATTGTAAATTAACTTCTCTTTCCCTTTGCTTTAACAGGGCAGAAGAAATGTAGCACGTTCTGGTGCATTTTAAGGATTAAAATAGGTTTTACTTTAATAAAATCTTTAGTAAGTCTCATGTTCAACTAGGACTTGTTTAAGAGAGAGACCATAAAATGAATATTATAACATTCTAAAATACTCACAGAGGTAGGTCTGAGGTGAACGGCCCCGCCCCTCAGAGGCCCCCACACCAGGACAGAGCAGAGAGCTGCCACACTGAAATCTATAAAAAAATTTAACGTTGTGTAAACAGAAGCAGATTTTTTAAATCTATTAACGAGTCTCAATAATCACACACGTGAACCCCTCCCACAGCGACTCGTCTCTGCCCGTTTTACAGCTCAGGGGTGTCTTTGCAAAAGTTACAGGACGTTTAAGGAGCTGTTAGTGTGTTTGACTCTGACTTAGCTCTTTTCAGAACATCTCTCGTCCCCTCTCACGTAATTCTCTCTAAATGAGTTTCTGTTTGAGATCCGGTTTTAACTCGCGCTCCCGTATTATCAAAATATTAAAAACACTAATGGTTATAGATATTACTGATTTTTATTAAGTGAAGTTTTGTGATTCCCCGCTTTAGATTTAATCAGATGTTATTCTATATTTAACAGTGTTTGACTGTTTGCAGCTGCTGGGAAGTCCACATTTGTGCGTCTGCTGCAGAAAACCTGTGAGGACTGGGAGGTGATCCCTGAACCCATCGGGAAGTGGTGCAACGTCCAGAACGACGGCAACGATGTCTACCAGGTCAGAAATATGTTATTATAAGAGTAAAGGAGTAAGTAATAAGGATCTGATAATAATCCAGTCTGGAGCACTTAAAAAAAAAGCAGGCCAGTCTTATTTGACAAATATTTATTGCTGTTTGTTTTTTGTCTTTAGTTATTGATCGGTTAATGGTCGTCCACAGGAACTCAGCTCTTCTCAGAAAAGTGGAGGGAACCTGCTGCAGATGCTCTACGACAAACCCAACCGCTGGTCCTACACCTTCCAGGTAACTGCACACCTGTAGGACAGGAGGCTCCACCCACAGGGCCATTGACAGGTTGTTGGTTCTATTCCAGAGTTACGCCTGTCTGAGCAGAGTGCGGTCACAGCTGCAGCCTCCTTCAATCAAACTGCAGGAGTCCGAGCGACCTGTGCAGTTCTACGAGCGCTCCGTCTACTCCGACAGGTAACACACCTGGACCCCACGACCCTACTCCGACAGGTAACACACCTGGACCCCACGACCCTACTCCGACAGGTAACACACCTGGACCCCTACTCTGACAGGTAACACACCTGGACCCCCACGACCCTACTCCGACAGGTAACACACCTGGACCCCCACGACCCTACTCCAACAGGTAACACGCCTGGACCCCCACTCCAACAGGTAACACACCTGGACCCCCACGACCCTGCTCCGAGAGGTAACACGCCTGGACCCCACGACCCTACTCCAACAGGTAACACGCCTGGACCCCCTACTCTGACAGGTAACACACCTGGACCCCCACGACCCTACTCTGACAGGTAACACACCTGGACCCCACGACCCTACTCTGACAGGTAACACACCTGGTACCCCCTACTCTGACAGGTAACACACCTGGACCCCCACGACCCTACTCTGACAGGTAACACGCCTGGACCCCCACGACCCTACTCCGACAGGTAACACACCTGGTACCCCACTCTGACAGGTAACACACCTGGACCCCCACGACCCTACTCCGACAGGTAACACACCTGGACCCCCCCCCACGACCCTACTCCAACAGGTAACACACCTGGACCCCACGACCCTACTCCGACAGGTAACACACCTGGTGTGTGACAGGTATGTGTTTGCCTCGGCGCTGTCCGACTGTGGGAGTCTGACGGAGGCCGAGTGGAGCCTGTACCAGGACTGGCACAGCTGGCTCCTGGACCAGTTCCACCCAGACCTCAACCTGGACGCCATCGTTTACCTGAGAGCTCAGCCACAGGTGAGACCGGACCAAACCCTGTTCAGATCCGTCTAAGCCTGGTCTAAACCCGGTCTTTCTCGGTCTTCAGAGTTGTATGCAGAGGCTGCTGCACCGAGGTCGAGACGAGGAGCAGGGGATTCCTCTGGATTATCTCGAACAGCTGCACTTGAAACACGAGGCCTGGCTCTACCACCGCACGCTCAGGTGAGGCTCTCAGGTGAGGCTCTCGGGTGAGGCTCTCAGGTGAGGCTCTCGGGTGAGGCTCTCGGGTGAGGCTCTCGGGTGAGGCTCACAGGCAGGAACGGGTCTCTGTTGTTTGTTTCAGTCTGGACTTCGAGTACCTGAACCAGATCCCGGTCCTGGTTCTGGACGTGGACCAAGACTTTAAGAACGACGGGATCCGACAGCAGCAGCTCATGGACCAGGTCTGGACCCGAGTCTGGGTTTTATCAGGATCTGGGTTCAAATATTAACACACCTGTGTCTGTTTCAGGTGAAAGACTTTTTGTCCACACTCTAAACCGACCAATCAGAACACCCGGATTATGGATCAAATATTTATTGAAACTCAAACTCATGTCACAGAAGAGTCTTTTTAATGGCTTTGTTAATTTATGTGAATATTTAAATTATTTATTTTTTTTTTACCAGAGACTGAACCTATTAGATCAACAAAAACCTGTTTATGTACAGCTGGAACATTTTTACAGAAGTATTTTCTTTAAAAACTCAGTAAGTTTGGATTATAGTGAAATGTGAGTATTGTTGGAGAATAGAGTCCTGTTAAAATCTTTTTTTTTTTTTTTTTTTTAGTTAAATTTTTAGAGAGAATTTGTTTTCCCTGATGTTGCACTGACAGTAAATGTTCTGTGGTGTGTTCAGGGACAGTCTGACTTCCCTTCTGTGAATTTATGATTTTAAAATAACTTTAATCTTTATCATTACATTTTTCTGTTGATTTCATTAAACTTTTTCATAAACATTTTCCATGAAGTCATAATTTGATCTTTGACAAATAAAACTCTTGTGTAGTTGCTATGGCAGCAGCTCAGTGGACCTGACTCACCTGCCGGCATCAGGTCAACACAAGGGTCGCAACAAGTCTGAACTTAACCATCCTGTGGAACTTATTTGTTGCCCTAGTGAGCAAAAAAATTTAATAAAGGCCGCCCTAGAAATATTTAATGCATAATTTCAATGTGTCTACCCAGACACTTCCTCCAGCTCTTCAAGGCATTCCCAGGTCGTGTCCTGTTGGCCTCATCAAGCCAGGACCTTCTCTCATGAAGGAATGGTAATTAAGTTTTTTTTTTGTGGGGGCTTATCAGAGCCCAGAATTATCAAAAAATATCAAGATTGATTTTGGATCATTTTCATGTTTCATCGGCAGTTTGGGCCAAAATGAACTCCAAGCTAAGTGACAATGTCTGGCACAACCCCATCTAACAAAACAGCTTTTGATTTACATTTATCAGACACTTTTATCCAACGCAACTTGCATTAAGGTTCCATTCACCAGTGTTACAGTACACCACTGGAGGAAAGGGTTAAGTGTCTTGCCAAAGGACACAACGACAGTATGAACTGTGAGGAGCACGGGAATGGGACCACCACTCTACCACAGAGCCACTGGCTCAGTTAGATTTGGTCTGAAGCTTTGAACTTTCTGCACATGATCAATTAAACTTGTTGGGAACAGAAACATGTATTTCTTGATAAGGATGTCATTTTGAATGTGCCTCAAACATTAATATCCCTAAAATACAGCCAAATCTTTTTCTTTGTGTATTAAATTGGCCCTACAGGCATAATATATACACCTATCAATAAAGCCACAGGCCCACTTTGTACCCCCCTAATGGGAAAATGGTGCCATCTGGTGGAAAACACTAGAAACTAAACCTTCATTCCTCACCATCATAAATGTTAAAAAATAATCCATTCTTTGAATAAAACAGGGTCTATTCAAATTATTTTTTTTACTCTTGAAATTTTAAAATTCATCCCAAATTATACACCGGGTCAGTCAAAAGAGTTAGGACAGGGGTATAAAAACAACTCAGACTCCACGTTTTTGAAAGTTTGTTTTATTGATTACTTCAGAGAAAAACAGGAGGTGAATACTCAGCTGTAGCAGAACCCCCCCCCCGCCCCAAATTAAAACACTTAAAATAAAAATCAAAGCCAATCACAGTTCAGCTCAGAGTCATGTGAAATGAGGTTAAAGGCTACATAAATATATTCTAGTAATATAATCAACTTTCATTAAAATATATCAGAGCCTCACAGAAAACTGGGTTTAGGGGGATCTGAACAGGTTTTACCTGGATCTGTGAGGCTCTGTTTAATACATTGGTTAAAATAAAGCCGGTGTGCGATTTCCAGCAGAAAAAGTGTCGAGAAAAACCATCAGAAGAATCTGAATCACATCTGAAAAAAAATAGACAAGTTGAGAGTCTGACCTTTAACCCTGACCTTTTAGAAAAACAAATTTAACCCTGAAGGTTCAGTTCCTTTAATTTTAGTAAAGGAATAACAGAGTTTTAGAAATGAAACCACACTTCTAATAATTCCATGTTTCAGGGTAATATACGTGGGGGTCAGGGGTCAGAGTGGTACCTGGACGGTTGCTCGTTGCAGCCACTGATCTTTGTCACTGTTCACTTTCAGACACGAAAACAGGTCACAGACGACGGGCAGCGCTTTGTCCTGAAAAACAGGAAAGAACAGCTTAAATCCAACTAAAACCTAGCCTGATAAACCAGTCCCGCCTCTTATTATTCAAAAAGAGGACAGTCTGGTCCCTTCCTCACAACAAATCCCTTCCTCTGCGATTTTGTGGATGGACCAATCACAGCTGTTTGTCTGCAGCAGGGTGTGGTCTGCTGGACACGTCAGACACAAGTAACTCTAGTCCAACACATTCAACATGGCGGACGCTGTTACAGAGAGGCTGTTTCTGCTCTCGCCTCGGTTTTCAATGACCAGCAAAGTATAAGAAACTGCTCTGGTGTCCGCTCTACTGCTGGACATGTTAGCTAGCGACGCTAACGACTGTGTGGTGTTGCGCACACACAGTGTTTCACTGATTGCTTAACATTTACATTACACCTGTAAACCTGAAACTAGACTCACTTTTTTGTATAAAATAAGAAGAGTTGCCTGAGGCCGGGCTAACTGAAACCTGTTAAAGCCCAACTGAAACCTGTTAAAGTCCAACTGAAACCTGTTAAAGTCCAACTGAAACCTGTTAAAGTCCAACTGAAACCTGTTAAAGTCCAACTGAAACCTGTTAAAGTCCAACTGGAACCTGTTAAAGTCCAACTGAAACCTGTTAAAGCCCAACTGAAACCTGTTAAAGTCCAACTGAAACCTGTTAAAGTCCAACTGAAACCTGTTAAAGTCCAACTGAAACCTGTTAAAGTCCAACTGAAACCTGTTAAAGTCCTACCTGGGCGTTGGTCCATTTCTTGAGCAGCCACTTGTCGGCCTCAGGTGAGATGTGGGCGGAGTTTGGGGAGGGC
Source organism: Perccottus glenii (assembly GCA_024416835.2). Lineage (NCBI taxonomy): Eukaryota > Metazoa > Chordata > Actinopteri > Gobiiformes > Odontobutidae > Perccottus > Perccottus glenii. Next base: position 27,348,214 of record CM044561.2, on the reverse strand, counting down.
TCTGGCATCTTATTGGCTGATGTCTTTGGCGGTAGGACCCAATCGTCAGCCTGTAGGGGGCGCTGGAACGGAGAGCTCTCCTCCCTCATGGCCTTCTCTTCACTGTAGCTCAGGGAGGCGGGGTTAGAGAGCAGAGGGTGGAGCCAAGCCTCGAGAATGGCCTGAACCTGAAACAGTAGACGAACAACAGATATAAATGACAAATAACTAGTTTCAGCTAGGGTTGCTATATTTTATTTAAATTTGACCTTTATTTAACCAGGATAGTCCCACTGAGATTACAAATCTCTTTTGCAGGGGAGTCCTGGCCCATGTGTGTTTGGGGGGGACTATTGTACATGTTTTTGGTGGTAGGGGAAACCAGAGTACCCAGAGGAAACCTTCGCAGACACAGGGAGAACATGCAAACTCCACACAGAAAGGCCCTATATATCGATATTTCCCCAATAATAATTTTTTTTAATTTTAATTTTTTTTTAATCTACCACTTGGTTTTCTTTGGGCCCCTGTGTTCTGCGTGAGCTCAACCCAGCGTTGCCAGGTTTGCAGTTTTCACGGGATTTTTTTTTGTGTGTTTCCAAATATGAAATTGGGGGGTAAATAAAACACGCTGATCCTCTATAATTATATTCCGCAGGTTTTTGGCTGTGTTTTGACGACGAGACCTGGCAACTCTGCCTCAGAACCAACATGGCAGCATCAACGAGCAGGGAACAGTGGTCGTCCTTTAACCGGAAGGTAGGCAGTTCAATTCCCGCTCTCCCCACAGTTCAAACTGTAGTTGTGTCCTTGGGCAAGACACTTAACCCTCTTTGCCCCCCCTGCCATTTTCTTTTTTTTTTTTTACAGATTTTTGAGATCCAAATTTCAGATAGAGATAGAGAGTCCTACTCTAAATTAGAAAAATGTCACATATGACCCAAAGTATGAGTGAAATAATTTTATGCATCTAATTTGCATACCATGTCCTTATATATTGGCAGTTATTTACAGTACATACAGAACAGAATATAGAAATTACAGATATTTTTTTCCTTTTTGTCTTTCTGAAAATAAATTATTAATAACAGCAACATGTAAAGCAACATTAGTAAACTACAACTTCAAACTTTACAAAAACAGCCTGTTTCTGTTTGTTTGCACTGTAATGCCCAAAAGAAAATTTAAGCAATAAAGTGACTTTTTATTGGTACAAAATTTTTTTGGGGGCCTTATTGCCCAGCCCCAGTTTCACCCATTAATGAAACGTGTTCAGATCCATCCTAAACCCCTCTCTTACCTTCTGCTCCCTCTCGGTGAAGGAGTAAGGGGTTTTCTTGGCAGTGGGCGTGTCTCTGGCTGCAGTGGCTGTGTCTTTAGAGGTGGTGGGCGTGTCTTTATGGACAGTGGGCGTGTCTTTAGGGGCAATTGGCGTGTCTTTAGGAGCAGTGGGCGTGTCCTTGAGCAGGACTCCATTCTTGTCTCGTCCATCTTGCTTCAGGAGCCACTGGCTCAGAGCGTCTCGTCCACAGTTTTCCTCACAAACACAACTCCTCAGAGAAGAACAGCATTCATTGGCCCTGCAGACCTTCTCCACCGGCACAACCTGAAGACCAGGAAAGACCGGGGTTAGAACCGAGTTAGACCAAGGTTAGTCCTACCCTGGCCAGCCATGACTAACTATTCTATACAAAAAAGTTAGTCTGGTACCCTGTTTGCATTCAGTTTCAAGGACGGAGTTTACCAGAAGAATGTTAACCATCAGAATCACCGGAAGTGACGCAAAAAAGGCGACACTACACAGCCGTTTGTCAACAAGAAAGCCACGTTAGTGCCGCTAGTTAACATATCCAGCAGTAGAGCGGACACCAGAGCGGTTTCAGCGTTTTTGTACTCTACTGGTTGTTCAAAACCGAGGCAGGAGCAGAAATAAACAGCCTCTTGGTAGCAGCGTCCGCCATTTTAAATGTTTTGGACTAGCCACATGAGCCAAGTTACTTGTGTATGACGTGTCCAGCAAACCACACCCTGCTGCAGACAAACGGCTGTGATTGGTCCGACGGCAAAATTGCCAAGAGAAGAGATTTGCAGTGAGAAAAAGAACCAGACTGTCCTCCTTTTGGAAAAAAAAAAAGAAAAACAGTCTAGTATACCAGGCTAGGTTAGACCAGGGTTAGTCCAGGGTTAGACCAGAGATGTGTCACCTGTTGAAGCCATGCCTCCAGGGCGGCCTGAGTGGTCTTGGTCTTGTTGTAGTCCTGGTTCTTGGTCTTGTTGGGGGTTTGGGCTGGACTCTTGTTGGAGGCGTGGTCTGTGGTGCTGCTGGGCGTGGCCTTCAGACAGCGCAACAGACCCAGGTTTTCGATCTCGAGGCTGGTCGGGTGTTTACAGGAGGAACAGTCTTCACTCAGCAGCCAATCAGAGCTCTCCCAGCACTCTTCAAAGGGTCGCAGCACCGCCCCCCATGTCTCCCTGGCAACAGGCCCCTCCCCCAGTGGGTCTGCAACAACAGGCTGCGCCCCTTCAACCTCCGTCAACTCTGATTCGTTGATCTCTTCAAAGGAAAAGCATGAGCTGCAGCTGCTGCTCCGCCCCCTGTCGCTAAGGCCATCGCTAAGGGGCGCAGTCTCCTGAACAAGCCACGCCTCCAGGTCATTCAGCTGCCCCCAGGCCTTAAAGAAGTCGAACTGGGTCAAGACTGGACTCTGGGTCTGGAACAGAACCAGGGAAAACCAAGTTAGAACCAAGTCAGACTAAAACCTCCTCAGATCCAACAGTGGCTTTGGTTGATGGGATATTCATTTACAAAGTTTGTTTATGGTCAGAATTAAAAATAATCTGTTTTCTCAGAGCTTTTCACCTGGACTCAGCCCAGACTGATACTACTCGTTTGTTACACCTGGTTTTACCTAGTCTTAAAGACTTGATACATAAACAGATGGGTCATAAAGTGACAATAAAAGCTGATTTAATCTCTGTTTACTTCCAGAGTCTCTGAAACAATGGAAATATCTCACACTTGAACCTAAAAACACCACGAGATGATATTCAGTGTAAATGTGTCTCACCTGAGGCTCTCTCGATGCCAGCCAATCCTGGGACTTCTGACTGCCCTGGTAACCCACGGCAACAACCTTAGGTTCCGCCCCAAGCAACCAGTCACTCAGAGCGTCCTCTGTCTTCTGCTCAAAGAAACACACCAGTCAGAAAAAGCAAAAAACGTCTCCCCTGTGTCTCTCTCTCGCTCTGTCCCCCTCTCTCTGCGTCTCACCCGTCTCTCCCTCTCTCTGCGTCTCACCCGTCTCTCCCTCTCTCTGCGTCTCACCCGTCTCCCTCCTCTCTGCGTTCTCCCTCTCTCTGCGTCTCACCCGTCTCTCCCTCTCTCTGCGTCTCACCCGTCTCTCCGCGTCTCACCCGTCTCTCCCTCTCTCTGCGTCTCACCCGTCTCTCCCTCTCTCTGCGTCTCACCCGTCTCTCCCTCTCTCTGCGTCTCACCCGTCTCTCCCTCTCTCTGTCTCACCACTCTCCCTCTCTCTGCGTCTCACCCGTCTCTCCCTCTCTCTGCGTTTCACCCGTCTCCCTCTCTCTGCGTTTCACCCGTCTCTCCCTCTCTCTGCGTTTCACCCGTCTCTCCCTCTCTCTGCGTTTCACCTGTCCCCCGCTCTCTGCGTCTCACCTGTCTCTCCCGCTCTCTGCGTCTCACCTGTCTCTCCCGCTCTCTGCGTCTCACCTGTCTCTCCCGCTCTCTGCGTCTCACCTGTCTCTCCCGCTCGCTGCGTCTCACCTCTCTCTCCCTCTCTCTGCGTCTCACCTGTCTCTCCCTCTCTCTGCGTCTCCCCTGTCTCTCTCCCTCTCTCTGCGTCTCACCTGTCTCTCCCTCTCTCTGCGTCTCCCCTGTCTCTCTCTCTCTCTCTGCGTCTTACCTGTCTCTTGGGGGCGGGGCTTTGGGTGGATGACATCACGGCTCCGAACGATGTAATGGCAGAGCGTAACGAGCGGGAGTCTCCATGGAAACAGAGGTCAGGGTTTTCCTCAGGGGTCAGGCTCAGGGTCAACAGGCTGCAGACAGAAAGGATACAGTTCTCAGTCAGAAACAGATCTTTAGAGTCCAGGTGTTTACCTATCCAGAGGCAGGTCAGGTGAGCGTTTACCTGTTCATGAGCAGGCCGAGCTGGTGGGTCAGGTGGTTCCTCAGGTCGTTGCCGATTGGTCGGTGCAGCTGGTCTGAGATGAGCTCGAACTGTCCTCTGAGCTGCAGGAGGAGAGAGAAGTTACCTGTACAGGTAAGTCTGACAGTTCTATAGTAAAGTACAACATGCTTCCTCTGCTCAGAGCGAGTTGTTCTGAGGCTTTGTTAATGTAATCCTTGAATGAGCTACAGCTGGATTCTTTCTTTACAGAATATGGCAGTGATTTTTAAATAGCAGGTAGGGATTATTGATGTTATTGGCACTGACCCTGTTCATCTGTAGAAGCTGCTGCTGAAGCGTCTCGCTCTTAATTTGCTCCAAAATCTCAATTTGTCCCAAAAGCCACAGCTCTCTGCAGCGCAGCGCCTCCTGCTGTCGGCTCATACAGCTCTGCAGCTGTCCCCGAACCTGCACACGGAATAACACAGGTGAACATCACAGGTGAACATAAGAGTGTGGGTCTGACTGAAGGAGCCAGTGAGGTCTGCTCTAGTGTCCTGAGTTCAGCAGGAGTTACTTTGAGAGAAACAGTAATTATCAAAGAGTAAACAGCCTTTTGACAGATTAAAAGGTTTAAAACATATCCCACCAAGAGACGCCGTAGCAGAGATAGAACACCATCGAACTAAAATAACTTGAACCACACAGGAGCAGCTCTGACGAGACGGGCTGCAGAATAAAGCCCACTCTTACCTCCAGAGCCTGGCTCAGTCCTGGGCTCTGTTCACACGTTTTTTATTGACCTGTCTTCTTCCCTCCTCTGAGACCACAGTCTAGTCTAGTCCTACTCCGGACCGGCTCTGATGAGACAGTCTGAGGCTCTTCTCCTTGAGTCCTCGACTCTGCTGTGTCCGAGGTCACTGAGGGTTGTATCCAGGTCTGAATCTTCTGAAGTGTCCCTTCTTTTCCGTCTGCTCCCAACTGTATCTGAGTTCATTCTGCCCTTCCTCCTTTTATCGTTCATTAAATATGACTCATGTTGATATCCTTGGAGGTCTTCAGGCTTTATTCCCTTTATTCTGCTGTACTCTTGTGGTTTCAAGCTGTAATTTGTGTTTCTAACTCTGCTCCATCTCATGTCTGACTCTGATCCTGCTTTTGTCTTTTTGTCTCCAGTTTTATCTCAAACACAAACAGACCCAGACTCTGTCATCATCAGATTTACTCAGACTGACCTGTTTACTGCCGCTCTGAGTCACACAACCTCACTTACCTGCTTCAGTCTTCAGTAAAGCTGTAGATTTGATCTGATAAACCTGTTTAGTGTGTTTCTGTAAAGGGGTGGAGCTGCTGCAGACAGTTTATCTGCTTTAAAAACACAACAGCACATATCTTTTCTCTTTGTTGACTCCTGATCAGAGAGAAAATTAGCCTACGGCTACAATCTGGCATGTTTACATTCATGTAGCTGTGTCTCATGTATGTTCATTAACATGCACTGTCCCAATCGAATAAATTATTACAAAATAAAAAGAGACACCTGGACATGACACAGAGACAAACAGGTGAGTCTTACCTCGGTGGCGTTGTCTCGCAGCAGTTTCTCCGTCTTTAAAACTGAGACTATAGCGTCCTCCAGCTGCTGCTGAGCCGAGAGACAGGCTCCTTCAGGCTCCATCACAGGCTCCATCACAGGCTCCATCACAGGCTCCATCACAGGCTCCATCACAGGCTCCATCACAGGCCTGAGCGAGAACAGGACAAGACAGGCTTTAGTCCCACAGAGACTACAGTAATGAAAAGTTGAGTCTACAGGGCCAGGATCTAAAGAGAACAGGCTAACGTTTAGGACTGGGACAAAGGATAACGTTTGGAAAAAAATATCAAAAGTTTAACGTTTCAATTATTCTGATCTGAGTGAACGCACTCATCAAACTCACATCTTTGCTTTAAATACATCTGAATATTCTTCCTAAAGTCTGTCTTTGGTTTGAGGTTTTAGAACAGAATAAACTTTAAAACTGAGACAAAACAAAAGCACATTTCTGAGTCAACACAAACGCCTCAAAAGGAGTCAGTAATGCTCTGTCCAGACAAAGACCAGGACTAACCAAGGACTGAACCCAGTCTAATCCCTGTGGTCTGTCCCAGTCTTGAGTCAGAGTCTGGACTGAACCAGAGCTAAATCTGGCCCTGAACCACCCTCAAGACCACACAGACCTCATCATTGTGACATAGTTCTGCATGTGTTTAGAACTAAAGCCTCATCACTGCAGCTGTTCAGGAACTGTTCTTCAGTCTCGTTATAAGATAGCTCCAGATTCCTGTTCCTAACCATAACCTTTGTGAGCCTAGGAGGTTCCTTATTGATAAACGGAGCTTCAGTGGTGTTTGCACAATCTAACTCCACTAACCTCAGCAAAATTACACATCCCAAAAATGGACTACAACAAGCGCTGCGTTTAACGAGGAAACAGGACAATTTAGAGACATCACAAAAATGTGTCTGTTTTGAATATAGAGCTCTGTCCAACAATAAATATCATTAAATGTTTTACAAACACACAGTGAATTCCACACAACAGCACTGAGTGTGTGCATGAAGTCTATTCAATACAGACTCACCGACCATAACATTACCAACAGCTGTAATCCACCCAAATCCACCAAGCTGTTAAGCTCTTATTGTTCAGTAAGGAAGTTCCAGAGGTCCCTAGGCTGAAGGAGGTTTGACAAGAAGCAGTGTGATGTGGGAATTTGGACTGCCCTTATCACAGCGACCCTGAAATACATCAGGGTCAGTCCAAAGAACTTAGGACATTTCCCAATCGTTTTGGCTCCAGACAGTCTTATAGAGACCAAGAAAACAGACGTGGGCCCAGTCCTGGTCTTGAACCCCTCTGTGGGACTCAGATAGGCCTCTGTGGAAAACTCAGGTCATGTCAGAGTCTGATAAAGTCTGTGTTTGGACGTAAACCCAGCTGAGACTGGGTTTTATCAGGACTTACAACTGAGTATACGCCCTTAGAGTTCACACTGAGACACTGTCTCCTTCTGCACTTTCACTAAAGAGGAACCAAAACCAGGTCTGAACCAGGACTAAACTGGTTCAGCACAGATCTCGGGTGACTTTAGATTAAGCTTCTACAAAATAGAAGTTTGGGGGAAACACTGAGTCCGGATAATGTCTCAGAAAACTAAAAGATTCTAAAAAGGTTCTGCAAAGTCCTGATCCTGAACTGCAGCAGTTTGGACATGCCTTTTTCAGACTTTAATATAAAATAACTTAAGAACAAACAAGAGGTTCAACTCAAATAAAAATGCAATAAGGTTAATTCATCAAACAATCAATAATAAACTGTGAAGGGGGTGCTTTTAAGGTAAATAAATAAAACTGAAGTGAATAGGAGTTTAGACTGCTTTGACTGCTTTTAGAGTTTAACTTCAGAGAAAAAATGAGTGACTGAAAAAGATAAAAACAGAGACAGGTGCGTAACATTTTAACAGAAACATGTAACATAATGTTTAGGTTTTATTTCTAGAAAAACAAAAGAGACAGAGGCTTTAAAATTGAACAAACACCGTTTTTTCTTAAGAAGTACAGCCCACTTGATCTCAGTCTGATTATTTAACAAACAACGGGGTTTAACTCTTCAACAGCTCGTGTTTTAACCGAATAAATCTGTTAAACGTTGTTTCCAAAGTTAACCCGTGGAACCGTACCTCGTGTTTTGGAGCAGGTTCTGCTGCGGTTTCTCTCGGAGCTCCGCCATTTTCCCCTCAGTCCGTGTCACGTACTCACCGTCGTCAGCTGTAGGGAATCACGTGACCCTCTACAGCTGCAGGAGCACGTGACCAGAGGGAGGGCGGGGTTTTCTCTGAAGAGGCCGAACACATTTATAAAGATATAATAAAAGACGGAGCTGAAGAAGTTCAACGAGAAACACACGGATAAAGATAATTACAGAATCACTGTAAAAATAAAAAACGTTTAACTGTGTACAGCCGAGGCAGATAAACTCACCATGAACTCAGCACAAAGTCCAGATAAACAGATAAAGTATACACAGCTGAGGACAAACAAAGGCCAGCAGTTGGAGCCAAACACAAACAGTTCTGAACTTCTTTTGACAACAGCATCAAATCACTGCTGTCCCACATTTTTAGGTTTACGGAGGATAATATCACAGAAACTGACAAATATGCAATGACAAATCTATAAAGGTAACAACTATGAGACAAGAACAGTCTGCGACCTGCCGTCTCTTTGAATCAAGAAGTCACATGGAAGTCTCAGGTTTCACGAGAAACGAATTGCTTAACAACACTCTACACAGAAACACTCGGCCCGGTCAGTCTCAGACAAAGCTGTAGGAGGAGTTCTATCAGGAAGAATTCCAACTTGAAGAGATTCTGGCAAACCATCCGGCGCCTCAGGAGGGGGAAACAGTGCCCTCCCAACACTGTTTACAGTGAAGGTGGGCTGCTGTTGATCTCTGGGGATATCGTTGGATTTCCAAGTTCTCCTGTTAACTTATAAAATCTTTTGTGGATGCGCGCCCTCTGACCTATCTGACCTCTTCCCCAGATATACTCCAGCTCGTACACTTCGCTCACAGGACGCTGGCCTCCTTCAACTTCCTCGAATAAAGAAGAAGTCTGTTGAGGTTTTCAAAAACAAACTCAAAACATACTTAATTCTAAACTACTTATAAAAAATAACCACCGACTCATTTAGATCAGAGTTTTCTGTCCATGCAAGGGACTGTGTCAGTGAAACAGGCCTGATTCTGCCAATCAGTGTCTAAGAATCCTTAAATCAATTTTAGAATGTTTTGGGGAATTTAAAATTACGGGATGCTACTAACTAAAAGTTATGCAGTGCATTATTGTGTAAACGTTTTTTATTAAGGTTCGATCAAAGGTGAGTCTGTTTAAAATCTGCTCCTTTGTGAATTATATCAGGTCCTCATATAAATGTTTATAAATGTTGTGCCTGGATGTCAATGTTTTATTCAAGCTGTGCAATAACAATATAGATATTAAAATGATAATATAATCATTAGAGGAGGATTGCAGGAGATATTGTCAGTGTGACCCACTCTCACCTGATGCAGCTGGTTGATGTTTTCACAAAATTACCTCAATTCACAGGAAGAATAGGCCATTTTAAAGTACTCTCAAGGCATCAATTTCCTTCAAATGTTAAATGCACATTTATCAAAGTTTTTTTATAAGCATTTTTGTGTTGTATGCTTTATTAGTAAAATAACTTTAATTTAAAATAGAGGTTTAAAAGAGTTTCTCTCTTTCACGGAGTCTCCACAAACACAGACACAGTTTCCCCAAATAAAACTCGGACTTAATCAGTAATAAATGCTGATAAAGATCTAGATTTAAAGGTGAAAGTGAAGCTAACGGCTAAGGCTAACTGTGCTCTGACACCAGGGAACAGCTCAGACTCACCGGGGGGGCCGAGGCTCGGGGCCGGCCTCGCGGTTCATCAGGCTCCGCTCCGTTTTGATCTCGGTCTGGTTCGCAGTGAAAAACAGGAAATCCGCAGAAAAGTAAAAGTTAAAAAGCTAACATCCCTGTGAGAAACCTCTGCTCACTTTCACTAAATGTCACAGGAACGTCAGCTTAGCGCCCCGTGACGTCAGCGGGGGGAGCTACAGCTGGCGCGGGAGTTCTTCTTCTTCTTCTTTTAAATGGCGGGTCGCAACCAACAGTCCAGGTGCATACCGCCACCTACTGTACCGTGTTGTACATCTCAGGGTGACAGTAGTTTTGTTACAATATAATGGTTGTGTTGGGAAAAGGGTGAGAAAGGAAGGGGGGGGGGTTAGTACTTATACCTTGTTATATAACCCTATGTTTTTTAAAAGCCTCATCAGTGCCCTGCTTTGCTCCCAATCTCCTTTACCCAGAATACCTTGTAAACTCCATCCCTTTTCTATTTTGTACAGTTTATCTTTGAGTACTTGTCTGTGTGCCTTGTATTTCCTACACTCCATTAAATCGTGTGACTGTTTTGACTCTTCCAAATACCTCACACAAATCTGTTGTCAACTTTCCAATTAAAACCAGCATTGATTTTAGCCCTGTGTGCCCAAGTCTTAGTCTCGAATAGACGACCTCTTCTTTTTCCGGCTTTTCTCCCTTACACATGTTACTATGACTGATGTTAAAGCTTTTTTCGCAACTTTATCTGCCACTTCATTGCCCTTTATCCCTGAGTGTGACGAAGTCCAACAAAAACATACACTTAGACCAGTCCTTTGAAGTCTAAACAGAATAAGACGAATCTCCAGCATTAATTCATCTCTACATGTTTCTCTGGCATTAAGGCTCTTCACCGCTGCAGCAGAATCTGAACAAATGCCTACTCTTTCAGGTCTAACCTCCTCTTTCCACTGCAGTGCAAGAATGATATCTGTAATTTCAGCAGTAAATACAGACAAATTATTGGAGATTCTTTTGCTAAACATGTCAAACTCAAACTGTAATAACTAGTCTTTATATATTCTTCAGCTAGTGAACCCTCATTGCCTCCCTGCCATTCTTTCCTTTTTTCAATAAGACTTGTATTTACCACTGGCACAAGCAAGATCCAAGGAGGGACTTCTGCCCAAACCTTTACAGGACAGATAATTAAATCACTTTTTCTGTATTGCACTGCTACATTGTTTGGAGCGGGAGTTACAGGTTCAACAGGAAAATAAACGAGGTTTACGAGGTCTCTTTTGAAATAACAACAGTATTTTATTTACTGTTTCTCCTATTTTTATATTTGTTAACACTTAAACAAACGTAAAACAGAAGAGAACTGAATACCTTTCACTGGACACAAACTAAAACTGTTCATCACAAAAGAAACTGACACAGACTCAGACTTTTCCTCTGATCCAGGTCCAGACCTCCCCCTCCCCAGACCCTTCCTCAGCTTCTCTGGGCAACACCTTCAAACTTACACCCAGAAGCCTTTTTACAGCGCTTTTCTTGAATATCCCCTGGAGACTGAGGACCCCCATAGACATGTTTAAAACACAGTTTTATTGAACATAACTTTTGAACGAGTCGTGCAAATGTGTAAAACTGTTATATTTACATGTGTCACAGAAAGGAGTCCATTTTTTAGAGAGCCATTTAGAAAACCTTCTTCCTTAACTAGTTAGTTAGACTTTTCTTTTATTCATTTTATGTCTTTTTCAGATGGACTTGATGTGTCACTTTATAATATCACTTTAATATAAAACATGAAAAACAATGCTGAGACAGATTTGTTTTCAGCTGACTCTGGTTTTATTGAACATTATGTAAAGTTCTGTAATGTTTTATTTTAATAAAGAAGCCTCTAACTACGTTGAGTCTAAAATAGAAAGTACCACTGTTTTCTGCAGAAACAGGTTTGATCTAAAGTAAAGTTCTCATCACAAACATATTTACAGGTTTTTATTCATGTCGTGGTTTGCCCCTGTTACATTCATTTACTCTGTTACAACCCATTAGAATCCGTTATAATCCTGTTGTCCGTCTGTTTATCTGTGTTAGTCTCTGTCGTTTTTCCCGCAGCAGCTCCTCAATCCGTTTGTTCTGAGTCCTTTCACCAAAACGTGCCATTTTCCTCAGAACAAACTCACTCTGCTGTGATTCCGACAAACCCACGACTGTGTACGACACTTCAGACACGGATGAAGAAGAATTATCGGACAGCTTTGTTTTATTTTGTGATGTTCTTTGTCTGAAATCTGAAGGATTGAGTTCAGTTTTTATGTTTTTTTGTGGGCTTTTTGACGTAGCTATACTTGTTATCGGCGTCTGAGCCATTGTTGTGGCGATGGTAGACTCAGTTGAATCAGAGAAGTCGGAGTCAAAGCTCAAAAAGTCGCTGTAATCTTCACTATAATCAACGTAAACGAAGTCTGTGGTGGTTTCAGTCGAAGAAGAGGTGCTGTCATCAGGGGGAGGGGCCAGGGTGGTGAGGTCAACAGGGGGAGGGGCCAGGGTAGTGATGACATCAGGGGGAGGGGCAGGGGTGGTGAAGTCATTGGGGGGAGGGGTCGTTAAACTGAAAAAATAAAAATTAAAGAATATATTTAGTCGGCTGTGGACGAACAGGAAGACATCTTTGATTGGTCATGTAATTTGAATATATCAAATGTTACTGAAATCCTTAGATCATTCATCACTGAGTGATGCGCAATAAAATTTTATTTTATGGCTCTGACTTTAGATCTAACTCAGACTTTTTCAGCTTTGACTAAGACTGGATTTGTTTGTCCCCTCCTCAACAGAGACCCCTGGGAAAACAGAAGCACATGCGGCTCTTTAAACACATTGTTAAACACAGGCACCTTTTGTCCAACTGAACCTAAGTCTCCTGATGCTGTATCTTCTGTAACTGTCAAATTAGAGAAAACTGCTCAGAACCAATCCCAGTCTGAGTCTGTGGCACAGTTAAACCCTGCTCTTGTGTAAATGTGTTATCTATACAGCTACAACAGCTTAACTTTGGAAAACAACGTTTAACAGATTTATTCGGTTAAAACACGAGCTGTTGAAGAATGTTCCTGTTCAAGTCCAGGTTTACGACTAGTAAACCTGGACTTGAACAGGAACAGGTTAGTTTAATGGGAGCTCAACGGCTCGTACTGGGACCTCCTCATAGTCTCACCTGCTGCTGGTTCTTTCAGCTGAACTCTCTGCTGCAGAACCACTCACTGTGCTGTGGTTATTATGGGATGTCCTTCTGTTTGTGAAGCTGTGTAACACAGTCGGACTGGAGCCGGATGTATCTGAGCTCATATTCACCGGGGCAGTGGGGTTATTATGGGATGTATTAGAGCTGATACTAAAGTTATTATGGGATGTATCTGTGGTTGTATTATGGGACGTGGTCTTGTTGCCGTAGAGACCACAGGAGACGCAGCACATCTGTCTGTATCTGGGGATGGAGCAGTACCGGCTCAACACCTCCATCCGACAGAAAACCGAGCGGTCACTGCGGCATCGGGCTGAAAAAACGCAGAGATGACAATGTTAGAGACATAAGAGCCCTGAACTGAATCAGAAGAAGGAATAAAGAGGAACTGACCCAAGGAAGAGAAGGAAGAGGGAGCAGTGAGGTCAGGGCTGGACCTGGACAACCAACGCACAATGGCGTTCCTCTGTTCTCCTCCTGAAACATGTGAGGTGAGGTCAGAGGTCAGCGGTCAGAGCAGGACAAACACTAAAGCATCAGATAAAGTGTGAACTCGTACCGGTGCAGGGCAGGGCCTGGCAGCTCTTCACTGTGACTGGCTGAGGAGCCGAGCAATTTCCAGGTGACCCTTCAGGTGAGAGACACTTTACCTGTCGCTCCTGTGACCCCTCCCCACAGCTCACCGAGCACTGAGAGAAACACAGAAATATACAGGTGAGTATGTGTAGAAGGGCAGCCTGTACCTCAATAACCTTTTTCAGATTTTAACCCTTCAGCTCCATCAAAGAGCTGGGTTTTTCTGCCGACTGATGCTAAATGCGGATTGGTCGACAGTTTAACCTAAAGGAAAACAATGAGGAAAAATAAAACGGTGTAAAATAAAGTGTCTCTGACCGGAGTCCAGGGGCCGGTCCTCCACACTGCAGGGCAGGTCTCTCTGTTGCAGCTACGTTTATTCTCAGGTTTAACTCCAGAGCAGAGTTTAGACGGAACAGAGCGGTACTGCCCCCCAGAGGCATTCTGCTGACAGCTCACCCAGCGCTGCTGCCACCCTGAGTGTCCACAGGAGGCGCTGCAGAGCTCCCACTGCCCTACAGCCCACCTGTGAGAAGAGAAGAAGAAAGAGAGGTTAGGAAGAAAAAAACAGGAGGGACACTAAAGACCAGAAAAAGGAGGAAAACTGGACTAAAAACAGTACTGCAGTCAGTAGAGCCTTACTCCGGTCGGCTGCAGGCCTCGCTGTTGCAATTGCGGCTGATTGCATGAGGTTTGTTGATGTTGGAGCAGAACATTCGATGAACCATTTTTCCATCAGCTTTCCTCCTGCAGCCGAACCTTGTATACTGTTTCCCTGAAACACAGTCAATTAAACATTCAGTGGAGATGAGGTGTCCTTTATTGTCCAAGAGGAGAAATGTGTCTTGAAGTTAGCATTAGCAGTAGCATTAGCAGTACCTCCTCCACAGGGCCTGGAGTTAGCAGTAGCAGTAGCATTAGCAGTACTGCCTCCACAGGTCCTGAAGTTAGCATTAGCAGTAGCATTAGCAGTACCTCCACCACAGGGCCTGGAGTTAGCAGTAGCAGTAGCATTAGCAGTACTGCCTCCACAGGTCCTGAAGTTAGCATTAGCAGTAGCATTAGCAGTACCTCCACCACAGGGCCTGGAGTTAGCATTAGCAGTAGCATTAGCAGTACTGCCTCCACAGGGCCTGGAGTTAGCATTAGCAGTAGCATTAGCAGTACTGCCTCCACAGGGCCTGAAGTTAGCATTAGCAGTAGCATTAGCAGTACCTCCTCCACAGGGCCTAGAGCAGTGCGACCACATCTTTAAGGCCCAATCATAGAAGATGGCATCCTCCTGCAGCAGGTTGGACTCCAGAGATGAGCGCAGAGCATCCGGAATGATGTATTTGTACGAAACTGTCACTTTACCCTCACCGTGAGAGCGAACCTGACCAGAGACAAACACCAGAGTGAGGGACTGTGGTGTTGTTGGGTGTGGTGTTGTTAGGTCTACAGAGTTCAAGGTTCAGAGGTCAGAGTTACCATGAGCAGGACACTGTAGTTAAGGGGGCCACTCATCCTGACCGACTCCTGATGCTCCTCATTTACATACTCCCAGGCCACACCTCCCTCTACCACTGCACAGGATTTTGGGAAATGATGTTCATCGTTTAGGAACAAGTGTCCGCTCTCCAGATTCTTCAGCGCTGCAACAAAGACCAAAATCAAATCAAATACCAGGTCTGAACCAGGACTGAACCAGGACTGAACAAGGTCTGTACCAGGACTTAACCAGGTTTAAAGCCGTTCTTTACCGAGGACGTGTGGAGTGGACTTGAACTCCTGGATCAGCAAGTGTCGAGCTCCTTTAGGGATCTCCAGGATTTTCAGGAAACCTTCAGAAATCAGAGACAGTGACTTAGTACAAGCTCTAGTGGACAGGACGGCAACTGCAAGGTTAGGCAGATTGGAACAAGTTTTAGTTGGATTTAAACAGGTCAGGGTAGAGTATACCGTTCTTGCGGGCGCTGCGGGTGAAGTTGCCTTTGATAACTTTGCAGCTGGAGTTGTCTCCTCCACAGACTCCACATCTGTCCTCCTGTCGGTCGGAGGCAACCTGTCCGTCACAGCCCACGTGCTGCAGGAGAAGGGACAACAGTTGATAATGATGTTTTACAAAAATACTACAGAGATCAGGGTTAGGGTCACAGCCAAGAGGAGCCGTAAAGACCTCACACTCTCCTCGGACGCAGACGCTGTGCTGGTCCTCGTATGAACACAAAGTCCCATCATGCACCATTCTGTTCATGGATACCACATCTGAGGTCTCTTTAGAGCGACAGAAGAGCTGGCACCGTTCGTCCGCTGGAGAACAAACAGAAACATCACAGAAAACACAGGGTTTAGTTTGCTTTGAACTGGTTCTAAATGGATCTGACCTAGTTTTCAGAGGACTTATGATCTTGGTGTTTGTTGGACTAGAACAGGTTTTAGTAGGCCTTACGGTCTGGGTGCTGGAACGGGAGCCAATGATGTTTGGTTCCGTTGAGCTCAAAGAAAGGGTTCCACACTTTACACTGTTCTGCCCTGGACATATACCAATGTAAGTGTCAGAAACCATTGGAATCAATGGAGATGCCAGCTAGCATGCTAACAACAGGTCTGAACCTGACCTGGTTCAGTCCTGTCTTACCATGGATGTATTATTGGAACTGGATAGTGACAGGATAAAAAAACAAAAAAAAACATGGTCGCCCATTATTTTTAATGGAAGTTGATCATTGGCGCCGGAAGCCAAAAAAGTTTTTTACTTCCGCATTTCTTCGTGTTGTTTAGCCCATAGATTAGGCACACTATGGCACTCGCGCATGTGTTCTTGAGTTTGACCCACCGCCGGGATCCAAGTGATCCGTTTTGACCACAAAGGCGGGATATTGTCACAAACAATAAAAGTTATTTTTTAGCGAATATAGTCTATGGATGTGTCCAAATCAACACACTAATCACTATATAGTGCACTATATGTGCAATCACTATATAGTGCACTATATAGTGATTACAACATTTTGTAGTGGTACAATGTCTAGTGTCTGAAACGTAGTGCACTCAAAGTTTCCCACAATGCATCAATAAAAGTAGTGAGCAGCAATGGTCGCTAGATGGTCAAAATAAACCATAATGCTCTGCAAATTATCGGAGAAGAGCAGCGTGACCGTGACATGTCTTTAGACACAAGTCTGACCTTCTGTGGAAACGTAATCTATCTAACTGTTATCTATAAACTGTTACAACCGTTAAAATCAACCTTAGTTGACCTTAAATTATACAGAAAAGTTTATTAACATTTACACCAGAGTCATGTGACTAATGGCAACAGTAAAACAGCCATGTAGTGTCCGAAACGATTCATCAATTGAGTGCAGTCTTTTATCCAGTTCTAATAATACATCCATGTGTCTTACCTGAAGTCCGTCAGAGGGGGACAAGGCTGGTCCTGGTTGCAGAGCCTAAACTCGTAGCTGTTCCCGAAGCAGGTGCGACCCCCGTTGTCTGGACTGAGAACAGCAGAGACAGAGGGACGTCTCATGTGACTAAGGTCATGTGATTAAGTCATGTGATTGAAGTCCTGTGACTGGAGTCATGTGACTTTGGTCATGTGACTTGGATCCTGTGATTGAGGTCATGTGACCTGTACCTTGGGCTGTCGCAGCGTCTGGTCCTGAACTGGACTCCGGACCGACAGGTTCTGGAACAAGCTCCAAACGGACTCCACTTCCCCCAGGCCCCGTGAGTCCGGAGCAAGTCTGGGGTGATCTTCATGCAGTTACCACGGAAACAGTGCTGTAAACAAAGTTCCCTGTTCAAATCCGTCTAACAGACACACACAGGTAACACACACACAGTGTTTGTGCCCTCACCTGTCCAGGTCCACAATGGGTTCCGTCCAGAGGCGGCCCCTTCTTGGTTTTACAGTAGAACGGGTTGTTGTAGTGACTGCACCAAAGCTGTTTACAGACATCTGTCACTGTGTACTGGAAACATATAATACATATATTATACTGTATATACACAACATACAGTATAATACATATATTTTACTGTATATATATATATATATATATATATATATAAAATAATGTGACTATCAGGTGATGAATGTGATCCTTCAGACTCAACCTCGGATCAGAACAAGGACAGATCTTATACAGTTATGGACCATTTATATGTTCAGCTTTGTTCAGAGAAAATCCAGTGAACCTCTGCAGACTCAAACATGTTTCTGAAAACTCATGTGCCTCAGTGTTCAAACAAAAACACTGGCATCAGAAGTCTTTGGTCTTAAATCTCCAAAGACCTGTAAGAACCTGGACTGAACTGGTTTAATCTGAACCAGACTCTTTCCACAGACGGCTCTGGTTTTGGGCTCTTTCCATTCAGTTTGTGCCAGAACCAGACTCAGTGGGTTTTCCAGAACCAAACCACAGATTTATTGCAGAAGCTGGCGTTACATAATTTCCTAAGTTTGTAAAAAGTGTGGCTTTGTATATCTTTTTAATAAAACGACTGATTTTTCTTTTGTGCATTTTATTTGGTGATGCAAACAATATAGATATTTTAGTTTTATTTTAGTTTTATATGGTTAACTTTAAGTCAGGTCTGAAGTGTAAACTTTCATTTCTACTTGTGCCCCTCGACAGGGCCTAAAAGACTGGACATGGGTCAGAGGTCAGAGAGGTCAGACTCACAGCGGTGCAGGTGGAGAAGCCTGGTCCGAAGTCGTACTGACACTGTTGGTCCATGGAGTAAAGGAATCCCGGGAGCTGAGGCTGCAGTGGCCAGGACTCAAGAAACGGGTCGTCCCTCAGGCACTCGTATGAGCTGAGGAGACAAACCGGGTAAAACCAGGTCAGATCCAGAGAAAACCCAGTTAAATCTGTTTAGAACCAGTTAAAAACCTTTCCCTCTTGTTTCTACTCTAAGCTTTAATCTTTAAGCCACTCACGCTAAATACTGGTGCAGCTCCCTCCAGCTGCAGCGGGACCAGTGGTATCTGTAGAAGGAGGCCTGGACTTGAGGAGACATGATGCTGCCCAGATGGATGTCATCCTCACAGTCGTTGGCCTCTCCGTCGTGTCCCATCCCCAGCCTTCCACCAATAACACACACAGAGCATGTTAATATCATTTACAAACCAGACGAATACACTATGTGTGTGTGTTATGTGTGTGTGTGAGTCTCACACATGTCCCGTCTCATGAGCCGCAACAAAGGCCGAAGAGAATCCGTCATCGATGACGAGGACACAGCTGCGGATCAACTGACACATCCCTGTGACTGGAGCGTAGCCTGGAACAGGTTTTGGAGGGATTTAAACGTTTTCTTGTCTTTTCTTAGGTTTTATCTGGTTTGACGGGATTATAGCTGGTCTTGAATAGGTTTTATCTGGATTTACCCCTCATGCCAGCAGGACCAAACTCCTGGCGACTCAGGTAGATGGTGTGGTCGTGCTGCTGACCCTGGGGCTGCTCTCTCTGATGAAGGAAGGACCAGGTGCAGACTTTCTCCAGACTCTTCTGAGGGTTCCCCACCGAGATCAGCTCATGGGACTATAACCAGACACAAAAAAACAAGTACACAAATATAACAAAAAGCAGCATAGTCAGCACCCGCCCCTCGCGGCCCAGGTTTATCGAGTATTGCCAAAAACTACAGAGAGAGTCTGTTAATAAAAGCTCTACAAAAGGCCCCAGGGTTACAAAGCAGTTTTCTTCCAGGGGGCGCTGCCTCGTTTGTGTGACACAGAGCTAAGGACAGTTGCATTCATCACTGACTGTATTCACCAAATGTAACTCATTTACAACAAAGTACTCTGCGGTGTCTACATACCTTATATAAGGCCATAGCAACATGGCTGTACTGGACTCTTTAGTCTCAGAGACTTTCTTGCAGCAGCAGAAAAGGGAATTGGACTTTTCCAAAATATTTGGTCGTGATACAGCGATACTCTTTTAAAACTCTAGGGGTCACTATTGGGGACATAGTCATTGTTTCTTTGTAATTGTTTTCAGGCCAGCAGAGAGAATAAGTGATGTGTGTGGAGTTTGCATGTTCCGGGTGCTCCAGTTTTCCCCACCACCAAATACATGTACAATAGAAATACAGATGGAAAATGGCTGTTAAGCTATAATCTGGTTCTGCTTAATGTATATTGTACACTGTCCTACAAAGACGAAAATCACAACTTTGTGTGTGTGTGTGTGTGTGTGTGTGTGTGTGTGTGTGTGTGTGTGTGTGTGTGTGTGTGTGTGTGTGTATATGTCTGTGTGTGTGTGTGTGTGTGTATGTGTCTGTGTGTGTGTGTGTGTGTGTGTATATGTCTGTGTGTGTGTGTGTGTGTGTCTGTGTGTGTGTGTGTGTGTGTGTGTATGTGTCTGTGTGTGTGTGTGTGTGTGTGTGTGTGTGTGTCTGTGTGTGTGTGTGTGTGTGTGTGTGTGTGTGTGTATGTGTGTCTGTGTGTGTGTATGTGTCTGTGTGTGTGTGTATGTGTGTGTGTCTGTGTGTGTGTGTGTATATGTCTGTGTGTGTGTATGTGTGTGTGTCTGTGTGTGTGTGTGTGTGTGTGTGTGTGTGTGTGTGTGTGTGTGTGTGTGTGTGTGTGTGTGTGTGTCTGTGTGTGTGTGTGTGTGTGTGTGTGTGTGTGTGTCTGTGTGTGTGTGTGTGTGTCTGTGTGTGTGTGTGTGTGTCTGTGTGTGTGTCTCTGTGTGTGTGTGTGTGTGTGTGTGTGTGTGTGTGTGTCTCTGTGTGTGTGTGTGTGTGTGTGTGTGTGTGTGTGTGTGTCTCTGTGTGTGTGTGTGTGTGTGTGTGTGTTACCTGTGTGTGTCTCTGTGTGTGTGTGTGTGTGTGTCTGTGTGTGTTACCTGTGTGTCTCTGTCTGTGTGTGTCTGTGTGTGTCTGTGTGTGTGTCTCTGTGTGTGTGTGTGTGTGTGTGTGTGTGTGTTACCTGTGTGTGTCTCTGTTGTTTGTGTGTGTGTGTCTCTGTGTGTGTGTGTGTGTGTGTGTGTGTGTGTGTGTGTGTCTCTGTGTGTGTCTGTGTGTGTGTGTGTGTGTGTTACCTGTGTGTGTGTGTTTTACCTGTTTGTGTCTCTGTGTGTGTGTGTGTGTGTGTGTGTTTTACCTGTGTGTGTGTGTGTGTGACCTGTGTGTGTGTGTGTGTGTGTGTGTGTGTGTGTGTGTGTGTGTTACCTGTGTGTGTGTGTGTGTGTGTGTGTGTGTGTGTGTGTTACCTGTGTGTGTGTGTGTGTTACCTTTGTGTGTTACCTGTGTGTGTGTGTGTGTGTGTGTTACCTGTGTGTTACCTGTGTGTGTGTGTGTTACCTGTGTGTGTTACCTGTGTGTGTGTGTGTGTGTACCTGTGTGTATGTTACCTGTGTGTGTGTGTTACCTGTGTGTGTGTTACCTGTGTGTGTGTGTGTGTGTTACCTGTGTGTGTGTTACCTGTGTGTGTGTGTGTGTGTGTGTGTTACCTGTGTGTGTTACCTGTGTGTGTGTGTGTGTTACCTCTGTGTGTGTGTGTGTGTGTGTGTGTGTTACCTGTGTGTGTGTGTGTGTGTTACCTGTGTGTGTGTGTGTGTGTTACCTGTGTGTGTGTTACCTGTGTGTGTTACCTGTGTGTGTGTTACCTGTGTGTGTGTTACCTGTGTGTGTGTGTGTGTACCTGTGTGTGTGTGTGTGTGTGTTACCTGTGTGTGTTACCTGTGTGTGTTACCTGTGTATGTGTTACCTGTGTGTATGTGTTACCTGTGTGTATGTGTTACCTGTGTGTGTGTGTTACCTGTGTGTATGTGTTACCTGTGTGTATGTGTTACCTGTGTGTGTGTGTGTGTGTGTGTGTGTACCTGTGTGTGTTACCTGTGTGTGTGTGTTACCTGTGTGTATGTGTTACCTGTGTGTGTTACCTGTGTGTGTGTTACCTGTGTGTGTGTTACCTGTGTGTATGTGTTACCTGTGTGTGTTACCTGTGTGTATGTGTTACCTGTGTGTGTTACCTGTGTGTGTGTGTTACCTGTGTGTGTTACCTGTGTGTATGTGTTACCTGTGTGTGTGTGTGTTACCTGTGTGTGTGTGTTACCTGTGTGTATGTGTTACCTGTGTGTGTGTGTGTTACCTGTGTGTTCGTGTGTGTTACCTGTGTGTGTGTGTGTGTGTTACCTGTGTGTGTGTGTTACCTGTGTGTATGTGTTACCTGTGTGTGTGTGTGTGTGTTACCTGTGTGTATGTGTTACCTGTGTGTGTGTTACCTGTGTGTATGTGTTACCTGTGTGTGTGTGTGTTACCTGTGTGTATGTGTTACCTGTGTGTGTTACCTGTGTGTATGTGTTACCTGTGTGTGTGTGTGTGTTACCTGTGTGTATGTGTTACCTGTGTGTGTTACCTGTGTGTGTGTGTGTTACCTGTGTGTGTTACCTGTGTGTATGTGTTACCTTTGTGTGTTACCTGTGTGTATGTGTTACCTGTGTGTGTTACCTGTGTGTGTGTGTTACCTGTGTGTGTTACCTGTGTGTATGTGTTACCTGTGTGTGTTACCTGTGTGTGTGTGTTACCTGTGTGTGTGTGTTACCTGTGTGTATGTGTTACCTGTGTGTGTGTGTTACCTGTGTGTTCGTGTGTGTTACCTGTGTGTGTGTGTGTGTGTGTTACCTGTGTGTATGTGTTACCTGTGTGTGTGTGTGTGTTACCTGTGTGTGTGTGTTACCTGTGTGTATGTGTTACCTGTGTGTGTGTGTGTGTGTTACCTGTGTGTATGTGTTACCTGTGTGTGTGTGTGTGTTACCTGTGTGTATGTGTTACCTGTGTGTGTGTGTGTTACCTGTGTGTATGTGTTACCTGTGTGTGTTACCTGTGTGTGTGTGTTACCTGTGTGTGTGTGTTACCTGTGTGTATGTGTTACCTGTGTGTATGTGTTACCTGTGTGTGTGTGTGTGTTACCTGTGTGTGTTACCTGTGTGTGTGTGTGTGTGTTACCTGTGTGTGTGTTACCTGTGTGTATGTGTTACCTGTGTGTGTGTTACCTGTGTGTGTTACCTGTGTGTGTGTGTGTTACCTGTGTGTGTGTGTTACCTGTGTGTATGTGTTACCTGTGTGTGTGTTACCTGTGTGTGTGTGTGTTACCTGTGTGTGTGTGTTACCTGTGTGTGTGTGTTACCTGTGTGTGTGTGTGTGTGTGTGTGTGTGTGTGTGTGTGTGTGTTACCTGTGTGTGTGTGTGTTACCTGTGTGTGTGTTACCTGTGTGTGTTACCTGTGTGTGTGTGTGTGTTACCTGTGTGTGTGTTACCTGTGTGTGTTACCTGTGTGTGTGTGTGTGTGTGTGTTACCTGTGTGTGTGTTACCTGTGTGTGTTACCTGTGTGTGTGTTACCTGTGTGTGTTACCTGTGTGTGTGTTACCTGTGTGTATGTGTTACCTGTGTGTATGTGTTACCTGTGTGTGTGTGTGTGTGTGTGTGTGTGTTACCTGTGTGTGTGTGTGTGTTACCTGTGTGTGTGTGTGTGTGTTACCTGTGTGTGTTACCTGTGTGTGTTACCTGTGTGTGTTACCTGTGTGTGTGTGTTACCTGTGTGTATGTGTTACCTGTGTGTGTGTGTTACCTGTGTGTGTGTTACCTGTGTGTATGTGTTACCTGTGTGTGTGTGTGTGTGTGTTACCTGTATGTGTTACCTGTGTGTGTGTTACCTGTGTGTGTGTGTGTGTTACCTGTGTGTGTGTTACCTGTGAGTGTGTGTGTGTGTGTGTGTTACCTGTATGTGTTACCTGTGTGTGTGTTACCTGTGTGTGTGTGTGTTACCTGTGTGTGTTACCTGTGTGTGTGTTACCTGTGTGTGTGTGTGTTACCTGTGTGTGTTACCTGTGTGTGTGTTACCTGTGTGTGTGTGTGTTACCTGTGTGTTACCTGTGTGTGTTACCTGTGTGTGTGTGTGTTACCTGTGTGTATGTGTTACCTGTGTGTGTGTGTGTGTGTGTCTTACCTGTGTGTGTGTGTGTTACCTGTGTGTGTGCGTCACCTGTGTGTGTTACCTGTGTGTTACCTGTGTGTGTTACCTGTGTGTGTGTGTTACCTGTGTGTATGTGTTACCTGTGTGTATGTGTTACCTGTGTGTGTGTTACCTGTGTGTGTGTGTGTGTGTGTGTGTTACCTGTGTGTGTGTGTGTGTTACCTGTGTGTATTTGTTACCTGTGTGTGTTACCTGTGTGTGTGTTACCTGTGTGTGTGTGTTACCTGTGTGTATGTGTTACCTGTGTGTGTTACCTGTGTGTATGTGTTACCTGTGTGTGTGTGTTACCTGTGTGTGTGTGTTACCTGTGTGTGTTACCTGTGTGTGTGTTACCTGTGTGTGTTACCTGTGTGTGTGTGTTACCTGTGTGTATGTGTTACCTGTGTGTGTTACCTGTGTGTATGTGTTACCTGTGTGTGTGTGTGTTACCTGTGTGTGTGTTACCTGTGTGTATGTGTTACCTGTGTGTGTGTGTTACCTGTGTGTATGTGTTACCTGTGTGTGTGTTACCTGTGTGTGTGTTACCTGTGTGTATGTGTTACCTGTGTGTGTGTGTGTGTTACCTGTGTGTGTGTGTGTGTTACCTGTGTGTGTGTTACCTGTGTGTGTGTGTTACCTGTGTGTGTGCGTTACCTGTGTGTATGTGTTACCTGTGTGTGTGTGTTACCTGTGTGTGTGTGTGTGTGTGTGTGCCTGTGTGTGTGCGTCACCTGTGTGTATGTGTTACCTGTGTGTGTGTGTTACCTGTGTGTGTGTGTTACCTGTGTGTATGTGTTACCTGTGTGTGTTACCTGTGTGTGTGCGTTACCTGTGTGTGTTACCTGTGTGTGTTACCTGTGTGTGTTACCTGTGTGTGCGCGTTACCTTGGCGGGCGACAGCAGGACAATCTGGACGAGGACGATGTTGATGTTGGCTCCGAGCGATGGCTCCTGATAAATCTCATTCACCTGAAAAATAAAATGTACAAATATTAAAAAGAGACAAAAACAGAGAGATCAGCAGCTGACTCCAGTTTATTTTGATAAACTTTATTCATCTGCAACACATCAACAGAAACACAACCAGAGAACAACACGGTCCTGGAGAATCTAATCCAGCTGGAGATCACAATTCCTTTTTTTTTTTTATCCCTGAGGGGAATTTTTTTGTGACAAACATGAGTCCCAAACAAAAAAATAAAGAAATAGAGTTATAATATTAAAGCCGCAAACGGCGATAATGATTTATATCATTTCACTGTGTGTGGAATTGGCAAATTGGCGCTCCCTGCAGCTGCCGGCGCCCCTGCTTATGCTGAAAATGTCCACACACAGAAGCTGTGTGTTGTGAGAGAAGTGTAAAAGGGGGTGGGGCGAGAGGCGCGGGTGACATTTCACCTCTGGGCCTCTCTCAAATGGAACAGACAGTCTATAGTTCCTGCAAATGAAACTAGGTAATACAAAACAATTATGCGGTCATCAAGGTGAATTGGTTTAGTCTTGACTTCTGGTCGTGAGTGACAGTTGGGGGGGTGGGAAATCTGTTGATTGTCGAGTGCCAAATAAACAGAGATGGAAAAGAAAAGGTCAAAGCCATCAGGTGCCCAATTTCGAAAAAAAAAGAAAAGAAGAAGAGGAGAAACAAGCAAAAGATAAAAGCTATGCAACTATGTTCTCTCTCTCTGTATGATTACAGTATCTATTTCATGAATGAAGGGCTAATGTTAATTAGTGGTGGGTATAACTCTTTCAAGCCTCTCCCATGGAACCTCTTAAATGGTCGTCGTGTAAGGGCGCCGCCATACGGCGATTTTACAGCAAAATACAGCGATATACCTCCGTCCACCAGAGGGCAGGCTCCAAAAGCGGAAATATAAGGAGAAACCCAATGGCGACCTTACAGAGCTAAGTTTTTACTACGTGACAACTCTGGGGGGGGGGGTGAATTTTTGAAAATTACGTTGGTTTATGCTATCTAAAAACTATTGTTTTACTATGGAGTAAAACCCGAAAAGTCCGGATGTAACGCCATTTTATTGCCCATTCGTAATGACAATATTGGTGAATAGGGGACCAATGGGCGGATATCATCCATAATTATACTATCTATGAACTCTTTGTTAGCCTTTTTGCTAATGATGCTTGCTATGCTTATACAACAATAATTTGGTTTCAACTCACTCACGAGATCTAATTTATAATATTGTACTTTGCAATAAAACTGTTAAAAGTTCAGTTATCATTTCCATCTGTTGGTTTAACGTTAGGCTCTGTAAATAACCAACAGCATTTTCAAATCTTTAGGTTAAAGACGAACATTTGCTATGTAGCTATTTGCTACACAGTGTGCTAAGTATAGTTTCCTAAGTATAGTTTTACAAGTCATAACTAAAAGTGTGTCATGCATAGAATTTGAGGCAGTAACCAAAGAGCTAATAGTTCTTTCATGAAAGTTAGATTAATATACAAATTAAAATATCCTGAAACCCAAAAAGTTTTTGGTGATTAAAAAAAATAAAATCCCATTGTTTTTGCCTATACATATAATTTAAAGTAATTTTATTTTTTAAACAACTGAGTCCCAGTCACCATAGCATAACATGAATAAAATATAATTTTTCAATAATTTTTTTTTTATCATTTGTTTCTATGCTCTAAACAATATGATGACATGGGGGAAAAAAACGAAAAAAATAAAATAAATAAATGTTTTGAGGGTATAGCGTGTATAGCGTGTAATGACATACATTTAGTGTGTAAGAGCATGTTTATGTAACCCTTCTATTATGTTTTGAGTCAATTTGACCCCAGGCTGTTTTAGCTTTATAAAACATTATCCTATGGTCTTTTGATTTCAAATGCAATTCAATTACAATTTCAGGAGCACTTCTAAAATATTTTGGAGCATCCTCTGCCACTGGTCAGGGTGAGCCAACCACCTCCCCCGCTACACAGGCCTCTTCTGGAATGGTCTCGACCCTTCAGGATGAGCCAACCACCTCCTCCGCTACACATGTCTCCACAAATATCTGATATTGAGGATAAAGACCTCTTTGCCTCTACTTCTCCCCAGCATGAGCTTTTAGGTGTACATTTGTGTGTGTGTGTGTATAATAAAATAGAACTGTTTGTGCAGAACTTTGTTTGTTATTTTTGTGTGTGTGTGGGGGTTGTGTCTCCACAACCCTTGGATTTTCTGGGAGCTGTCTGAACTTTTGAAAATAATAGATTATGCTTGGGCTAAGGCGAGAAAAACAAAGTACTGGCTGGAGATTTGAGATGACTCAGGAATCGCTGCACCCCCCTGTTTAAAAAGGCAAAATGTAAATATAACTTGTCTAAAAGTACAAGTTTACAAGTTCCAAAAGATTCTGAAGAGTTTTCTAAGACTCTAGCCTTGGCTCTGGAGGGGCCTCCTCCAAAGGAAGGATCCTGGCAATTTGGAAATGGCATTTATTTACCAGATTTGGGGCCATTTAGATTAAAACACAATGAGTTGCATCTTTTTGTACGAGGACTGCGATTCAGGGACTTCAAATACATACATTTTTCGCCGAGCTTGAAGTCTGGGACCAATAAAAATAACTTATTGTGCATGTTCACTGAGGATCAGATTGAGGATCATTTTGTAGAAAAAAATCAAATAAAAAATAAATAAATAAATAAATAAATAACTCGAGCAAAAACAATAGGCCCTCCCGATCATCACCGGCTCGGGCCTAATAATAAATATATATATATATATATATATATATATATATATATATATATATATATATATATATAAAAACATGTTCTTATTCCACAGAGAATGAAGTCTGAGGAGACGTACGATGTTGATGAAGGTCAGGAGGTATCTCTGGACATTCTCTCGACCGTGGAACAGCACAACAGAGTAGTCCACCGCCAACAGAACCTGAGAGACACAAAGATTCATTATAGGAACATAAACCCTAAAAAACAGAACCAGATCAGTGCAGCTCCAACAGAACCTAAGGCAAAGAATAGAAAAAATAAAGAACAAATAACTTAATTTCAAACAGAAGAAAGGACTGGTTTTAATTTGTAGAAGACTTCCTCCAAAAATACTAAATGTGATTTTTCTGAAGACTTTAAACAAGTGGAAATATACTTTCATCCTCATTAAAACCCGAACAGAATCAGAACAGAACCAGGCCCGGTTCAGTCCGGTCTAAACCTGGACTTACCTCGATGTGGAACAGCTCTGCCTCTTCAGTGAAACGCCGTCTCCTCTGGATCTGGACTGAGCTGGACCAGAACTCACTCTGCTGCAGCTTCACCGCATCAGAACCAAGAACCGGACCTGAATATAGCACAGACAGGGTCAGAACCTGGAGCAGGTCCAGGGTCAGGTCCAGGACCAGGACCTGCATCGGGACCAGGGTCAGGACCTGGATCAGGGTCAGGTCCAGGACCAGGTTCATCACCTGGACCTGACCACCTGGTTAGACCTGGTTTAGACCTGGTTAGACCTGGTTTAGTCCTGGTTTAGACCTGGTTAGACCTGGTTTAGTCCTGGTTTAGACCTGGTTAGACCTGGTTAGTCCTGGTTTAGACCTGGTTTAGTTGTGGTTTAGACCTGGTTAGACCTGGTTTAGTCCTGGTTTAGACCTGGTTAGACCTGGTTTAGATCTGGTTTAGACCTGGTTTAGACCTGGTTTAGATCTGGTTAGACCTGGTTTAGACCTGGTTAGACCTGGTTAGTCCTGGTTAAGATCTGGTTAGACCTGGTTTAGACCTGGTTAGACCTGGTTTAGACCTGGTTAGACCTGGTTTAGTCCTGGTTTAGTCCTGGTTTAGACCTGGTTAGACCTGGTTTAGACCTGGTTAGACCTGGTTTAGTCCTGGTTTAGACCTGGTTAGACCTGGTTTAGACCTGGTTAGACCTGGTTTAGTCCTGGTTTAGACCTGGTTAGACCTGGTTTAGACCTGGTTAGACCTGGTTTAGTCCTGGTTTAGACCTGGTTAGACCTGGTTAGTCCTGGTTTAGACCTGGTTTAGTTGTGGTTTAGACCTGGTTAGACCTGGTTTAGACCTGGTTTAGTTGTGGTTTAGACCTGGTTAGACCTGGTTTAGATCTGGTTTAGACCTGGTTTAGACCTGGTTAGACCTGGTTAGACCTGGTTAAGATCTGGTTAGACCTGGTTTAGACCTGGTTTAGTTGTGGTTTAGACCTGGTTAGACCTGGTTTAGTCCTGGTTTAGTCCTGGTTTAGACCTGGTTAGACCTGGTTTAGATCTGGTTTAGACCTGGTTTAGACCTGGTTTAGATCTGGTTAGACCTGGTTTAGACCTGGTTTAGACCTGGTTAGACCTGGTTTAGACCTGGTTAGACCTGGTTTAGATCTGGTTAGAAATGGTTTAGACCTGGTTAGACCTGGTTTAGACCTGGTTAGACCTGGTTAGACCTGGTTTAGATCTGGTTAGACCTGGTTTAGACCTGGTTTAGACCTGGTTAGACCTGGTTAGACCTGGTTAGACCTGGTTAGACCTGGTTTAGACCTGGTTAGACCTGGTTTAGATCTGGTTTAGACCTGGTTTAGACCTGGTTAGACCTGGTTTAGACCTGGTTAGACCTGGTTAGTCCTGGTTTAGACCTGGTTAGACCTGGTTTGGATCTGGTTAGACCTGGTTAGACCTGGTCTAGACCTGGTTTAGACCTGGTTAGACCTGGTTAGACCTGGTTAGACCTGCAGCTCATGAAACTCATCACTGATCACCTGCCACTTTATTAAAAGCCCCCTCAGTCCTCCACCCATCACCACATTACCTTTTGTGTCACACATGGGGCTCAACTCTCTCGATGGTTGGAGTTTGTTTGTAAAAACTTACCTCAATACCTATAGCCACGGTTTAGACCTGGTGTAGACCTGGTGTAGACCTGGTTTAGACCTGGTTTAGACCTGGTTTTGTTTGAGGAGAGAATGAAAACAGTGGCTCATTTCCAGGAACAGCCCAGGTCCACGTGGCACTGCTCTGAGTGAAGTCAGAGGAAAAGAAGTGTCCGGAAAATCTCTGGAATCTGATTTGGAAAAACTCACGGGAGCAGTGCACAACAGGCCAGAGTATCGGAGGGAGGGAGGGGACAGGGAGCAGAAAAGAGGGAGACATGAAAGATATCAGAGAGAAAAGAGAGGGAGGTTGTGAGAATGTTCTGAAATGTCTGTGACTAAACTCTGACCTAATTTACCCTCCGACTGATCTGACTCTGGTTTAAGAAGCAGCAGATTACTCTGAAAACGAGTTTATCTGAGCTTCAATAACACCACACATCTACAGTTTTAAGAACAGAGGCAGGAAACTACTGCTATATTTCCCGACTTTTCTCGGAGCAGAGTCTGAGCTGTTGCTGCAGCGAAGTCTGTGTTTTACTCTGACCACACTCATCTGTCACTGCTGCATTATATTTATCATCTTCAGACTGAAGCACTCACCTTGTCTCTTCAGTGGGACCTGTCCGTTTAGAGTTCTGTCTGCTCAAAGACTGGTCTAAAATGTAAAATTAAGACAGGAATGGACTTTGTTTCTGCAGCCGTTGTTCTTTCATGGATCAGTGCCAGTTCTGTTAAATCTCTGCTTTTGTGTTTATCTGCAGTGAACAAGAGGGACCAGAGGAACAGGGTCTCACCTCTGAAGTAGTCCTGGTTCTGGTTCTCTGGCTCCTCCTGAGTCCTGTTTCTGGTCCCGGTCCGGTCCGCTCTGATGAGGTCCGAGCCTCTGTAGACGATGTGGTCCTGGTTTTCATCAGGGCAATCTTTCAGCAGAGGCTCAATGTAGAACTCACCATGTGGCGTCAGGATCACTCCCTCCTGGAAGACAAGGAAGACCGGGTCAGAACCAGGTCCAGAGCAGGACTAAATCCACCAGAACCTTAGGGACTAACGTGAATTTCTTTGAGCAAGGAGGATTATTTATGTTTGTTGGGAAAGGAAAAGGAGATTCTTCCTCCAGTTCAGAAGCACGTCCCTGAGGTTCGGACCTCACTCGGCTTATCATCAGCAATTTTAATTAAAGCTGTTATAACACAAGGGCTGCACGTCATATTTAAACTAAAGATATTGTTTCAAACTGAACAAATCGCAAATATCCTAAACCAGGTTTAGACCAGGTTTAGACCAGGTTTAGACTAGGTTTAGACTAGGTTTAGACTAGGTTTGGACTAGGTTTAGACTAGGTTTGGACTAGGTTTAGACTAGGTTTGGACCAGAGTTGGACCAGAGTTAGATTAAAGGGAGTCCACCCAGGACCAGACCAGACTGATGTAAACCAGATGGGGACTGACTCCTACAGACACAGAACATGAGAGACTGAAAAATAAAAGAGTACCACCAACACTAACTGCAGCGAGGACTAAAGACTCCACACGAGACCAGACATAAAGAGACTTAAGCAGAGACGGAAAATAACTGAGAAGAAACTCGAGACACAGACTGAGGGACCGTTAGAAAAGGACCAGAAACAAACTGAAGAGAAATACTCCATTAAATCTTCAAACAAAGAAAGGGACAAAAAGGAAAGACCAATAAAGATCTGAAAGTCTGGACCTATAAGCTCAGGCCTGAAAGTCTTGTCCTATTTGATTTTTTATCTATGTGTTTCTATTTTTACTGTTTGCACCTGACCTGTTTTATCTGAAATGATCCTGGACCTGAACTTCTTGTGAGTTCTGACCGTGTAAGCTCTGATTCTCTTTCTCTGTTTCTTTCTCAAACAGGGAGACGTTGACAGTTATTGAACAGAAGACAGAAGTTTAGAGTCATTATCAGCTCTTTGTGTTAAAGCAGTTTAACAGCCTGTTTACGAGGTCCTAACAAGGTTCTAACAAGGTCCTAACAAGGTTCTAACAGGTCCTAACAGGTCCTAACAAGGTTCTAACAAGGTCCTAACAAGGTCCTAACAAGGTCCTAACAGGTCCTAACAGGTCCTAACAAGGTCCTAACAAGGTCCTAACAAGGTCCTAACAAGGTTCTAACAGGTCCTAACAGGTCCTAACAAGGTCCTAACAAGGTCCTAACAAGGTCCTAACAAGGTTCTAACAGGTCCTAACAGGTCCTAACAAGGTTCTAACAAGGTCCTAACAAGGTCCTAACAGGTCCTAACAGGTCCTAACAAGGTCCTAACAAGGTCCTAACAAGGTCCTAACAAGGTCCTAACAGGTCCTAACAGGTCCTAACAAGGTCCTAACAGGTCCTAACAAGGTCCTAACAAGGTCCTAACAAGGTCCTAACAAGGTCCTAACAGGTCCTAACAGGTCCTAACAAGGTCCTAACAAGGTCCTAACAGGTCCTAACAGGTCCTAACAAGGTCCTAACAAGGTCCTAACAAGGTCCTAACAAGGTCCTAACAGGTCCTAACAGGTCCTAACAAGGTCCTAACAGGTCCTAACAAGGTCCTAACAAGGTCCTAACAAGGTCCTAACAAGGTCCTAACAGGTCCTAACAGGTCCTAACAAGGTCCTAACAAGGTCCTAACAGGTCCTAACAAGGTCCTAACAAGGTCCTAAAAAGGTCCTAACAGGTCCTAACAAGGTCCTAACCGGGTCCTAACAAGGTCCTAACAGGTCCTAACAAGATCCTAACAGGTCCTAACCGGGTCCTAACAAGGTCCTAACAGGTCCTAACAAGGTCCTAACAGGTCCTAACAAGGTCCTAACAAGTCCTAACAGGTCCTAACAGGTCCTAACCGGGTCCTAACAAGGTCCTAACAAGGTCCTAACAGGTCCTAACAGGTCCTAACAGGTCCTAACCGGGTCCTAACAAGGTCCTAACAGGTCCTAACAAGGTCCTAACAGGGTCCTAACAAGGTCCTAACAGGTCCTAACAAGGTCCTAACAGGTCCTAACCGGGTCCTAACAAGGTCCTAACAGGTCCTAACAAGGTCCTAACAGGTCCTAACAGGTCCTAACAGGTTCTAACCAGGTCCTAACAAGGTCCTAACAGGGTCCTAACAAGGTCCTAACAGGTCCTAACAAGGTCCTAACAAGGTCCTAACAGGTCCTAACAAGGTCCTAACAGGGTCCTAACAAGGTCCTAACAGGTCCTAACAAGGTCCTAACAAGGTCCTAACAAGGTCCTAACAAGGTCCTAACAAGGTCCTAACAGGTCCTAACAAGGTCCTAACAGGTCCTAACAGGTCCTAACCAGGTCCTAACCGGGTCCTAACAAGGTCCTAACAGGTCCTAACCGGGTCCTAACAAGGTCCTAACAGGTCCTAACAAGGTCCTAACAAGGTCCTAACAGGTCCTAACAAGGTCCTAACCAGGTCCTAACAGGTCCTAACAGGTTCTA
Source organism: Perccottus glenii (assembly GCA_024416835.2). NCBI lineage: Eukaryota > Metazoa > Chordata > Actinopteri > Gobiiformes > Odontobutidae > Perccottus > Perccottus glenii. The sequence goes on along the minus strand of CM044561.2, from coordinate 27,315,565 downwards.
ACAGGTTCTAACAGGTCCTAACAGGTCCTAACAGGTCCTAACAGGTTCTAACAGGTTCTAACAGGTCCTAACAGGTCCTAACAGGTCCTAACCAGGTCCTAACAGGTCCTAACAAGGTCCTAACAGGTCCTAACAGGTCCTAACAGGTTCTAACCAGGTCCTAACAGGTCCTAACAGGTCCTAACCAGGTCCTAACAGGTCCTAACAAGGTCCTGACCAGGTCCCAACAGGTCATAACAAGGTCCTAACAAGGCCCTAACAGGTCCTAACAGGTCCTAACAGGTTCTAACAGGTCCTAACAAGGTTCTAACTGGTTCTAACAGGTCCTAACCAGGTCCTAACAGGTTCTAACAGGTCCTAACCAGGTCCTAACAAGTCCTAAAAGGCCCTAACATGTCCTAACAGGTCCTAACAAGGTCCTAACAAGGTCCTAACAAGGTCCTAACAAGGTCCTAACAGGTCCTAACAGGTCCTAACAAGGTCCTAACAAGGTCCAAACAAGGTCCTAACAGGTCCTAACAAGGTCCTAACAAGGTCCTAACAGGTCCTAACAAGGTCCTAACAGGTCCAAACAAGGTCCTAACAGGTCCTAACAAGGCCCTAACAGGTCCTAACATGGTCCTAACAGGTCCTAACAAGGTCCTAACAGGTCCTAACCAGGTCCTAACAAGGCCCTAACAGGTCCTAACAGGTCCTAACATGGTCCTAACAGGTCCTAACCAGGTCCTAACAGGTTCTAACAGGTCCTAACCAGGTCCTAACCAGGTAGAACAAGGTCCTAACAGGTCCTACCAGGTCCTAACAGGTCCTAACAGGTCCTAACATGGTCCTAACAAGGTCCTAACAGGTCCTAACAGGTCCTAACATGGTCCTAACAGGTCCTAACCAGGTCCTAACAGGTTCTAACAGGTCCTAACCAGGTCCTAACCAGGTAGAACAAGGTCCTAACAGGTCCTACCAGGTCCTACCAGGTCCTAACAGGTCCTAACAGGTCCTAACATGGTCCTAACAGGTCCTAACAAGGTCCTAACAGGTCCTTACCAGGTCCTAACAGGTCCTAACCAGGTCCTAACCAGGTAGAACAAGGTCCTAACAGGTCCTACCAGGTCCTAACAGGTCCTAACCAGGTCCTAACCAGGTAGAACAAGGTCCTAACAGGTCCTACCAGGTCCTACCAGGTCCTAACATGTCCTAACAGGTTCTAACTGGTTCTAACCAGGTCCTAACAGGTCCTAACAGGTTCTAACTGGTTCTAACAGGTCCTAACCAGGTCCTAACCAGGTCCTAACAGGTTCTAACAGGTCCTAACCAGGTCCTAACCAGGTCCTAACAGGTTCTAACCAGGTCCTGAACATGAATGAGAAAGGTCAGTATAAAGTTCTATTAAATACTGTACTTTGGGTCACTTGGGGATTATAGAACTATTTCTAAAACTGGTTCTGAACAGTCACTGCAAGTCACTGAGCTGAACAAGGTTTAAACCAGGTCTAAACCAGGTCTAAACCAGGTCTAAACCAGGTCTAAACCAGGACTAAACCAGGTCTAAACCAGGACTAAACAAGGTCTAAAACCTGTTCAAATCCCTCTTGAACCAGGTCTTACCAGTCCTCTGCAGTTGCTAATGGCAACAGTGATGCGTGAGTCATTTGAGGCGTGGCCTGTGTAGATACAGTGCTGCTCTGTGATTGGCTGGGTGACTCCTGACTCCTCCCACAAAATGATTGCGCCTGGAGCCGTGAGCTGTGTTCTGATTTGCAGACGCAGCTGTAGCTCCGCCCCCTGCAGCGTCAGGTTATAAAACACTTCCTGTTCCTGTGGGCGGGGCCGGGGTGTGTGTCTTCTGCTGCGGTGGTAGGTGGAGTCAGAAAGGACATGCCCCTTAGAATCTGTTCTGATTGGTCGAACCACAGCGAAGTCAGACAGGAAGTGATGTAATAAGTCTGTGGAGACAACAGGAAGTGATGTAATGAGTCTGTGGAGAAAACAGGAAGTAAGATGTGATGTTTGCTGTTTCTGTTATGAAATGGACTGTCTCATTTCTGTGTTTTTTTGTTTCTTGTCTTAAACATAAAAAGGAGCGCTCCCATTGAATGACACTGACCCCTAAATGACACTCCATGCGGCTCTGCTCTGTTGTGGAACGACGTTGCAGACCATTGTCCACTGGATGCGTTTTAGATCTGCTGTGCTGTTGAGCCCAGACCAGCTCAGAAGAGCATGTGTGGGAAGTACGAGATTGGGTGATAAAAGCTGTTGACAGAGATGTGTGCCGGACCAAAACAAGTGTTTATTCAGAAGAGACCAGAAAACAAGTTTGGTTTTAAATCTATTTGTTGTTCAAGTAAACATTACTTCACAGGTTTTTCCTCCTTACATTGGCTGCAGATCTTATTGCATTTAATGCCTAATTGTGTAAATAAACATATAATAATTCGAATGAGGAAAGTTTGTTGGTATATTTATGTAATATTTTGGTAATACGGATGTTGTGCACATACAGTTTCCAATTTGGTGCTGATCTGATTTGTTCTCCCATGGAACCTCTTAAAAGGTCCTTGAGTAAGGGCGCCACCAATCAGCGATATACCTCCGTCCACCAGAGGGCAGGCTCCAAAACCCAATGGCGACTTTAAGAGTGTAAAAATCATGTTTACAGCCTGGTACAAAAGATGGCTCCGGTCTCTAGAGCTAAGTTTTGACTACATGACAACTCTGGGGGGCGGAAGGGGATTTTTGTTTTACTATGAAGTAAAAGCAGAAAAGCCCGGATGTAACGGCCTTTTAGTCCCCTGTCATAACGACAAAATCAGTGAATAGGGGACCAATGGGCGGAAGTTGTCCATTTTTTTTACAGTCATTGGTTCAGATTTATGCGGTTTGGCTCTAGCGTCCGGCAAAAATAGAACTGCTGCGGATCCAAGCGGAGCGGGGCTAGGCATGTAAATTGGGGGTGAGGCCAATAAGGAAGTAACGGCTGATGAAAAAAACAGGAATTTATATATTTTTTTCTCACACAATGTTGAAGCATAAGTCAGAGCTAATGTTAGGTTCAGCTCTAAACCTCAGTTTAGTAAAATATAAAAGTTTTTTTAATCAAAGGAAAGCAGGTACCTCAGCTGCTGTTGGGGGAGAGTGAGTACAAACAAAAGTATAACTGCTTCATATGGAACACTTCAATCAGTGAAAGGGACAAATATAAGCGGTTCCTTCATAAACTGTAAAAACTGTATAAACGATCTGCTCCTCTTCCTCTTTAACGACACCTCAGGTCAGCTCTAGTCTTTATAATAAGAACTCTTTATAATGTCTTTAGGAAATACGAGCAGGTGTTGGAGCCAGGAACAGAACCTGCTGCTGATGTTTAGATAAAGTTCATGTAAATAAAAAGTAAGTGCCTTTTGGTTTATCCTTGTCCGGGGGTCACCCTTCCTGACTCAACCCTCTCCATTTACCCGGGTTTAGGACCGGCACAAATAAATGTGGTTGAAGTTGTTTTTAAGACTGTATATATTTTCATTGAGCAAAAACCAGGTCTAAACCAGGTCTAAACCAGGTCTAAACCAGGTCTAAACCAGGACTAAACCAGGTCTAAACCAGGACTAAACCAGGTCTAAACACGGTCTAAACCAGGTCTAACCCAGGACTAAACCAGGTCTAAACCAGGACTAAACCAGGTCTAAACCAGGACTAAACCAGGACTAAACCAGGTCTAAACCAGGTCTAAACCAGGTCTAACCCAGGTCTAAACCAGGTCTAAACCAGGACTAAACCAGGTCTAAACCAGGACTAAACCAGGACTAAACCAGGACTAAACCAGGTCTAAACCAGGTCTAAACCAGGTCTAAACCAGGACTAAACCAGGTCTAAACACGGTCTAAACCAGGTCTAACCCAGGACTAAACCAGGTCTAAACCAGGACTAAACCAGGTCTAAACCAGGACTAAACCAGGACTAAACCAGGTCTAAACCAGGTCTAAACCAGGTCTAAACCAGGACTAAACCAGGACTAAACCAGGTCTAAACCAGGACTAAACCAGGACTAAACCAGATCTAAACCAGGTCTAAACCAGGTCTAAACCAGGTCTAAACCAGGTCTAAACCAGGTCTAAACCAGGTCTTAACACGGTCTAAACCAGGACTAAACCAGGACTAAACCAGGTCTAAACTAGGTCTACACCAGGTCTAAACCAGGTCTAAACCAGGTCTAAACCAGGTCTAAACCAGGTCTAAACCAGGACTAAACCAGGTCTAAACCAGGACTAAACCAGGACTAAACCAGGTCTAAACCAGGTCTACACCAGGTCTAAACTAGGACTAAACCAGGTCTAAACCAGGACTAAACCAGGTCTAAACCAGGTCTAAACCAGGTCTAAACCAGGACTAAACCAGGACTAAACCAGGTCTAAACCAGGTCTACACCAGGTCTAAACTAGGACTAAACCAGGTCTAAACCAGGACTAAACCAGGTCTAAACCAGGACTAAACCAGGACTAAACCAGGTCTAAACCAGGACTAAACCAGGACTAAACCAGGTCTAAACCAGGACTAAACCAGGTCTAAACGGTCCAGTCAGATCTGAGCTGGTTTTGTTCTGATGGCTCTTTTAACAGATTCTGAGAATGTTCTGCAGCTGGTTCTGATCCAAACTGTTAGATCTATGTCTGGGTTAGGCTCCTTTCACAGTAAAAGTCTGAGTTCTTTCACAGTAAAAGTCCTGATACTCTGGTTTTAGTCTAAACCTGTCTCCTCTGAGTCTTAAGTCTAAACTGACCTGTTGGAGAAAAGAGACGTGGAAACACAGCACTGATCTGAAGAAATAATCCCAGGAATAAGAATAATCCAACAGGAGATAATCCCACAGAGGAGCCCATAGTCCTCACATTTAATCTGAGGAACAGGCTGACGCAGACTGAGCTGAGTCTGTGGAGTGTGTCCTGAGTGACTCTGTCTCCTCCCACTGCTCTGGCTCTGAACTCTGCGGTTAACTCTACACTCTCCTCTGTCTCTGCTCTGTATCTATGTCTCCTTCTCTGTCTCTCTTTCTTTGTCTCTAAGTCTGTCTCTCCTCTGTCTTTGTCTCTCCTCTGTCACCTACTGACTCTCTCTTCTGTCTTGCCCCTCTCTCCCCCATGTCTCCTTCTATCTTTGACTCACCTGACTCCTCTGTCTCTCTCTCCTCTGCCTGTCTCCGTCTCTGTCTGTCTCCGTCTGTCTCTGAACCCTCTGGTAAAGTCTCTGGTCCCAGTGTCGGCTGATACTCTTCTCTTCGTGCTCCTGGTTTGTTCTGTAGAAGTCTCTAAACAAACTGAACTTAAACAACCCTCAGGTCCAGGCCTCATATAATCCCACAGGGGGCGCTGTTTGCCTCTGACTCACTCTAAGAGTGCATTCACACTTGTTTCCCGCTTAGTCAAGTTTGCAACACAACCTACTTTTAAACTGCACCAAAAGGAAGACACTGCTGTTTTCCAAATTCTAATAAAGCGTTTTACTATTGCATTTATGCTTCTCAGTGCCTCACATTTTATTTAGCTGGACAATAATGTTGTCTTTTTCCAACCTCAGGAAAACTAAACAATATGTGATGCATTTGTCACCAATTTATGAAACTCTTCCTGTTTGAGCTCAACTATGGTCCACTTGGAAGCGCGCTGAGACACTGTTTTGAAGGGGTCTCAGAGTATGTTTGGAGCAACCACGTCAAACATGGCAAGTGTCAACACACCAGTCTACTTCTATAAACGTTCCTCGGCTCCGTGTTCGGTAAAATCAACTGAAGTTTTGGACAGCACAGTTTAACTCTGGCACAACTGGACAGTAACATAAACTTTATTAAACAGCTTTAACAATATTACATCTTTACAGTTTATTACAACTTTATTACAGACAGATCAGGTCCTGCAGGTCTCAGGTGGTTCTGAACTGGTTTTCTCTCAGACAGATGGAGCTGCAGGTTATTTGCCCTGAACCAGTCGACTCAGAGCAGAGGCCACCTCGTCACTCGACATGTTTTCCACAGAAACACTGAGCTCTCGACCCTGAGCTGCACAAACAGAACAGATCAAACAGAGAATGTAAGCAGCTGTGAACAGAACAATGCCCCTGGACTGACCTGGTTACAATCAGATTTACTAAGGATCAGACCGGATGCAGCAGAGACATGTTCAATCATCATCAATGGGTTTAATGTAGCCTTTTAAAAGGTGCTTTATTAATGATATAGCTATAACACTGTACACTTCATTTCCCATGGTGCCCTGCTACTCTTAAATGAACAGGTTACAGCTCTGTAACTCTTTCAACATACAATGCGGACGTACTCGGGGTTATTTCAACTCCCTTCCACCCACATGCATTTGTTTACACGAACATGTGTTAAAGTGGCTTGTTTTAATCAAATAATGTAGAATATGAGCGATGTTACCATATCGAGCCCAGAGAGTGGCCCTGACTCCAGAACACTCCCGGATCAGGAAGGGGAAGTCCGGGTTAGACCTCTTCAGGTTTACGTAGTGCTGCTCCACAAACTCCCTGAAATAATACCAGACACATGCATTTATCAATAATCAATATCATACAACGGGATCTGCTCCATGTATAAATAATTACTCATTAAATATGAACCAACTTAATACAACATGGATTTAGACCTGGTATAGTTCTAGTTTAGACCTGGTTTAGTCCTAGTTTAGACCTGGTTTATTCCTGTTATTAGCCGTTAGCTTGTGCCTTTAGCTTCAGACATCGTTCATTTCTATGACATTAGCATTAGCCTCCACCTGTTTTCCCCATTGTTTCCTCTGTATTTTCCCGCCTCTGCTCTGGTGTTTTCCCGCTCCTCTCACCCTCACCTGGCCCCTTGACTCCCGGCGCAGCTCTGACTCAGGTGAAGACGAACTTCCCGCAGGTTTTTGGCCAAAGACGAGCCCAGAGTCCGGACAACAGCCGCCGCCATCTTTGTCCTGTTCTGTGAAGGACGGAGTCTGTGCGGGGGTTTAAAAACAGAAAGCGCCCCCTGGAGGAGCGGGCACTGCAAGACTGGTTTATGGGGTTTATGTTATGTTTCTGCCTTTAAAGAGTAACTAAACCCTAAACCAACGTTTTTTAGTTAATGATCTGTAAGAATGGGGCCTTATTAGTGCTGTTCACTGATCTGAGTAAAAGTTTTGACATTTGAGTATAAAGTATATTCATTTTACATTTTATGGTGTAAAACCGTCTAAGTGCTGCCCTCCTCAGGTTGAACGGTAGTTACTGCAGTTGAATTTTTAGATTAAAGATTCTTTCCTAGTGTGACGTATACTGGCTCGACTAACGGCTCTCTACCCACGCCCCTGGCACGACCCCACCACACCCTTGGCATTGGCTCACGCCCCTGGTATAAAAACATCTTCCCAAGTAGCGGGTGTTCAAAACATCAGGCTAGCTATATTAGCATGTACTTGTAGTGTTGCTGGTTGCAACAGCACTGCTGGACTGCATTGCTTTCCAGTTAAATTGGAAATTAGACGCCAGTGTGCACTTGGCCTGGAACACCGTGAGTTCCTGCTGAGAGCTGGAGTTTGCAGCGGGCATTTTAAGAGGGATTGCTTCTCCAACGCAATGGAGGTGGAAATGTGCTTCTCAAAACAGCTCCCGCTGAAAAGCCACACAGCCCCTAAAGGCCCGTTCACACCGGGACGAATTTTGCACGCGATATTCGTCGACGTTTAACGCCTTGTGACTAAACGAAGGGCGCCAATGTGAGTGTTCACACCAACGCAAAAAACGCCACGCGTAAAAGCGTCATTTTTTTTTTAAAACGGCTCGGGTTCATTTTTTTGGTTTGCGTTAAAAACTACGAATACTGTGAAGCTTTTGTATGTTTAATTTTTGTTTATTTTTATTTCTCAGGCACCATGTACAAAAACAATAATCTCACAAGAAAAGATATGCTTTGTACCAGATTTAGAATTTCAGACTGTCTAGGATCTGATTCCATTGTTTGATGGTTTGAAATGAAAAGGCTGATTGTGCAAAAGCAGAGCATCTTTTAGGGATTGTGCAGTTTTTGTTGTGGACCCAGATGTTTGGGTCTCATCATATAATCAAGATAACAAATCATGTGTTAAACTCTTTTTTTGCAGCCACCCAGGCCAGAACGCCTAATAGGAGTGTGTCATGTGACACAGACACTGATGGAGCTGCCAGAGTGTCCCAGGACTAGCTCTACTCCAATAATGAGGAAACGGTGTGAGGTGTCACTGCTGAAGGTAATGCATTTATTCCCATTCTTTAGTTTTTGTTTGTTTTACTGTTATAGTGCAATTATAACAGCGGCAGTAGCTCAGTGGGTAGAGTGGTCGTCTTTCAACCGGAAGGTAGGCGGTTCGATTCCCACTCTCCCCACAGTTCATACTGTCGTTGTGTCCTTGGGCAAGACACTTAACCCACCTTGCCTCCAGTGACTGTAACACTGGTAATAACATTAGAACAATGTAAGTCGCTTTGGATAAAAGCGTCAGCTAAATGAATAAATGTAAATGTAAATGTAAAATTACTTGTTTTAAATACTCTAACAAGAACACATGAGGTGTGTGATAATCTATCATTTTATTATCATTAAAATGGTCTAATTTAAGAAATAAAATCATGTTTATATGTTTATTTTATTTTCAGGACCTGTTAACTGTTCCTGCGTCACTTCACTGAAGATACTTCATCTTCAAGTTTGCTGCTGTCTATCCTCTTGGATTCAGACTCTGAAAACTGCAGTTAGCTCTATAGTTTCTGAGACTAATGTAAACACTAATACACTGTTGAACACACTCAAGATTCTTTAAAACTTATGAACAGCTCATGAAGTTATGATCAGCCTGTTTAAGTCTGGCTCTTGTTTTTCACCATCTTCGCTCCAATAAGTGCAACTGACACTGACTTTCAAACACAAAGTAAAAAGCCTCTGTCCTGACTGTGCACCATTTACAAAGTTTGGACCTGCCTTGAAATGATGTATGAGAATTTACTATGACATTTATTTTTTATTTAAACTAAGTGTGTATATATAAAATAGATCAATATAAAATGCTTACTGTAAGAACAATCTCTAAAGAATATAATAATTATGTAAAGGCAGTTTGAGAAAAGGGTGTCATTTAGACATTCTTTTGTAAATGTTTATGTTGATTTATGTTCATTTTGAGTTTTATAGCTGATTTTATAATGCATGTTTTTAAACAATTGTTTTGTGTGTAACTTCAGGTATAACTGTTTCTTCATATTTCAATTTTTTATATACCAACTATATTTATAAATCCAGTATTAAAATCCTCTGTGAGGACAGCACAAGGAGGTATGACCTGTACCTGCTGGCCCAGGTATCCCCAGCACCACCTGACCACACTGCAGCAGACAGGTGTCTATAACCGCTGAAAGAGCTGGTGCACATGTACAGTATGTGGAAGAGGAGGGAAAACATTAAATTTACTTATTTATAAAACATTGCTCTCTTCTTCCTGGAACTACCCTGTTTAACTACATCTCACCAAAAAGCTGAAGATAAGTGTAACACTACATTACAAGTGTTAGAGCCTGTAACAGGGGTTTAGTGCTACTGCCTCAAAGTCTGGATGGACTTATGCAGCCAACTCACCAACCTGTCACACCTGTGCATTACCTACAACATGAGAAACAATGTTTATCACTACTTTGTTTTGGATGTAAATATTATATTTGGTTAGAGTTGTGTCTTTTTTGCATAATACTTATTAAATTAACTGGACTTGACACTGGTCTTATTTCATAGCTATACCTTGAGTATCTCTAACACATTCTCTCCCAGGACCAGTGAGCTGCAAGACATGAGTTTTTAACAGTTGTAGAGGGAGACTTGAAATCTCTGTTTTGTGTGTAATTAACACTAATTACCAAAATCAAACTAAATGCATAGGTTAGCAATTTCTGAAACTTTGTTAGCATTTGCTAAGCATTAGCCTAAATTAGACAATGATGTTTTATCACAGGCCCCATTCTCTCTTGTGCTGCAAGACTTCTCTCTTTAACTTTGGGAGTTGTTGAGACCGCGGTTTGAGCCAGTGGCACAAACTGATAAGGCTCTAGCCCTGTGTGCACAGAAATGTCCTCCACTTAGAAGGACCGCTCCGTAGCAAAGCTACTGGAGTCCTTCAAGTCTACATTTTTGCGACAATCTGTCACTGTGGGTCTCAGGTTCACGCCCCCGCTGAGCTCCGCCCTCGGTTCGTCCCCTCTGTCTCTGCTGGGCTCTGCCCACTTTTCCAGCATTTTTTCCAGCAATTTTGTGAGTGGGTGGAGTTAGGCTCTGACCAGGGGTTTAGTTACCCTTTAATCCAGTTTTAAACGGAACTGTCTCTAAGTTATTTTAAGTCTGACTTTAACCGGTTTTGCTTGGATTTAAATTGGTTAAAACCAGATTTAGACGAGTTTAAATTGTTTTAAGTTGGACTGTAACTGTTTTTTCTGTTTACACAACATATGGATGACTTTAAAACGGTTTAGGTCTGGTTTTACAACGAGACTTAGATTGAATTTTACTGGAAGTAGTTGGACCTTATCCCTGAGAGACTTTTCAGTAAAGAGCAGAGTTTGGGTTAAACAGTCTTTTCTCATGATTCCCTTCATTGTCTTTAACTGAGGTCACTCTCTGTTTGTTACAGAAAAGTCTTCAGAGAAAATACTGACTTTATTTCGGTAAACACAGAAGACCCACATCAAGACTTTACAGCAAAGTTTTATTCTAATGTGACCTTTTCATCTGACTTAAATTAATTCTGCTAAAATAAAACATTCTAAATATTCCAACAGAGGATATGAACCATTAAAAAGAAAAGGGAGAAAATTATTCCTAAATCTGTATTTAAAGTTTTAGTTGGACTTGAACAGTTTTTAAGTCACATTTTGCTCCAGTTAGTCCTTTTTTGTAGAGATATTCTTTAATTTATAATTAATGAATTAATGAAAATTATATTTCGGTCTTCTGGTCAGAACCTTCTAACGGTCCCCAAAACCCGTTTTAAAACTCGGGGAGACCGGTCTTTCCAAGCAGTCGCCCCCAGACTCTGGAACGCCCTGCCCCTGTCACTGCGAGTGGACGCTTCTGTTGATTCTTTTAAAAAGCAGCTGAAGACACTTTTATTTAAACAAGCTTTTAGTTGATTGGGCTTTTATGTTTTTATGTTTTTAATATTTTGTGGTTTTCATTTTTATTCTCATAGTTTTATTGTTCTTTTATTGCACTTTGTAAAGCACTTTGTGATTTATATCTGTGAAAGGTGCTATATAAATAAAATTTACTTACTTACTTACTTTATATATTCTCCACCGTTTATTTTCCAAACTCAAATCTATTACAGTTCCATGTGTTCCTACTCCTCTTCTTCACTCCAACAAACACAGAGCCTGATCTGTCTGTAAACTCTCTCAAAGTCAGAGGCAGAACTGAGCTCCGTGAGTTCCTCTGGAGCCTGCGGTGTTTATGCACTTCCCTCCTTCTGCCACAAGAGGGCTCCCTTTCCTCTGATACAAAGATACAGATACAAAGGTGTCAAAGGTTTTAAATGGTTTTAGGTCAAATACAGGACATAACTTGTTTATAAAAAAGGAAAGAAACAAAAAGAGAAAAGCATTTTTATTTTTGTGTTAATCAAGAAACAATAACTTAGTTTAAAAATAGACACAGCACTGGTGTATGAATGTGTGTGTTGTTGCTCTGGTGAATGGTGTGAGAATGTCTGGCATGTTTACATTCATGTGGTTGTGTCTCATATATGTTCATTAACATGCACTGTCACAATCAAATAAATAAATAAATAAATTAAATTAAAAATAGATAAGAATAGTCACTAACAGTTACTGAAGCACTTTTTGCTTTACAGGTCCATCATCACAGCCAAAATTTAGCTGTAGTCTATCGCCCTCCGGGTCCCTACTCTTCTTTCTTGGATGAGTTTGGAGTTTTCCTCTCCGACTTAATAACCCACGCTGATAACATCCTTCTAGTTGGTGACTTTAATATTCATCTAAATAAGGAGTGTGACCCTCTGGCCAGAGCATTTCAATCACTGCTTACAACCCTGTCTTTCAACCAGTTTGTTCATGAGCCCACACACATTAGTGGAAACTATCTGGATCTTGTTTTGGCTCAGGGAATAGATGTTTCCCATCTCTTCGTCTCCTCTCTTTCATCTGCTGTTTCAGATCACTCACTGGTGGAATTTGAGATAAGTTATAGACTCCCCTCAAATTCCGACAATTGCGTAGTGTCTACACGGAATTTTAGCGCGGCTGCAATGGAAATGTTTGCCACACGGCTGACAGATGTTCTTCCTAATTTAACTCCACCTGGAAACTCAATAGAAGCCTACACAAAGGAGGTCCATGCAACCCTCTCGGCCATCACTGACTCAGTGGCACCCCTCAGGACAAAGCCCAGACCAACCAGACGACCTACACCATGGTATAACGAGGAAACCCGGGCTTTAAAACAGAACTGCAGGAGTTTTGAACGCATATGGCCCAAGTCAAAAACTAATCTAAATTATCAAAAGTGGTGTTTGTGTGTAAACACCTATAAGCACGCCCTCAGCACTGCAAAGACGGCTTATTTCTCATCTCTAATCAGAGAAAACCGGCATAACCCCAGGTTTCTATTTGGGACAGTTGCTAAACTAATCCAACCGAGAACAACTGAAGACTCCTCTCCCTTTAGTGCACAAGACTTTTTAGATTTCTTTAAACATAAAATTGAAGATATCAGGGATAATATTTTGGTTTTGTCTTCCTCAGCTCCAGGTCCCATTCACTTGGATCCACTGACCTCTCGTCTCTCAGTCCTAGATCCTGTATCCCTCGATGAGCTGACAAAGGTGGTTTCTTCATGTAAAGCAACTACGTGCCTTCTGGATATCCAACCAGCAAAACAGCTTAAAGAACTCTGGCCCTATGTAGGGCAAATTATGTTCAACATTATAAACTTGTCCCTGTCTACTGTCACCGTTCCGTCCCTCTTCAAACAGGCTGTGGTCAAACCCCTACTCAAAAAACCTACTCTGGATCCTGGATGCCTAAATAATTACCGTCCTGTCTCCAATTTACCTTTTCTAGTCCTCGAAAAAGTTGTGTTAAAACAACTTACTCTATATCTATCGGAAAATGACCTCCTCAAGCCGTTTCAGTCTGCATTTAGGGCCTCTTATTCCACTGAAACAGCTTTAGTTAAAGTGACTAACGATCTCCTCCTTCAGATTGACGAGGACTCATCAGCTCTACTGTTATTGCTAGATCTCAGCGCTGCATTTGATACGATTGATCATGCAGTGCTAATCAACAGACTAAAGAATGTGTTTGGCATCTCTGGCTCTGCTCTTGCTTGGTTAGAATCCTATCTGTGTGATAGGTCTCATTTTGTCTCTTTTAATAAATCCTTCTCCTCCACGGCACCAGTGAAATTCGGTGCCACAAGGGTCTGTGCTTGGTCCCATACTTTTTTCACTATATGTTACACCATTGGGACAAATCATCAGAAGTTATCGAGTAAACTTCCACTGTTATGCCGATGATACACAGCTGTATCTACCAATAAAAGCGAATAATACTACTGACATCAAGCGTCTAGAGGCCTGCCTCGTTTCAATTAAAACATGGATGTCTCAAAACTTCCTCCATTTGAACTCGGATAAAACAGAGCTCTTGTTAATTGGTCCTGCCAGTCATCGGCACAAGTTCAACAATCTTACTGTCTCGATCAACAACTGTGTGTTGGAGCACGGCAACACTGTGAGGAACCTTGGTGTCATTTTTGACTCCACACCATCTCTGCAGCAGCACATTAGTGAGGTCACTAAACTGGGCTTTTTTCACTTGAGGAATATCTCAAAAATTCGCTCCTGCCTCTCTTTGGCTGATGCTGAAACTCTCATTCATGCATTTGTCACATCCAGGCTGGACTACTGCAATGTTATTCTCTGGACTGCCGAGGAAAAGTACTCACAGACTACAAATGGTCCAAAATACAGCCGCCAGACTTTTAACAAAGACCAGGAAGTTTGATCACATTACTCCAGTCCTGGCTTCATTACATTGGCTTCCTATTCATGTTAGAGCTGATTTCAAAGTTCTCCTGTTAACATATAAAATCCTTTGTGGACGCGCGCCCTCTGACCTATCTGACCTCATCACCTGGTATACTCCAGCTCGTACCCTTCGCTCTCAGGACACTGGCCTCCTTCAACTTCCTCGAGTAAAGAAGAAGTCTGCTGGCTACAGAGCCTTTTCTTATAGAGCCCCATTTTTATGGAATGGGCTCCCGGTGGAAGTGCGGCGAGCTGACTCTGTTGAAGTTTTCAAAAGCAAACTCAAAACATACTTATTCCCCCCCCTCTCCCCCCGCCTGTGCTCCAGTGTGAGGGCCCCCACCCATCTGTCATCTACCTTGATGTTGGCTGGCCCATCCACTATTGCACACTCAGAGTGGACGCTGGCCACTGCCAATATAAATGTTTTTATTTGTGAAAATGTTTGTGTATTTCTAGGTATTCTTCAACTGTCCTGGACACATTCCTGCACGGCCTGTCCGTCCTGGGAGTGGATCCCTCCTTCTGTGGTTCTCCCTGAGGTTTCTCTTTTTTCCCGGCTGGGTTTTTTTGGAGTTTTTCCTCTGACCCTGATGGAGGGTCTAAGGACAGGGGCTGTTGTCTTGACACTTTTTCAAACCCACGTTTGAATATAACACTGTGTGGGTAATGTCGGGGTCGTCCACAGGCGGCGCAGTGCAGCACAGAACCGCGTTTCCAGTCGCAGAAGAAGAGCGCTGTTTTGCAGCGGTTTGGATTAGCTTAGCCTCAGTTTTACCAAATAACCGGAGAAATCTCCGCACCGTGAGGGCGGTTTAAGCTCCTTTCGGAGTCTACACCACGGGCAGACCGGATTCTTCCGAACAGAACCTGGAAAGATGCCGGAAAGTGAGTGATTTCTGCGTTAGCTTCAGGAGTTAGCCGCTTAAAACGTTAGCTCCGAACGAGACAAACAAAATAGGTTTAACCTGTTTTTGTTGTTAAATAAAGACAAGGCATATTAATAAGCAATTTAAATATAACTTTTGGATGTTACTTTAGGACGTTGATCTAAAATGTCGTTATAAACTGCACTAGTTGTGTTTTATTAGACATTTAGAGACATGGAAGTTTATTTAGTTTGGCCTTGTTTTGCGCAGATGTTCAACAGTCTACCATAAAACATTTAAACCCCTTGAGTAATTTTAAAAACCTCTGTTTGTGCTTAAATATCCAGATAAATACTTCTGTAGGCTAAAAAAACGGGCCACTCTGCCTCGTGTGAAATAAAGCAATGAGTTATTTTTAAGATACGTTTTTTTATTACTAGAAAAGATTTTTAAACAGCTTGGCTCAAACCGAAGTCTCTTACTTTTGTCTTAGTTTGCTGTTTTGTTTGAGTGATTCTGTGAAGATAATGCGAGCTCTGAGTCGTTTCAGAGTCTCCAGTGTTTTGTGTTTTTCTTTTTTCATTAATCTTATCTGTGTGAAAATTGAATCTTTTACAGCGGAGAGTTACTCAAACCCTTTGGCTCCAGAGGGACACGATGTGGACGACCATCGCACGGCGGCACAGTAAATATTAACTTCGCATTATTAATGCACTTGACACAAACAGCTGAGCCTCAGGAAACACCTCGAGAGTCCAGCTGCAGCAGAAACACCTAATACATTATTTCTGCCACAGATAACAATATTTGTTGCTTAGTTAATGGAGAAATATTAGTTAGAATCTATCTGTGGCTCATGTGGAGACGGTTTGGGGAACTGGCCTTCCCCAAGCCCTGGGTGAGACTTGAACTGTGTTTAACCCGTTTCTTTCTGTGTCCAGGACCAAACTGACCAACGATGACTTCAGGAAACTGCTTATGACTCCCAGAGCCACGCCTTCATCGGCTCCACCTTCAAAATCCAGGCCTCATGAGTAAATATCCCTTTGTCCATTAATGATACATGCTGGACTTCTCTCATTTTAAAGATAAATACATTTATTTCTTAAAACAAAAAGTTATGTTGTGAAGTCACACTTTCAGACTTCTCTGTTCTTTTTTTCCCAGAATGCCGAGGGACTACAACGAGGATGAGGATCCAGCGGCGAGACGCAGGAAGAAGAAAAGGTAAGAGTTGTTTGTAGAGTTTCCTGTCCTGCTGCTTTTAACTAGAAAATCCCTTCTTTTACAAAACAAGAAGTTTGGAGCTGGTTTATTGTTATTTATCAGTGTTAACAGTATTTTTCTGTGTTTTCTACAGTTACTACGCAAAGCTCCGTCAGCAGGAGATAGAGCGTGAGCGAGAGCTGGCAGAAAAATACAGAGACAGAGCTCGAGAGCGAAGAGACGGAGTCAACAAGGACTACGAGGAAACAGAGCTCATCAGCACCACGGCCAACTACAGAGCTGTGGGTCCTACTGCTGAGGCGTGAGTCAGCCCCACACAGGGAGACCTGTGTCTGTGTTTAATCCAGCCTCTTCTGGGGCTTTATTAAATCTCATTGTGTTTGATCATATTGTGACATTTCAGAGATAAATCGGCTGCAGAGAAGCGTAGGCAACTCATCCAGGAGTCCAAGTTCTTGGGAGGTGACATGGAGCACACTCACTTGGTCAAAGGTCTGGACTTCGCTCTCCTGCAGAAGGTCAGGACTTAAAATACACCACAAAATACTGATCACATGTATTTAAAAAGAGTTTAAACGAGAGCCCAACCAATATTAGTTTGAAAAGCCTATGGCAGATATTCCAAACAAACACTGTAAATGTTGTGTACAGTTTCATTACTTTACAGCCAGAAAGCTGCTAATTCTATGAGGCTATTATGAAGATACCACTGTGGGTGCAACTTGAAAGCCTGTTTGTCTACTAGTCATCGTAATCATGTTTAATTTACGTGCATTCTCTACCATCTATTCTCTCCCATTAAACGTCTGTGCTCAGGTGACCATTAGTAGCAGCAAAAAACAAATGTTCCCTAACAGCCTGCAGCCCTCTGATGGACAAATAGGACAATTACACCTCTTTAACAATAAGCACGGGGCTTGTTTCCAACACTTCATATGTCGAAAAATAATACTATCAATAGAAATCTAAGGTTGGATAATATTGCTCGGGCTCTAGTACAAACCAGCTCCAAAACACTGCTCTACCATTAAACCAGCTCGAATCACATACGTTTATTATCGTTAGAGAGGTTTTATGTTGTGTCCTGTTGTATGTTTGGTTTCAGTTGGAGATATAATTTTCACCTGATTTTAACAGAGCTGTGTGTTTTCAGGTTCGAGCAGAGATCACAAGTAAAGAGAAGGAGGAGGAGGATCTAATGGAGAAGGTCCAGAAGGAGATCAAGTACGACACATTTAAATGTGGTTTAGACGATAAACCCAGAAGGAGGCCAAATACTGAGCTCTGTTTATTTCTCAAATAAATCACAACTGAAGAAATCAAACACAGGAGGCTTGTTTTTAGTCTTAATTCAGTTTTGACTAAACAGACCCTGCCTCAGAACAGGACCCAGACCCAGAGAGGGCTTCTATCTCTCACAGGGTGTGCTGACCTAAATGAAGAGACAGGCCCAGTTGAGGCTAAGGACATATAGTTAAAGATACACAGACCTCACGACTGTCACAATAAAAAGATATTGCCTTAAATATCTCGTTTAAAGATATTGAGTAGAGTTTTATTTTATTTTTGGTACTATGCAATAAGCTGGGGATGTATATTTAAAAAAAATCTGAAGTATTTGAATAGAACTTTAATGAACTTTTGGCCAACTGTATAAAAATATACATTTAAACCAAAGGCAAAACTGTAAAGAAAAAAAATAAAAACGCAAAGATAACACTACTTTTGAACATCACATTCAACTGTATGATCAGGAAGATTTTAGGTGACGTCAGGAAAGTTGCAAACCATGTGTTAAGGACTGTGCTGATGTTTGCAGGAAGGAGGTGGAGCCTGAGGAGAAGATGGAGTTTAAGACCCGACTCGGTGAGTTCTTTAATATAAACTGATAATAGCTACATTTTAACCACTGTTAATGTGAACGTATATGTTTGTTGTTTTTATCTCCATCACAAGAAACTGAGTCAGACATTAACCTCCTCTCTCCTTTCCTCGTTCATCTCCTCTCTCCTTGTGTCCAGGCCGTAACATTTATCGGGTGGTGTTCCGTTCGGGGCAGACTGAGAGGAACGAGCTCTTTCTTCCAGGACGCATGGCTTATGTGGTCGACTTAGACGACGAGTTCATCGACACCGACATCCCCACCACCCTCATCAGGAGCAAGGCCGACTGCCCCAGCATGGAGGTAATAACTGCCCCAAATACCCCATCATCCGTTTTCCCCAGAAAAACCTCAGACCGAGTAAAACCGTCTGGTCCTGACAAAACTTTCAGATCCTGTAAAGTCCTGACTAAACTGGTTTTCCTCTGTTCCAGGCCCAGACGACTCTGACGACCAATGACATTGTGATTTCCAAACTGACACAGATCCTGTCGTACCTCAGGCAGGGCACACGGCACAAGAAGGTCAAGAGGAAGGACAAGGGTAATCAATCTGACGCCTATTTCCACCAAAACCTGACCAAATAAAACCAGTTTAAATCCAACAAACTCCTGTTTTCATCCCTGTCATTTGTACTTTTTCAGGTAAACAGGATGATAAACGAGCTCCAGAAGCTGATCTAAGGTAAATCCACTTTTGGTCCTGGTTTAGACCTGGTTTAGACCCGGGTTTCCACTAATCCCTGTATTTGTTTGATCTCTCAGTATTTTTGACGACATCGGGGACTACATCCCGACGTCAACCAAATCCAGAGACAAAGAGCGTCACCGGGAACGAGAGCGAGAAAGAGACCGGGAGCGGGAACGAGACCGAGAGCGGGAGGAGGCCAAGTCCAGACACAACTACTTTGAGAAACCCAAGACCGAAGACCAGGTCAGAGTCTAGACACAAAGATCTGACCTTGATAAGACTGAGGACTAGAAGATTAAAGCGGTTTAGTCAGAAAAGGGCTCAAACAGAACTCTGAATTACCCTCTGGGGTTAATCCAAGTGTTGGTTTGATTACTTCTTCATTAAAACTCTGTCTCTGTTGTTTTTCAGGTGATGGAGGTGGACTCAGGTGAGACTTTAACCATATTCTTTGACCGAAGCCCAGTTGTACGTCCCTTTCAGCTCCACACTTCTCAGTTTAGACCTGCTCTAGTCCTGGACAGTATTTATTCAGTATTTATAAATCCAGACTATTGTCTCAGGCCTTCCAACAACCCGACTGACTTCTGCAGTGCTTTATCGCTTAATCTGCAGAAAACCATCTCATTTATGGATTATTGATTGACTGGTGTCCTTGTTCTGTCTATGTCTCTGACTCTGTCCAGGTCCAGCCTCGATCCGAGAACAAATCAAACTCATCAACGAGAAGTTTGCTGGAGCCGCAGGACCCCAGTGGAACCAGAGCCAGGAACCATATCCTTCAGACCAGACCAGGACCGGACCAGGACCAGACCAGGACCGGACCGGGACCAGACCAGGACCAGACCAGGACCAGGACCGGACCAGGACCAGACCAGACCAGACCAGGACCAGACCAGGACCAGACCAGACCAGGACCAGACCAGGACCAGACCAGACCAGGACCAGGACCAGACCAGGACCAGACCAGGACCAGACCAGGACCAGACCAGACCAGACCAGGACCAGGACAGGACCAGACCAGGACCAGACCAGGACCAGACCAGGACCAGACCAGACCAGGACCAGGACCAGACCAGGACCAGACCAGGACCAGACCAGGACCAGACCAGGACCAGGACCGGACCAGGACCAGACCAGGACCAGACCAGGACCAGACCAGGACCAGACCAGACCAGACCAGGACCAGGACAGGACCAGGACCAGGACCAGACCAGGACCAGACCAGGACCAGACCAGACCAGACCAGACCAGGACCAGGACAGGACCAGACCAGGACCAGACCAGGACCAGACCAGGACCAGACCAGGACCAGACCAGACCAGACCAGGACCAGACCAGACCAGGACCAGACCAGGACCGGACCAGGACCGGACCAGACCAGGACCAGACCAGGACCGGACCAGACCAGGACCAGACCAGGACCAGACCAGGACCAGACAGGACTGTGTGTTTATGAAGTTAATGTCTGTGTAAGGGTCACTCGGAGCAGACTGTGGGACAGAACTGGGATTAGAATTTAAATATGAGCTGGTTTGAGACGGACTCCGGTGGGTTTTATGAACCATTTCCACTGATTTAATAATGAGTCCTTAATGAGACTGAACTGGGTCGAGGAGAGATGGGAAAGAGCAGCTGGGGGACTTCTTTGGAGGATCCAACTCCTACGCTGAGTGTTACCCTGCCACGTAAGAAATACATTTATTTACTACACTAACACTTACAAAGCAGTTTCTATGAACGGCACAGTTACCCTCCCACACACTAGCTCTAAATATAAATATGTATAAACCCCACAGAGCACTTCTTTGTGTATGTATCTGTTTTTTATGTTTAATGCGTTTGTTTGTAGGATGGACGATCTGGCTGTGGACAGTGATGAAGAGGTGGACTACAGTAAAATGGACCAGGTACAAAACCGTCCTCAAGGAAACCAACAGATGAACCACAACCGAGTCTGTTTTCAGTGAAATGTGTCTGTTTCAGGGAAATAAGAAAGGGCCGCTCGGTCGCTGGGACTTCGACACTCAGGAGGAATACTCCGACTACATGAACAACAAGGAAGCCCTGCCCAAGTACGGACCAGACCAGACCAGACTTCAGACCAGACTTTAGACCAGGCTTTAGACCAGACTTTAGACCAGGCTTTAGACCAGACTTTAGACCAGGCTTTAGACCAGGCTTTAGACCAGACTTTAGACCAGGCTTTAGACCAGACTTTAGACCAGACTTTAGACCAGACTTTAGACCAGGCTTTAGACCAGACTTAGGCTTTAGACCAGGCTTTAGACCAGGCTTTAGACCAGGCTTTAGACCAGGCTTTAGACCAGACTTTAGACCAGACTTTAGACCAGACTTTAGACCAGACTTTAGACCAGGCTTTAGACCAGGCTTTAGACCAGGCTTTAGACCAGACTTTAGACCAGACTTTAGACCAGACTTTAGACCAGACTTTAGACTGTAGTGTAGAGGGATTTTAAATGGATTACATTTAGTTTATGTTTATTTCAAGTTAATTAAATTAGTTTCCATTTTATTTTAAAAGCATTAAAAGACGTTATTTGACATTTGATGAATGTGAATAGGTTTTATTTGTATTTTTAGTATTTTCTGTCTAACTCTGCTGTGGTTCTGCTCAGGGCTGCGTTCCAGTACGGGATAAAAATGTCTGAAGGAAGAAAGACCCGACGATTCAAAGAGACCAACGAGAAGGCCGAGCTGGACCGACAGTGGAAGAAGATCAGCGCCGTGAGAACTTTACTCCAGAACATTCTCAGGACATTTGAACTGGCTCTAGAAGGACTATATCTGGATTTGGGTGGTTTTAGATGGACTGTGGGTGATAAATGGTTTTTAAATGCTTTTACATAAATCTGAAGGACTCTAAAGGTGAAACATTACAGAACAATTAAAACTTAAGAAACTGTAGATAATACAAACTCATTAAACACAACAAATATGGGATTTTAGTTTTAGTTTGATCTTCAGCCTGTGACCTGCGTCTGTTCTGTTGCAGATCATCGAGAAGAGGAAGAAGATGGAGGCCGACGGGTAAGTCTTCATCAGCCTCATTACCTCAGACTCTCGACACAGATTAGGATTTGTTCTAACCAGGTTTTTCCTCCTTTCCTCAGAGTGGACGTGAAGAGGCCTAAATACTGAAGACGTGGATTTATTTTAAACTCTGTAAAACATAATTTTAGTTTAGATTTCAGTTAAAGCTGATCAGTCCTAATAATTATATTCTGATGTGTTCCATTGATATAAACCTCTAAGAAACTGTGATATCGTCTGAAAAAGAACAATAAAAAAACTCTGACTCCACAAAACAACTCCTGGAGTTTACTTTCAACTAAAGACTGTTCTAATAAACAGTGAGAGGAAGTATCTTTAAATGTTTTTAAAGATATGTTGTGGTCTGAAAACAAAAACACAATTCAAATAAAACTACAAAGTGAATAAAAACAATGCAATGATGTGGAAGTTTCAAATTTCAATATTTTATTTAGAATATGACAATGACATTTCAAATGTTTAAAAATGCATTTTAGGGGAAAATAAGTAGATTTTAAATTTCATGGCATCAACAACACATCTCACACATCTCAAAAAAGTTTGGACAAGGCCATGTTTACCTCTTCTTTTTACAACAGTCTGTAAACGTCTGGGACTGAGGAGAAAAGTTACTCAAGTTTAGGAATGTTGTCCTGTTCTTTCTAATACAGGCTTCTAGTTGCTCAACTTTCTTAAGTCTTCTTTGTCACATCTTCCTCTTTATGATGCTCCAAATGTTTTCTGTGGATGAAAGATCTGGACAGTTCAGAACCAGATCCTTCTTCGACGCAGCCGTGATGTTGTAATTGATGCAGGATGTGGTCATTGTCCTGTTGGAAAATGCAAGGTCTTCCCTGAAAGATGTTCTTTAACTTGGAGCAGTCGTTCTATAACCGGAAGGTTGGCGGTTTGATTCCCCCTCTCCCCTGTTCATACTGTTGTTGTGTCCTTGGGCAAGACACTTAACCCACCTTGCCTCCAGTGTCCGTAGCACTGGTGTATGAATGTGTGTGACTGTAGAGGTGTGTTTGGTGTTGGTCGGAGAAGGTTGAGTGCTGTTTGTATGGCAGCCCCCCCCTCTGTCTGCCCCAGGTGTGAATGTGTGTGAATGTGAGTGAATGTGTGTGAATGTGAGTGAATGTGTGTGACTGTAGAGGTGTGTTTGGTGTTGGTGTGAGAAGGTTGAGTGCTGTTTGTATGTGTGAATGTGTGTGAATGTGAGTGAATGTGTGTGAGTGAGTGTGAATGTGTGTGAATGTGTGTGACTGTGAGTGAATGTGAGTGAATGTGTGTGACTGAGTGAATGTGAGTGAATGTGAGTGAATGTGAGTGAATGTGAGTGAATGTGTGTGACTGTGAGTGAATGTGTGTGAATGTGTGTGAATGTGTGTGAATGTGAGTGACTGTATGTGAATGTGAGTGAATGTGTGTGAATGTGTGTGAATGTGAGTGAATGTGAGTGAATGTGTGTGAATGTGAGTGAATGTGAGTGAGTGAATGTGTGTGAATGTGTGTGACTGTGTGTGAATGTGAGTGAATGTGTGTGAATGTGAGTGAATGTGTGTGAATGTGAGTGACTGTATGTGAATGTGAGTGAATGTGTGTGAATGTGTGTGAATGTGAGTGAATGTGAGTGAGTGTGTGAGTGTGAGTGAGTGTGAGTGAATGTGTGTGAATGTGTGTGAATGTGAGTGAATGTGTGTGAATGTGTGTGAATGTGTGTGAATGTGTGTGAATGTGAGTGAATGTGTGTGAGTGTGTGTGAATGTGTGTGAATGTGAGTGAATGTGTGTGAATGTGTGTGAATGTGAGTGAATGTGTGTGAATGTGTGTGAATGTGAGTGAATGTGAGTGAATGTGTGTGAATGTGTGTGAATGTGTGTGAATGTGAGTGAATGTGTGTGAATGTGTGTGAATGTGAGTGAATGTGTGTGTGAATGTGTGTGAATGTGTGTGAATGTGTGTGAATGTGTGTGAGTGTGTGTGAATGTGTGTGAATGTGTGTGAGTGTGTGTGAGTGTGTGTGAGTGTGTGTGAGTGTGTGTGAATGTGAGTGAATGTGTGTGAATGTGTGTGAGTGTGTGTGAATGTGAGTGAGTGAGTGAGTGTGTGAGTGTGAGTGAGTGTGAGTGACTGTGTGTGAATGTGTGTGAATGTGTGTGAATGTGAGTGAATGTGTGTGAATGTGTGTGAATGTGAGTGAATGTGTGTGAATGTGTGTGAGTGTGTGAGTGTGTGAGTGTGTGTGTGTGAATGTGAGTGAATGTGTGTGAATGTGTGTGAATGTGAGTGAATGTGTGTGAATGTGTGTGAATGTGTGTGAATGTGAGTGAATGTGAGTGAATGTGAGTGAATGTGAGTGAATGTGAGTGAATGTGAGTGAATGTGTGTGAATGTGTGTGAATGTGTGTGAATGTGTGTGAGTGTGTGTGTGAATGTGTGTGAATGTGTGTGAATGTGTGTGAATGTGTGTGAATGTGAGTGAATGTGTGTGAATGTGAGTGAGTGAGTGTGAGTGAGTGTGAGTGTGAGTGAGTGTGTGTGAGTGTGTGTGAGTGTGAGTGAGTGTGAGTGAGTGTGAGTGAGTGAGAGTGAGTGAGAGTGTGTGTGAGTGTGTGTGAGTGTGTGTGAGTGTGAGTGAGTGTGAGTGAGTGTGAGTGAGTGAGTGTGTGTGAGTGTGAGTGTGAGTGTGTGTGAGTGTGTGTGAGTGTGTGTGAGTGTGTGTGAGTGTGAGTGAATGTGAGTGAATGTGAGTGAGTGAGTGAGTGTGTGTGAGTGTGTGAGTGTGTGAGTGTGAGTGAGTGTGTGAGTGTGAGTGAATGTGTGTGAATGTGTGTGTGAATGTGTGAATGTGTGTGAATGTGAGTGAATGTGAGTGAATGTGTGTGAATGTGTGTGAGTGTGAGTGAGTGTGAGTGAGTGTGTGTGAGTGTGAGTGAGTGTGTGTGAATGTGTGTGAATGTGTGTGAGTGTGAGTGAGTGTGAGTGAATGTGAGTGAGTGTGAGTGAGTGTGAGTGAGTGTGAGTGAATGTGAGTGAGTGTGAGTGAGTGTGAGTGAGTGTGAGTGAGTGTGAGTGAATGTGAGTGAGTGTGAGTGAGTGTGTTTGTGAGTGTGTGTGAGTGTGTGTGAGTGTGTGTGAATGTGTGTGAATGTGTGTGAATGTGTGTGAATGTGAGTGAATGTGTGAGTGAATGTGTGTGAGAATGTGTGTGAATGTGTGTGAATGTGAGTGTGAATGTGTTGTGTGTGTGTGAATGTGAGTGAGTGTGTGTGAGTGTGTGAGTGTGAGTGAGTGTGAGTGAATGTGTGTGAGTGTGAATGTGTGAATGTGTGTGAATGTGTGTGAATGTGTGTGAATGTGTGTGAATGTGAGTGAATGTGTGTGAATGTGAGTGAATGTGAGTGAATGTGTGTGAATGTGAGTGAATGTGAGTGAATGTGTGTGAATGTGTGTGAATGTGTGTGAATGTGTGTGAGTGTGTGTGAGTGTGAGTGAGTGTGTGAGTGTGAGTGAGTGTGAGTGAGTGTGAGTGAGTGTGAGTGAGTGTGAGTGAATGTGTGTGAGTGTGTGAGTGTGTGTGAGTGTGTGTGAGTGTGTGTGAGTGTGTGTGAATGTGTGTGAATGTGTGTGAATGTGAGTGAATGTGAGTGAATGTGAGTGAATGTGAGTGAGTGTGTGTGAGTGTGTGTGAGTGTGTGTGAGTGTGTGTGAGTGTGAGTGAGTGTGAGTGAGTGTGAGTGAGTGTGAGTGAGTGAGTGTGAGTGAGTGTGAGTGAGTGTGAGTGAGTGTGTGTGAGTGTGAGTGAATGTGTGTGAATGTGAGTGAATGTGAGTGAATGTGTGTGAATGTGTGTGAATGTGTGTGAGTGTGAGTGAGTGTGAGTGAGTGTGAGTGAGTGAGTGTGAGTGAGTGTGAGTGAGTGTGAGTGAGTGTGAGTGAGTGTGAGTGAGTGTGAGTGAATGTGTGTGAATGTGTGTGAGTGTGAGTGAGTGTGAGTGAGTGTGAGTGAGTGTGAGTGAGTGTGAGTGAGTGAGTGTGAGTGAGTGTGAGTGAGTGTGAGTGAATGTGTGTGAATGTGAGTGAATGTGAGTGAATGTGAGTGAATGTGAGTGAATGTGAGTGAATGTGAGTGAGTGGGGTGAGTGGAAGCACGATGTAAAGTGCTTTGGGTGCCCGAGAAGGGTGGAAAAAGCGCTATATAAATGCATGCCATTTACCATTTCATCTTTGATGGTGCCTTTCCAGATGTGTAAGCTGCCCATGCCACACGCACTCATGCACCCCCATCCCATCAGAGATGCAGGCTTCTGAACTGAGCTCAGAAAAACTTGGGTTGTCCTTGTCCTCTTTAGTCCAGATGACAGGGCGTCCCAGTTTTCCAAAAAGGCCTTCAAACTTTGGTTTGTCTGACACAGAACAGTGTTCCACTTTGCCACAGTTCATTTTAAATGAGCCTTTGCTCCAGAGAAAACTCCTGTGCTTCTGGATCATGTTTATGGCTTTTTTTTTTTTTTTGACCTATAGAGCTTTAGTCGGAACAGCGAATGGCCCAGTGGATTGTGTTTACCGACAATGTTTTCTGGAAGTATTCCTGCAGCCGCAGCATCTTGACCTGAGAGACACTATTTTTCTGAGAGGCTCTTTTTATACCCAGCATGTTGCAAATTGTTCCTCCAGCTGTTCCTTATCGGTGCATTTAACTTTTCCGGCCTCTTATTGCTACCTGTCTCAACTTTTTTGTAATGTGTAGCTCTCATGAAATCCAAAATGAGCCAATATTTGGCATTACAGTTCAAAATGTCTCACTTGAACTTTTGATATGTTATCTATGTTGTATTCTGAAAAAAATAAATTTGAAACTTTCACATCATTACATTCTGTTTTTATTCACAATTTGTTCAGTGTCCCAACTTTTTGGGAATCGAGTTTGTACAAATTAATCATTCAGTAAAAAACAAAAAAACAAAAGGTACATAAAAGACTTTACAGAGAATTGATTAAAGAAATACATTTATTACACTTTGCTTTAATTCCACAGAGAGGTTTAAGGCTACCAGCTTCTGAGTTTTTCAGAAGAAAACCGTTTAGTATTTGTAATTTTAGATTAAAAAAAAAAAAAAAAAGATTTAGTCGTATTGTTCAAAATGTGAGACTTTCAGCAAACTGCAAATAACACTGGTCATACTGTATTTCTCTGGTTCAGTCCTTCACATCCTGTAGACCTCAGACCCTGGTCCATACCTGGTCCTGGGGCTCCTCCTGTTGTTTGATCTGGTCCTGGTCCTGGTCCTGGTCCTGGTCCTGGTCCTGGTCGGTCTTCCTCCTGAAGCCTCTGAAGCTGGGGCAGATGGGGACCCGGGTCAGGACCTGGACCTTCTGCACCAGCTTCATCCCAAACGGAAAGTCGTACGTTGGAGAAGAACCGAGCAAGACCGAGTCAGAACAGTGAGTCAGACCCCGCTCAGCCTTGGACCCTGAAGACCGACAAAGACCAGGTTAGGACTGTATGAATCCCTGTAAAAACCTGTCTTAGGTGGATGATGTTGCCATAGTTACCAGGTATAGTGTTGTCGAGGCAGAAGGCGAGGAATCCTCCGACGAACATCTCTGTGGAGAGCAGCACCGTCAGGATCTGGTCCAGCTCCGGGACTCCTGCAGGAAAACCAGGTCGGGTCCAAATAAACTGAAAGCCTGTGTGTGAGGCTCACCTGTGTGTGGGCAAGGCTCACCTGTCTGGATGGAATTTGGGTGTGCGTCCAGGTAAGTTGGCAATGTCAGACCAAAGAAGATTGAGAAACCGAGGACGAAGAGGTTCCTGGAGGAGTTCAGGTCGACAAGCTGCAGGTTTGACAGACCCACCGCTGTGATCATACCTGAGGGACAGTTAACACACCTGAATGTACAGGTGACACACCTGTGACACACCTGAGGGACAGTTAACACACCTGAATGTACAGGTGACACACCTGTGACACACCTGAAGGACAGTTAACACACCTGAATGTACAGGTGACACACCTGTGACACACCTGAGGGACAGGTAACACACCTGAATGTACAGGTAACACACCTGAATGTACAGGTGACACACCTGTGACACACCTGAGGGACAGTTAACACACCTGAATGTACAGGTGACACACCTGAAGGGACAGGTAACACACCTGAATGTACAGGTGACACACCTGTGACACACCTGAGGGACAGGTAACACACCTGAATGTACAGGTGACACACCTGTGACACACCTGAGGGACAGGTAACATACCTGTGACACACCTGAAGGACAGGGCAAAACACCTGAAGGGACAGGTAACACACCTGTGAGACTCCTTAAGGTACAGGTAACACACCTGAGAGACAAGTAGCACACCTGAGCTACAGGTAACACACCTGAGGGACACGTGAGGGACCCCTGAGGGACAGGTAACACATCTGTGAGACATCTGAGGGACAGGTAACACACCTAAAGGTACAGGGGTGGCAGTGGCTCAGTGGTAGAGCGGTCGTCCTTCAACCGGAAGGTAGTAGGTTCGATTCCCGCTCTCCCCACAGTTCATACTGTCGTTGTGTCCTTGGGCAAGACACATAACCCACCTTGCCTCCAGTGGTGTTCCAGCTGTAACACTGGTGAATGGAACGTCGCTTTAAATGAAAGTCAACTAAAAAAAAAATGTAACACTGGTGTAAGTTGCTTTGGATAAAAGCGTCTGCTAAATGACTAAATGTAAATGTAAATGTACAGGTAACACGCCTGAGGGACACGTGAGGTACAGGTAACACGCCTGAGGGACACGTGAGGGACAAGTAACACACCTGAGGGACAGGCAACACACCTGTGAGACACCTGAGGGATAGGTAACACACCTGCGGGGCAGGTAACACACCTGTGAGACACCTGAGGGACAGGCAACACACCTGTGAGACACCTGAGGGATAGGTAACACACCTGCGGGACAGGTAACACACCTGTGAGACACCTGAGGGACAGGTAACACACCTGTGAGACACCTGAGGGACTGGTAACACACCTATGAGACACCTGGGGGACTGGTAACACACCTGAGGTCCAGGAAACACACCTGTGAGATACCTGAGGTACAGGACATGTTTTTTGCAGGAGGCTTTTCTAACAACATCACTTTGGTTTTATTTGTTTTGACTGTCTTTTGTTCTATGTTTGTTCTGTTTGGATCAGTTTCTGTGAACGACAGTGGAACAAACAAAAAACATAATCCTGTGAAACTGGTTTAACTAAACAGGAACTTAGCCAATGTACAGACCAGGTCCAGACTAGTTCCAGACCAGGACTAAACCAGGTCTGAGGTCTGGACTCACCAAACAGAGTGCAGAACATTCCTCCGAGGATGGGGTCTGGGAGCGATGCGAACAGAGCCGTGAACTTTCCCACAGAACCCAACAGGAACATGATCCCAGCCCCGAACTGGACCACCCTCCGACTGCCCACCTGAGACCAGAGCAGGACCAGTTAGAACCAGACCAGGGCCAGCCCAGGACCAGACCAGAAACATGAGTAGAACCACATCAAAACAGGTTTAAGTTGGATTGGATCAGGTTTCAGTTGGATCTGAACTGGTTTACGCTGGATCATACCTTAGTGATGCCTAAGACTCCGATGTTGGGGCTGGAGGAGGTGGAGCCGTTCCCTGTTCCCAATAAGCCAGCAATAACACAACACACGCCCTCAATGAAGATCCCCCTGTAACACAGTGACATCACTACGTAACAGTGAAGATAACCCTGTAACACAGTGACATCACTACGTAACAGTGAAGATAACCCTGTAACACAGTGACATCACTACGTAACAGTGAAGATAACCCTGTAACACAGTGACATCACTACGTAACAGTGAAGATAAGCCTGTAACACAGTGACATCACTACGTAACAGTGAAGATAACCCTGTAACACAGTGACATGTGACGTCAGTATGTCTCACCTATTGATGGCGTGCACAGGAGGAGGCGGGGCTCCGGACAGACGAGCACAGGCGTAATAATCTCCAATGGACTCTACAATTCCAGCCAGAGTCGCACTCATCATCCCCAGGACCCCAGCTACAGTCACCACCGGGAGCCCCCACTGACCTGGACCAGGTTCAGAGGAGATTACATGGGGTTAGAGGGGTCTGAAGGGGGTTTAGGTGGATTTTAACAGGTTTGGATGGATTTTAGCTGAATTAGATCAGGTCAGACAGGAATGTGATTGGTTGTTTTAAATGTTAAAGTCTGTTCTGATTGGCTCTTACAGGGGTAGGGCACTCGTATCCACGGCGCAGAGGCCATGATGTCGCCCCTGGCATCAGTGCGGGCCTTGTGTCCGTAACGATGAGGGTCGCTAGGCAACAGGTCGGTGAGCGTCATGATGTAACACAACAACCACACCAGCATTATGGCCAATATTATCTGTAATAATATATATATATATATATATATATATATATATATATATATATATATTTTTACCATTTTAACATATTTTATAATAAATGATAAGCTTTTTAAATCTGTCTCCTCATTTGGTCCGTCAGGAGCTGTTAGGACTTGGTGTTTTCGACAGGAATTAAACATTTCTTAAACCAGTGCTGGACAAAGGACTGAACCAGGTGCATGGTCCAGTACCATGTGCATGTGGACAGTGAGTGTATTTACAGGGAACATCTTGAAGATGTGGACTCTGGTTGACGACAGGCCTTTCTTTCTGCTGTAAACTGGAACTGGCAATGAAATGGCTCTTAAATACTGAGCAAAGAGCAGGATCAGGAGGATACAGCTAAAAAACAGAGAAAGAGGAGGTTTAGGGGACATTAACAGGTTTCTTTAGGTTTAGATCAGTACTACCCCCCCACCCCAGCAGGTTTAGAGCAGGTTTTATCCGGTCTTGCCCTCACAGTGCGGATAGGCCCCAGTGCGACCCGGCCCGGTCTCCAGCTGTGCTGAACACAGAGAGTCCTATTAAAGACACTGTGGGGGTGATGGTCAGGGGCCCGATGTACCGCAGCATTAGTCCAGGAAGACCACACAGACCCACCAGGACTTCAGCCAGACTCGACACGATGATGGCCCCCTGGATCTAAAACAGAGTGAACGATGAACGAGAGAGTGAACGATGAATGAGAGAGTGAACGAGAGAGTAAAGAGCTGAATGAGAGAGTGAACGGTGAACGAGAGAGTGAACGATGAACGAGAGAGTGAACGATGAGAGAGAGAGAGAGCTGAATGAGAGAGAGTGAACGATGAATGAGAGAGTGAACGATGAACGAGAGAGTGAATGAGAGAGTGAACGATGAACGAGAGAGTGAACGATGAACGAGAGAGTGAACGATGAACGAGAGAGTGAACGATGAACGAGAGAGTGAACGAGAGAGTAAAGAGCTGAATGAGAGAGTGAACGATGAACGAGAGAGTGAACGAGAGAGTGAACGATGAACGAGAGAGTGAACGAGAGAGTAAAGAGCTGAACGAGAGAGTGAACGATGAAAGACAGGTTCAAGAGCTGAACACTTGGTAAATCTAAAGTGCTTTGAGGCCAGTGTTTTTAAAAGTGAAAAGAAAAGTGCTTTAGAAAAATGCAGGGCTAATTTAACATTTGAGTCCATTTTCCACAGTACCGCTCTGATGTATTATTATTAGTTTTATAAATATTCATACCTCTCTGATGCGTGGCTGCCAGATGTGAGCCGTGTTTAGGGGAAGAGTCCCGTTTCCATAGATTTCCTCTAAAACAATACCAGAGTCAGAACAAGGTTAGACCATGTTTAAACCATGGGCAGAGTTTGGGGGGGGCTAAGGGGGGCACTGCCCCCCCAGACCGGAGCCAATTAATGCCTGTCTTGTGCTTTGAAAAAAAAAAAATACAGAATTCATATTTTTTCATTTTATTTGTCCTCTCTTATAATTTTTGTGGATATAATGAGTAAGTTTAGAATTAATTATTTTTAATTTAATTAGATGGTATGATATATGAAATATGGTAGCCCATAAAAAAATCTGAGCTCGTGGTCTGCTGGTAGGTGCCCCCCCACGCACAAAAGTGAAACACCGCCTATGGTTTAAACCCGGTTCAGACCGTTTTTTGCTGACCTTCAGGGGGGCAGCTCCAGCGGTCCAGACTGAGAATGGCCTGAGCTGGGATCAGAAAGGCAAAGGCAGAGGCCTGGAACAGTGGCAGTCTGGAAAAAATATACAAATACAGAGGAATATAAATTTCAAAGTTCCTGGATAAAACCTTTTCTACTTTCAAAACTATGTCCAGATGTTTTCTTTGACCAACAGAATTCCAGAGTCTGACACCAAAACTGTGTTTAACACAGAGACCAGACTATTTATCAAACCTGATGCCCACTGTGGTCTGGATGAGCGTGGTCAGACCCACTGTGGTGAAGATGGTGCCTATGAGTTGACTGATGGTGCTCTGGTCCCGCCCTACGCACATGGCCTCAGCCAAAAGGAACGGGACAGCGACAGTTCCAGAGAAACAGGTCAGGTAGTGCTGCCAGACAAGAAAAAGGTCCAAAAACACTTTAAAATTAAAATTCCAAGTAAACAGATGTGTACAGGTGTGTTTTTACCTGTAAACCCAGAAGAATACACAGATACCAGGGAGGCACGTCTTCAATGGTGTAGATCATGTCTGTCTCCACCTTCTCTTCTCCTATTGGCTGATTGGACTGTTCTGCTGGACGCTGATTAGACAGACATTTTAAAGTTCACTCTGAGTAAGCACAATATTGTTTTTAGGACCCCTTTCTTTTATCGCCATGTTCTGCATCTTTTCACTGAGTTTTGAAAAAAATATTATCTGTGAGTCTGTGCTTCTCTGTTGGTTAACCACAGCCTCAGGCCCTGAGAGAGCTCCTCGAACTCACTGATCCAATCACAGGAGAACGTCCAGCTCACCGCTCTGCTGCTTTTGGACTCAGGACCAGAGGCAGGCAGACAAGTCCTAAGCCCCTGATGTCTGTGAAGGTTCTCAATCATTCAGGTCATCTTGAAGAAAAGGTTAAAGCAAAGGCATCTGGACTTAGACGTTTCCTCTCTTGTCCAAAGCACTTCTGAGTTCAACTGATACAAGAGCTTATATCTCTAGAGGGAGGGGTTAGAGTTATGCTTAGGTTAGAGAAACACAGCTCTCAGACTTTTCCGGCTCAGGGAAATGAGAACTCTCTCAGGACAGTGAGCCTCAGGTGGTTAGTCAAAGGAGAAGCCCATGAAGGGTTGAGGTCCAGGTCAGAGTGTCAGATAATCATTAACGTTAAAAATAATAGTTAATAATAATAAACAGAGCCTTGTTACACACTATCAATCATTAATAACTCACTCTAATCTCACTAAAACTCACTCTCAATCCAAATGAGATCCATCTTTTAGTTCTGTTCCACTGTTTTTATCCCGACAGAGAGCTGCCCAAGGAGGGACACTGTTCTGTGAGCCTTCAGACCAGTTTGGAGCACGATAGTAATTATAAATAAGAAATAGCATTACCACTCTCTTTTGTCCATTAAACTCTTTAATGTTTGTCCTTCAGGTGTTTGACAGGAGTCTGGACCAATTGCAGCCTGTGATTCAGTGTTATGTGTTTTCATAAAGTTTAATGAGGTCTTACCTCTGAGGCGTCCATGGTGTCTCTGCTGAAGCTGGGTCTAATCCTCAACTGGAGCTGGTCTTGGTCTAAAGATCATTAACGTCTCGAGGACTTTACCCTTAGTTTGTTACTGTCCACAGGAAGTACCCCTGATTTAACGGACATTATTATTCAGCCGGGTCTAAACAGACAGGCCTGTTCAGAGCAGTGCTGTTCACTAACTGTAGGTTTTACAATTTGCATATCTACACGCCTCAAGGATAGGATTAGTTACTTACCCTCAGACTCCTGTAGTGTGCCTTTAAAATGAAAATCTGTTTCTGCTTAGGGTTTAGGTCTGATCCTCATTGAACTCACAGACCACCTCTGAATAAAGGTTTAGACGGTCTAGTGCTGGTTTATTAATCAGTATTTCATACTGTTTGTGAATTGTATACAGTGTTTGCTGCTTTTATGTGGGTGTATTATTGTACACTATATTCTTTTATCATATTTAATTATTACCAATGATCTTCAGATGTGGCTTCATTAGTTTTTTGTGGATAATAAACAGATGTTTTTGTTCTAAAACAAACGGACTTCTTGTTGAGAGGCACCCAATCACAGAGCACGTTATGCCAAGATGCGTCAGATTGACAGCTCTCTAAGTCTATGGGAGTGCACCTACGCAGTGCTGCTGTCCCAGAGGGCGGGGCCTCGCTCCGCTTCGCAGCATAGCGGAACAAAATGGCGGCCGTGGCCCGAGAGCCAGGAGCTGCGGCGGTTCCGACGGCATCTTCTCCCGAACCCAGGCCTCCGGACCCAGTTTCCTCTGGACTGGGCCTTCCTCTGGTTCTACCGGACCCGCGGCAGTCTGGTCTGTTCACCGAGAGGGACGAGGGCGGCGCGGAAAGGTGCCATGTTGGGGCTGCGGCTAACATCAGCACAGAGGCTAATGTTAGCACAGAGGCTAATGCTAGCGTCGAGCTAACGCAAACGAATGACACTCAGCGTTCAGAGCTGTCGGAGCTCAGAACGCAGCTACGGGACTCCGCGGCGGGCAAACCCCTCTCTGACCCCGGCCCCGGAGCCGAACCGGACCGGGTCCAATTCGCAGTGTCTCCTTTGTCTCTACCGGCGGCCCCGGAGGCCCCTGAGGCCGGATTGTCCCTGGGACAGCCCAACGGTCCGGACCGCGGCTGCACCGAAAGGACTATGGCCTGGAGCCCGGACCCGGCCGCGTCTGGAAGAGACTCTGCTGGACCCGACCGGGAGTCAGGACAGGACCTCAGGCCCGGGACCCAGGTCCGGGTCTCATTGGATCACGTGATCGATGACGCGCTGGTTGTGTCCTTTCGAGTGGGACACAAGATGTTCTCAGGTGTGCTCATGGACCTGTCCCGCAGGTAAATACTGTCATTGCCGCAGTGGCTCAATGGTAGAGCGGTTGTCCCTCATCCAGAAGGTTGGTGGTTCGATTCCCGCTCTCTCCACAGTTCATACTGTCCTTGTGTCCTTAAGTCGCTTTGGATAAAAGCGTTAACTAAATGACTGGATGTCTTTGTTTAGTTCTGGCCTGTTTCTCTGTCATTTTCCTCAGAAACACATGTAAAAAGTAGAATAGTCCTGTTCTCTCCCAATTTCCTTGGAGATAGTGTTTTCTTTTAAAAAAACACACGCAGCCTTTTCAGATTGCCTCTCTTAATCCCACCAGGGATTTCAGCAGCAAGAAAGACAATAATGACTGTCCACTCCATAGTGAGGTTCAATGGATTTAATCCAACACTTTGTTTTTGCTTTAATAGAGGTTCCAGTCAACACTATAATATATATATATATATATATATATATATATATATATATATATATATATATATATATATATATATATATATATATATATATATATATATATATAATTAGGGCACGATATTGGAAAAAAATTACATTGATATATATATATATATATATATATATATATATATAATTGAGAGCCATCAATCCAGGCTAAAGTCAATCACTACAATTTCATGATATTAATAATTTCACTAATAAGCAAGCTTCATTACAAGTGACAAAAAGGTCACTTAATATTTTACTCTAAAATTAGAACATATCTGTAAACACAAAAGCAGAACACATTTTTAAATAAAACAGCAGCTTTACACCAACCCTACTGATTAGTTTACAACAATATAACTTAAAATAAATATATTTTTTATAAAACAACTTATAATCATTTTGGTTCACCATCTTTTAAGTCAGCTTTTCTTAGCCAAAGTAAAACAGTGTTGGTGTTGGTCATCATAATCATGCCTAAATATATCAAATAAACAAAATTAAATAAGACTTTAAGATATTTTGTATTAAATATTCTAAACAGATTAGAGAACATATTCCCGTAAACAGAAAAGACCAACAAATTTAAACAGCAGCTTTACAACACCAACCCCCCTGACTGGTTCATAACATAACTTAAAATAAATATATTTTTTATAAAACAACTTATAAGCATTTTGGTTAACAATCTTTTGTTTTTAAGTCAACTTTTCTTGTAAATGTGCCAAAGTAAAACAGTGTTGGTCATCATCATAATCATGGCTAAACAAAACGAAATAAAAATTCTAAACTGAGTATTCTTTAGCATGGTTATGATCATGCTTATGTATCCTGTATGCTTTGCTTACTCAAGGTTTTTAGCTAAGAACACAAGTCTATCAACCTTTGCAGGCTTGAGACAGGTTCGTTAGCAAGTGACGATGTTGCCACTAGTACTGAAAAGTCTCTCTGACGGCGAGCTTGTAGCAGGAATACACAGGTTTGCGGGCAAGTCTAGCGAGACGAGGAAAGCTTAGTTTGTGTACTTTCCACCCTGCAAGTGGATCCTCCTCTTTGTCTATTGGAGGTGTTAGCAGGTAGGTGTTTAACTCTGCTTCCAAAACATGATGTTTCCTTGTTTTGTGGCCACAACTTTATGACACTCCATGCAAAGTACCTCTTTTTGGTCAACATCCTCCTTTTTGTAGCCGAAATATAGTCCCACATAGATGATTTCAACTTTCTTTTTGGTACAAAATATTTTTTTGTGGCGGATCCTCTTCGTTGCGCATTTTTAGCAGTGAATGTTGGCTGTGAGCGGTGAGCAGCGCCACAGCGAACCAATCACTGTGCAGGCACGCGGAACGTGCATGTCACCCCAGCAACAAGCCATATAACAAACTCGTGTTTATGTGTGTGCTACCCTGGTGCTACCGTTCTCTTAATACACCATGGGCTACTACCCTTCACCCTTCGCATGTTCTGGCGATGTGACTATCGCTCACGCACACATCGCAATAACGATGTTAAAACAGAATATCGTTCAGCCCTAATAAATATATATATATATATA
Source organism: Perccottus glenii (assembly GCA_024416835.2). Classification (NCBI taxonomy): domain Eukaryota; kingdom Metazoa; phylum Chordata; class Actinopteri; order Gobiiformes; family Odontobutidae; genus Perccottus; species Perccottus glenii. Next base: position 27,278,777 of record CM044561.2, on the reverse strand, counting down.
TATATATATATTATTGTGCACCAAAATTTACAAATAAACATTTCTGAAATTTTCTTCTTTTCGATAACAGTCACAAGTCTTCCATTCACTGAGTCAGTCAGTTTCTTGATCTGGTCAGAATCAACCACAGCCTCCCAGACACTGTTCAGAGGTGTACTGTTTACCTTCACTGTAAATGTCCTGCTTAAGAAGGGCCCAAAAGTTCTCAAGGGTTTAAGTCAGGTGTCGTTAATTTTTCAGTGGACAACTTTGATGCATGTGATGGAGCGTTGTCTTGTATAAAAATCAAAGTCTTCTTGAAAGATGCAGACTTTTTCCTGGACCACTGATTGAAGAAAGTGTCTTTTAAAAATTGGCAGTAGGTCTGAGTTGATTTTGAGTCCATTTTCAATCCAAAAAGGTCCAACTATCTCACTTTTAGCGGACGCTTTTATCCAAAGCGACTTACATTAAGGTTCCGTTCACCAGTGTCACAGCTGGAACACCACTGGAGGCAAGGTGGGTTAAGTGTCTTGCCCAAGGACACAACAACAGTATGAACTGTGGGGAGAGCGGGAATCAAACTGCCAACCTTCCAGTTAAAGAACAATTGCTCTACCACTGATCCACCACGCCCCCACCCCCACCCCCACTAGTGAAAATTCATTCATTTATTCATGCAGCTGATGGTTCCACTGTTTTTCTCTTTTGTTTATCTCAAAACTGTATTAATAATACAATGCTGTAACATTTGTTTTTTTGAATGGAATTATGCTGTCATCATTTTAACTTTTAAATGTTAGTGCTGATTTTTATTTTATTGTGAAACTGTGTGATGAGATTCTGGTTCTGTTGCAGGTCTGGTCCATACGGAATCCCCGTCTCTGTGTTTCCTCCTCATCGAGAGTCATCTCATCGCCACATTCAGCCCCCCCCTGCTGCTGCAGCCCCGGCCCCTGCTGTAGCCCCTCCTCCTAACCCCTCTGCGGTGACCCCAGACCCCTGCAGTACCCCTTTGTTCCAGCCAGGGGCGCCATACCCTCCTCCTCTGTTCCTCAGAGACAGTTATCACCAGAGCCTGCCTCAACCTCCTCCTCGACGAATCAAACGCTCCCGCCGGCGCTATGGCAACAGCGAGGAGCCCACCTGCATGCTGGTGAGGCTCCGCCCCCGACAGGTGTTGTGCGACAGGTGCCGGGGCCCCGCCGGCTCCAGGGCGCCCCCCGTGGCCTCCAGACGCCGCTGCAACCCTGAGCCCAGTGATGAGCAGCTGTCGGCAGAAGTGAAGCGGCTCCGCGGCGACGAGCCCCGCCCACCGCGCCTCAGGAGGGAGGGGCTAAAGAGGGAGGGGCCTGTGGGTCACCACAGCAACCACGCCCCTGCTCTGGCCCCGCCCAGAGTCCGGCTAAAACCGCACAGGTATCGCACCGAACCAGAACCAACCCCAGAACCAACCTGCAGGACCAGAACCAGGCTCCAGACCGGCCCCAGACCAGGACCACACAGACAAATCCCTCAAAGACCAGGACGAGAACCACAGAGACTAGGACCAAAAAGACCAGAGCCAGTCCCACGAGGCTCCAAAAACTCCAACAAAAACCACAACAAAACCGAGACCAGACCCGAGACCAGGACTCACAGAAAAGACCCAGACCAAGACCCCAGACCCAGGGCACTCAGACCTGAACCAGAACCAAGACCTGAGCCAAAACTAGAGCCTAAACCGAGTCAAGATCTAAAACCAGATCCAGTCCAGACTCTACAGCTGAGTCGAAGGAAACAGAACGCTCCAAAACCGAGCCGAGACCACTACCCAGACTTAAGCTTGGAGTCCAGTCCAGACCAGACTGAACCATTACCAGAACCAGAGTATGGAGTCGGTGTGGAGCCAGTCGAACCAGAACTAAAACCAGAACTAGGCCCAAATGTTATCAAGGATGAACCAAATGTAAACTGTGAAGAAAGACCAGGACTTGGGGATAAAACCAGGTCTAACTCCAATAAGAGTCCAACAGAACCATCAGAACCAGATGGGGGACTTAGACCAGGACTACAATTAGAACCAGGACTCGAGCAAAGATTAGAACCAGAACGTAATGCAAACAAACAGAGACTAAATGAAGAAAAGGTGATTAGTTCTGAGCCTGGTTTTAAATTAAGTCCTCCTGAGTCCAAGTCTAGTCCGCCTGAGTCCAGTTCAGTCCAGACTTTGTCCAGCTCCATTAAACCTGACCCTGGACCTGGATTCAACTCTTCCGTTTCTAAACCTCAGAGTCCTGTTACCGTTCAGTCTGACCCAGAACCGATGGACTGTTCCCTGAGTCCTGCTCCAGAACCGGGTCCGAGTTTTCAGTCAGACCCGGTCCTGCCTGAGTCCGGTCCTAAAGATGGTCCTGGTCCTATCCCCACTGTTGACTCCAGATCTAGCTCTAAGTCCAGATCTGGTTCTGTGGTGGACTCCAGGCCTTCATCGCCCGCTTCCTGCTCTTCCTCAGGATCTTACAGGTCCAGACCGAGATCAAGGTCCAGCTCCTCGTCGTCAGGTCTTTCCAGAACCACCTCAAAGTCCGACTCTAGACCGTCCTCTTCCCCAAAACCAGAGCTGAAGTCCTGTTCAGGCCAAAAACCCGCCTCAAAACCCGAGTCTGGTTCAAAACTCAGACCCACACCTTCCTGTAGCCCCGCCCCTAAACCCTCCTGTAGCCCCGCCCCTAAACCCCCCAGTAGCCCCAGCCCAGGCCGGTCGGTGTCGCGGTGCGTGGGCGCGGACGGTCGCTGTGTCTGTGTGGGAGACATTGTTTGGGCAAAGATCGCGGGGTTTCCGTGGTGGCCGGCGCGGGTTTTGGCGCTGACCGTGTGTCGTCGCGATGGTGCACTCGGCCTCAGACAGGAAGTGCGTGTTGCCTGGTTTGGGTCCAGGACCACGTCTCTGCTGCCGCTGAGCCACACCTCCTCGTTCCTCGAGACGTTTCAGTCACGCTTTGATCGGAAACGGAAAGGACCGTATCGTCGCGCCATCACCGAGGCCGCCAGCGCCGCCAAGCAGCTGACGCCGGAAGTGCGGGCGCTGATGACACAGTTCGAAACTTAACAGAAAAATGAAACTTAAAGTATGGAACATTGCTGTAGTTTCAGAACGAGACAAAATGAAAGGACCACAAATAGGACAAAGCTCCTAAAGGGAAAATACTTAAGTTTAACGTAAAACTGATGACGCTAGCGCAGTTTAAGACTTTACAGAATCACAGACAGAACCGAAACAAGAATAATGTAAATATAACAAAATGAAAGACTCCAACAGTGGAATACCCACTGTAAGAAACCGTTAGCATCAAGTCTGATCTGTTTTACCTGGAGCTCTCTTGGTGCATCATGGGAAATGGAGTTTAACTGTCTTTGAATCATAAAACACTTTAGTTGAAAATCAAGTACTTTTAGGACAAAAAAACCTGTTCAAATCCAACTGAAACATGGTCTGGACTGTGGTGCATTGACTGTTTATTAAACATTTGTATATTGTTTTTAAAATATTTTATGTTCTGGTTCAGGCCAGAGCTCACATTACAACTCGGTCTTGGTTGGATTCGGCTCAGTCCTGGTTTTGGTCTGGATCTGGTTTAGGATTAAGTGCTCCCTTTCTTTTAGACTCTACGGTTCTGACTTAGACCCAGTTCTATTTAAAACCTGGTCTGGAGGTTTGACCGGGTCAGACAAGAGGGCCGTCTGGACTTAGACAGACCTGGATCTGGTCCAGGTTTTTAGAAGATTTTCTGCCAAGTTTTATGTCAGTTTGGTTTAGCCCAGTTTTAGTTTAGTTCTCACGTTCTTTTATTGAACTGAGTCTGGGATATTCAGAACCTGTCCACCTGCTGTAGACCGGACCGGACTTAGACCCGGTTTTGGTCCAGATCCCAGTCAGTTGTTGACCTACTGAACTGTTCCCTCTGGTTCTGTTGGACTGTTGGAGACTCCCCTGGGCCCGGTCCGGACCCGGTTCTGGCCCGGTTTTCCCTCTGTTTGCAGAGCTGAACCAATGAAAGTGTAACGTGTTTGATTCTGTTGGATTTGAATAAAACGTGACTGAACTATTTTCTGTGTCTCTGCCTTTTCTCTGAGTCTGTTCCTCTGCTTCTGCAAACAGATGGAAAACATCACCCACCTCCACCAGAACCACCCCCTCCCTCCATTTTACTCTTTTACTCATTTCATCCAAAAACTTTGTTCAAACCCATTTGCGTCGGATCCATTTAAAGTTTGTCTGTTTCCTCTCATTTTCCTTCATTTATTTAAAAACCTTCAGTAAACATTTCTCCAGTGAAAAGGTTCTGACCCAAAACAGAATAATCCAGAATCTATTCTGTTCAGTTTTCCATCTGTTTTAACTTTAGATTGAAACCGACATTCTGTCCTTTTAGTTTAGACCTGACATTTTAGTTCAATTGGAGTCAAACCCTCAGCAAGTATTTTTGTCTGACTTTTTATAAAAGTTCATTTATGAATGAATGAATGGATGAACTTATGAAAGGTTTGTGACGTACTGTTGCTTTCACGTTCACGTCTGAGACAAAAACTGAAGCTCACAAATAAATAAAATATACATGTGACCATTAACATAAACATTTGTCTATAACAAAATACATGCTTTATTACAATAAAACCAAGACACCACCAAACAAAAAGAATACATTTTCCCTATTGTTACCATAGAAACATAATTATTCTTAGAGACTGTAATGTCATATTTATAAAACGGGTCACATTCAGCAACTTCTGTTTCATTAAATAAATGGATAAATGAAATAATGTAAGAAAGTGTTCAGTCTGACACTAATGTGGTTCGGGTTTTTTAATACGTCATATTTCATGTTTAATATAATTTTTTACAGAAGTATTTTTAATACAGTCAACATAAAAAATTAAACATTTACATCAAACATTTACACAGGAACGACCCAAAGCCTCACAGGTGGAGTTAGACCTGTTCAGACCTGGGCCCTGTTCTACGAAGATAGTTGAACTACAAATATGTCTCTCCTACAGTTTAGACAAAACCTCACACTCCCGTCTGGGTCAGTGGGATCACGAAGCAGGTGATCAGCTCTAGAGTTAACCCTGGGTTTCTCTGGAGCTGAGTTCATGTGAAACAGGAGGAGTCAGGCTTTTGATTGGGCTGCTGTGGGAAAGTGGGAGGGAACAAGCGTCTCTGCGGCAGGTTACAAGTGCTCTATTCTCAGAGCAACATCATTTCTGTTTAATGCGAAAAACCAGGCTTAGTTTGGACACAAACATTAGTAAAATGAAAGTGTTTCCAGACTACAGCCAGAGTAAAGGATTGCTCCTCCAAAAAGAACTAAAGACTAAAAACAACAGAAGTGTGAGTTTATGTTTTAAATACTGCATTAAAATAAATATGGAGTTTATCAATCTGTTGATCTCACTATAAACCCAGCCCATATTCAGGTGTTTAAACTTCTGTTACAATAGGACATGACTTTACAGTGTCTCTAGTTCTCAGGACATGTGTGCTCCAGTCAGCAGCTGCTACAGACACTCTTCTCTCCTCGACACCTGCAGCTTAGTTCTCCTTCCTGATTGGTCAGTGTCCATCAGCGTTTTTATCGTCTACCTGTAACTTATCCTGCTCCAGAGCAGGTTAGCCATTCAGCCTGGTTTAGACCTGGTTTAGTCCTGGTTTAGTCCTGGTTTAGACCTGGTTTAGACCTGGTTTAGACCTGGTTTAGTCCTGGTTTAGACCTGGTTTAGTCCTGGTTTAGTCCTGGTTTAGACCTGGTTTAGTCCTGGTTTAGTCCTGGTTTAGTCCTGGTTTAGACCTGGTTTAGACCTGGTTTAGTCCTGGTTTAGACCTGGTTTAGTCCTGGTTTAGTCCTGGTTTAGTCCTGGTTTAGACCTGGTTTAGACTTGGTTTAGACCTGGTTTAGTCCTGGTTTAGTCCTGGTTTAGACTTGGTTTAGACCTGGTTTAGTCCTGGTTTAGACCTGGTTTAGTCCTGGTTTAGTCCTGGTTTAGTCCTGGTTTAGTCCTGGTTTAGACTTGGTTTAGACCTGGTTTAGTCCTGGTTTAGTCCTGGTTTAGACTTGGTTTAGACCTGGTGATGGTGATGATGATGATGATGATGATGATGATGATGATGATGATGGTGATAGTGATGATAATGATGATGATGATTGTGATGATTGTGATGATGATGATTGTGATGATGATGATGATCTCTGTCTGTTGCAGGTCTTTGGTGAAAAGCTGTTGAGGCTGGAGTCTTCTGAAGATGTCCAGTGGCAAAAAAATGTATGAGAACCTTTGATCTTCATCTAAGTTAAGGGTTTTGACAAACATAATTTGTCTAAAAATAATTACACAAAAAAATTTTGATCTTTCATGTCTCATGATCTTTTCACATTCATTCAAAATGGCAGTGGAAAAAATAACCCTTGAGGTAATGGCTGGGTCCGAATCAACACACTAATCACTGAATATAAAAGCTGGAAAGGGTTACAAACGTATTTCAAAGACTTCAACACTGAACAAGCAGGGTATCCACAGCAGGACACAGGCTAAAAAGAACATGGCTGCATGTCGGAAGTTTACAAAGAGCACATTGACACGTCACAGTGGTCTTGATGTCAAAATGTTTTGTAGACTGATGAAACTAAGATTGAACTATTCAGAAAAAACACACAGCGCTTCATCTGGTGTAGAAAGAATGAAAACATCATCCCAAGTGTAAAGTCTGGTGGAGGAAACATGACTTGGGCCTGCTTTGCTGCATCAGGGCCTGGCCAGCTTCAATGATTGAGGAGAAGATGAATTCTAAAGTATATCAGACAAGTCAGGATAATGTGAGGATGTCTGTGCATCAGCTGAAACTGAAGAAGGTGGTGATGCAACAGGACAACGACCCAAAACACTGGAGCAAGTCCACAACAGAGTGTCCAAGTCAGAGCCCAGACCTCAACCCAAAAAAGATGGATTGACTTGAAGAGGGCCAAAGAATATGACAGAGCTAAAGCCGTTCTGCAGAAAGAATTCCCCTTCAACGCTCTGCAGGTCTGATCCACAGGAAGTGTCTGGTTGAGGTTATTGCTGCAAAGACACATTATGTTTATTAACCTTTTACTTAGACAAAGATCAGATCACATTTTAAGACATATTTATTCCAAAAAATTCCAAAAGGTTCACATACTTTTTCTTGCCACTGCAAATTAATATATTATAATTATTATAATGAACTTGTGTCATCCAATCAGCTTTGTCCAATCATGTTGTCATAGAAACCAGAGAGTCGCCGGGTCAGGATCAATCAGTTTAATCAACGGGTCACAAATCCAACTAAAACCAGTTTCAGACCTGGTTGTCTGTTGTGTTTTTTTGTTTTGTTTTTTTTAACTTAGTGAAATTACTCCTGAATAAGATTCAGATTTTATTGTATTTGCCTGTTTTGGCTGAAATAAACACTGCATGAGTCTGTCTCTGAGTTTTTTACTCATTTTTCAAGAACATAATTGTCTTTCGGGCTTAACCCCATCCGTGTGCTGCCACGTTAAAGTCTGCATGAGTAGCTTGAAAATGTTTTTCTGCTGGATGCCCCATAAACCCGGGCCAGGGACCAATTAGAAAGTCCATGGCTAGAGTTGTTTCCCTGGGGATTTGAACCCACATCCTCACATACTAAAGGTGAGCACACTAACCTCTTCACCACAAAGGAGCTAACAGCTCCACATTGAAGAAACAGCGCCATCTACTGGACACAGAAACAGAACAGAATAAATATATTTAAAAAATATTACAATAAAAATAAAACGATTTACCAAATAAAGTGAAAATACAAAACCATGTCTGAACCAGGACTTTACGCCTAGACTTCTTGTAATGGAAACCTCCAGAACATCCAGGACCTCCAGAACATCCAGGACCTCCAGAACATCCAGGACCTCCAGAACATCCAGGACTTCCAGAACATTCAGGACCTCTAGAACATCCAGGACATCCAGGACCTCCAGAACATCCAGGACATCCAGGACCTCCAGAACATCCAGGACCTCCAGAACATCCAGGACCTCCAGAACATCCAGGACATCCAGGACCTCCAGGACATCCAGGACCTCCAGAACATCCAGGACCTCCAGAACATCCAGGACATCCAGGACTTCCAGGACCTCCAGGACATCAAGGACCTCCAGGTCGCCCTGGATGACTGAGAACCTTCACAGATCCTCCCTTTAGAGATAAAGCTCAGCTCTCTTACAGTTGAACTCAGAACTGAGACTTTGATAAAGTCTCTTGTAATTAGAGACAAAACGGCTTGAAAACTGAGTCTTGATAATTTTACTTTAATATTTTTTTCTGATAAATAACTAAATGTAAATGTAAAATCGAACAGAATGTTACAAATGATGAGTCCATCCAAAACCGTTTTTTCATGTAGCAAGAAAATATTTATACAGTTTTTACTGATATTTATTCATTTTTGAATCTTAAAGCAGGTTGTCATTTTTACATTCAATTTAACATAAAACTCCCCAAAAAAGTGAATATGTCGCTTTTAAAACCAAAGTTTACTAAAACTTAAAATTAAAACAATGATAAATAACATTAACAGGAATTTGGTAAACATTAAATTTTCTCTATAAACAATTACCATAAATATTTTAAATAAAGACCAAAATAAAATAAAATATATATACTAAAATTACACAGAATCTTTTTGTAAAAGCCTGATTTCCCTCAAGATCAATAAAATAATACAGCTACTGTCATCTGCAAAAAGTAAGAAAAATATTTTGAGTCAAAAAAGATTGAGTTGTAGTCCAAACAAAGGGAGTTGTAGTCCTTTAGCTGTAGGAGCGCCGGGTCTGAGCGATCCAGGAGCTAAATGCTGAGACTCGGGCGTAAACTCCTGGACTCTGAGGACGACCACAACCGGCTCCGAACGATGTCACACCTGAAAGAACCAATCAGAACGCAGCTTTAGTCCAAAGACCGGTTTTGACCCATCAAAAACCTGTTTAAATCCATCAAAAACCTGTTTAAATCCACCTAAACTTGTTTAAATCCATCAAAAACCTGTTTAAATCCATCAAAAACCTGTTTAAATCCACCTAAACTTGTTTAAATCCATCAAAAACCTGTTTAAATCCACCTAAACTTGTTTAAATCCATCAAAAACCTGTTTAAATCCACCTAAAACCTGTTTACATCCATCTAAAACCTGTTCAGATCCAGTAGAAAGTGGACTGACCGATCTGAGTCCAGTGTCCGTGCTGCAGACTCATCAGTGGACCTCCAGAGTCGCCCTGAAATCAGACAAAATCCTGTTTAAGTCTAACTAGAACCTGACAATCCCTCAGAGTCCGGTTGGTACCTGACATGAGTCCACGCCTCCGTGCTGAAGTCCTGCACAGACCATCAGATCCGTGATGTTGTACTGAGGAAGATCCGACTGACACTGGCTCCGGGACACGAGAGGGACCTGGGCCTGCTGCAGGATGTCAGGAAGGTCGCCTTAAGACAGAAAAAAACAGGTCAGAACCAAGTAAAACTAAGCTAAATCCATCTAAAAACTAACACCAGGTTACATATTCTTTTTTATTTCTTTATTTAAAAAGGGACAGTCAATCAATCAATAATTATTTATATAGCGCCTTCCAACAACCACAGATTGAACCAAGGTGCTTAACAACATTAATAATAAATAAACATATTTACACAATAAAAACAGAGCAGAGCCATTAAGTGCAAAAAGCCATTTTAAATAAATAGGTTTTAAGTTTGGCTTTAAACAGAGGCCGGTCAGTGATGGAACGTAACTCAATGGGCAACGAGTTCCAGAGTTTAGGACCGGCCACTGCAAAAGAACTATCGCCCACTGTTTGAACCGGGACAGGGGAACCTTCAGCAGATGTTGTCCAACAGAACGTAGAGCTCTGCTGGGTTTGTGAGGAGTCAGAATCTCACACAAATAAGAAGGTGCAAGGCCCGTGAGTGCATTAAAAACAAACATTAAGATTTTAAAATTAATTCTAAACTGGACAGGGAGCCAGTGCAGGGACAGGACAGGTGTTATGTGCTCGTGTTTACAACTGTTAGTTAGCAGTCGGGCAGCAGCGTTTTGCACAAGCTGCAAACGGTGAAGTCCAGTTTGGTGAACTCCCAGAGTGCATTGCAGTAGTCTATGCGGGAGCTAATAAAAGCATGGATGGCTTTCTCCAGGTCAGCACGACTTAAAAAGGGTTTAACCTTTGAAAGGAGGCGAAGCTGAAAAAGCTTGCCCTAACCACCGAATCTATTTGTTTGTCAAATTTTAGACTGCTCTAGTTTTAATGACTGACAGTGTACATTAATCCGTTAGCTGAATTAGGCTCATTTTTGTTGTTATAAAAAGGCAGCCTACAAATAATCACAAAAAGCATAAAATCACTTTAAGACTACGTCCACACGAAGTCGGTGCATTCCCTATCCGATCATTTTTTTTCCTCGTTCTAAAAAAGAATTCCGTAAACACGGCGTCGTCTCAAGAAATATCTGCGTACACACAAAACCACTGAAACCTACTGAAAACGGTGTAGTATATATTTAACATACAATTACACAATGTACAGTACATTTACAAATAAAAAGATAATATTAATATACAATAATAATAATCAAGTGAGTAGAGCATCAGTGCCCACAAATCTGGGTCTCAACAAGCCATTTTCTTAGCATTCATTTTAAACTATTATTATATATCATTTTAATTTATGAATAGAATGAATGACGTTTTGGTTCTGGCACTGAGTTTTATTGCTGAGATGCTCTTAAGGAGAACACAGCCTGCCCAAATGTTTTTTTCTGTGTCCATTGTGTGTAATAGTGTAAAATAACAGAGCAACCAGTGCCTCTGAGTGGCTTGCAGCCATTTTGACTCTTCATGAGTTGTGCTGCAGAGCTTCCCACCACCCTTACTATTATTTTAACCAGTTTTCATTCATCTGAAACACTCTCAAGTCCAACTAAAACCTGTTCAGATCCCTCTGGACCCTTCTACCTTCGCTCTCCAGCCGACCCCAGCCTATGATGGAGCACACTGTTCCCTGAGACTCGTCTTGTCCTGGTTCTGGGAGACAAACCGGTTGGACGTAATCTGAATATGACACAAAGGATTAAAAACAGGATCAGTTTATACAGCAGACAGACAATAATCTAAATTAAAATGGCTTATAACCAGTTAAACCTCTCATAGACCGACTCAAACTAACACCTTAAAACAGATACAGAACTAAAAAAACTGTAATTTACTTTCAAACAGTTACAAATTTAATAAAACCAGCTAAATCTCCCTAAAACCCAGTAAAGACCCATTACAACCAACTTACACTGACTAAAGCCTGCTAGAAACTTCTCATACCTCTTTTAAAACTGGTCTTACAAAGACTGATTGGCTAATTGGCCTGTGTGGTGTCATGTGACCGACCGCTGAAGCTGACTGGCCTGTGTGGTGTCATGTGACCGACCGCTGAAGCTGACTGGCCTGTGTGGTGTCATGTGACCGACCGCTGAAGCTGACTGGCCTGTGTGGTGTCATGTGACCGACCGCTGAAGCTGACTGGCCTGTGTGGTGTCATGTGACCGACCGCTGAAGCTGACTGGCCTGTGTGGTGTCATGTGACCGACCGCTGAAGCTGATTGGCCGCTCCAGCTGCATCAGGGCGACGTCGGCCTGTTTGGTTCGGCGGTTGTAGAGTGGGTGGATGACAATGCGGCTGATTGGCCGAGACTGGACTTCGGGCGAGGTCTGCTGTGATTGGAGGAGCAGCCCCATCACTGCACGCCAGTTCACCACGTGCACGTTTTTACTGCGAGACACAGGAACATACATTTACACTGGTTTGATTAGGAAATGCTAAGACGCTAATTGATTCATTGGTTTAAATAGAAAATGCTAAGACTCTAATTCTCGTACCCGTAGACGCAGTGTGCGGCGGTCAGCAGCCAATCCCGTCCAATCAGAGTGGCTCCACACACGTGTCGTCCCATCCAATGAAGAGACACAATCCATGGCCACGCCCCCTTTACTGCATCAACTCCTCCCACAACTTTATTATTCCCTAAAATAGACCAGACAGTTGTTTCTATGAGTCGCAGTAAAAGCAGAGGTTTTTTAAAAGAACATAATGGAACCAGGCCTCACCCTTATCTTTGAGTCCATTTTTTATACTGTGTTTGGTTTTAAAGAAAAAGAGTCTCTCGTCTGAGTCCTCTGTTTCTTCTGATTGGATAGTTTCCTGTCTCGCCTGTGATTGGTCTGAGTCAGAGGTGAGGTTCACCTGTCGGACTCCACAGGCTGAAAGACCAAACAGGAGCACAGACAAAGATAGCTGGATTATGATTTTAGAAAGTCCTTTATTGATTCATAAAGACAGTTAAACTCACGTTGGTTGCTGCAGCTCAGAGACACCACTGTCTCACAGCTCGCTCTGAAAAAAATTAAACATGTTAAGAATAATGTCAGAATAAAGAAGGACAGAGCCAGGTTTAGCCAATGACATGTTTAGAGACAAACTTGTTTAGACAGTTTTTTCTCACATGGGTGTGGTCTGGAGGCTGTTGTTAGAAACAGAAACAGAGACAAACGGAGAATCTTCAGGACGAGATGGGACTGAGACCCAATCTCCAGATCTGCACAAGACAAACAGACAAACTGAGTACAGAGACTGGGTTTAACTGTAACTATATTAACCTGTAGCCCCTCCCCCTCACCTGTAGCCCCTCCCTCTCACCTGTAACCCCTCCCGCTCACCTGTAGCCCCTCCCTCTCACCTGTAACCCCTCCCTCTCATCTGTAGCCCCTCCCTCTCATCTCTAGCCCCTCCCTCTCACCTGTAACCCCTCCCTCTCACCTGTAGCCCCTCCCTCTCACCTGTAGCCCAGGTATCTGCAGGTGAAGTCCGACAGGTCAGGCGTCCAGGACGAGGAGCAGACACTGAAGTTAGAAGAGACCATCTGAAACTGGAGCCGCTCCTTCTCCACAAACACTGCCACAAAATATTCCATAAACCTGTTCAAGTCCAACTAAAACCTGTTTAGGTCCTAAAGTCTGGACGGAACCAGGACTCACCGCAGTCGGCTTCGTCAGATCCGTCAGAACAGTCCATGCGTCCATCACACTGAGAGTCTGCTTCGATACAAGAACCAGAACTACATCTGAAGAGTCCGTCTGCACAAGGTTCTGTTCACAACAGAACCAACCGAACCAGAACCATGGCTGAAGTCAGTCACTGCTGCAGTAAAATTAAAAAGTGTAGGACATTTTGTGCCTGACCTGGTGACCCCAGGTTAACCCCGGTGCTGAAGTTAGCCTTAAATCCTCGTCCAGATCTAGATCTGTCCGACAACAACCACAGTGACATCTGATTGGTCGATGAGAACAGGTCATGGGTGGGGCCTTCATTACCTGTTAAAACCGCTGTGGAAAAAAGATATTTAAATCCAACTAAAATCTGTCAAGTCCAACTAAAACCAGTTAACTGTACTGACCCACTAGAGTGGAGTCTGGTTCTGGTCCGTCTCTGATCTCTAAAGTGTCGACGGTCGACTCCAGATCAAAGTCGAGGAAATGCAGCTGGATGTTTGTGCCGACGTCAGAGTGAAGCCTCCACAGACCTGAGAGAAAAGTCGGGTTCTGGTTCATAATCTGGTTTAATCTGAAGTTATTCTGGTTCTGTTTCACTCACAGTTGGCGTTGTTGGCGTAGGAGAGAGGATAGTTGGGGGAACTGAAGCTGGAGTTGGGTCGGTACAGGTCGAAAGGTCCTCCACAGTTGGCTGAGAGACACAACATGGAGGGAAAGTTCCAGGTTTATTCAAAGGCTGCTCCAGACTCTCAAGAGTTCTATATTTTGGATTTGAGTGCTACATAACTCTGCAGTAGAGCAGCGGCTCAGAATGTAACTTTTCTGACTTGATTTTTTGTTTCTAAATAGCAATTTCTTTTGAGTTTTCTTTAACTAGCTTTACAGCAATTTATCCTGGTATCCTCCAAACCGAGAACTGCAGGGCCCGACAAATGCTCAGTAAAATCCTGAAAACCGTAAAATCAAAGTGGTTCTTGCTCCAGTTCCAAAGGTGTCCTGATCGGCAGTGGGCGCTGTACCTGGGAGAGGAGGGGCTGTGGTTGGAGGCGGCTGATTAGTTGGTTCTGGAGGGGCGGGGCCACAGGGATGTGATGTCAGCGTGATGTCATCGAGAGCAATGTCGTTCAACATCCCTCCGTTTTTCTGAGCCTCGAAGAACACCTGAAATCAATCCAAAACCAGATCTAAACCAGGTCTGGACCTCGTCTGGAGCAGTACCTGTCTGTGGGTCTGGTTTAGACCAGGTCTAGGGTAGGGCAGTACCTGTTGGGACCCATTGGTCCAGATCTGGGTCTGGCCGTAGTTCCAGTTGTTTCCGTAGTTCCCCAGTTTCTGGAACAAGACCTGGTCTGGCTGGTCTTTGTGGCTCAGCAGGACTCTGAGGCGATAGATATTTTCTCCAAACATGTGATACCTGAGCGATAATCAATACTCAGCCTTTAACACCTGAAACAGGACTAAGACATGAGATCTTGAACCAACACATAATTTCTCTTAAATTATGAACAACTCCATCCCTCCTTTTCCTCGGTTCCCCCTCGTCCCCAGACACCTTCTCAGCTCCTCGGGGGGACACTGAGGGGGTCCTGGGTCTGGGGCCTCCTGTCAGTGGGACAGCACTGTGACTGTGTCCTGAGCTGTGAGACCCCAGGCTCGGCTAATGATGTATGAGCTGCAGTTACCAGAATGACAGACAGAGGGCACTCGAGGACGGTCTCAGAGGAAGACTGTGGATCCGGAAAGTCTTCAACCAAGAACCAGGACTGAACGGGGTCACAATGTAGAACCCTGTAAAAACATCCAGCGACAAGTGAGCTGTACATTTTAGATTTAATTATTGATTTTTTTTCCACTGTCCACAAGAGAGACACTATCACATCATAAATAAACCAGTTCTGACCGGAGCTGGTCCCCGTGGTGTGGTCTACACTGGGGCCAGTCTCTGGAGGGAACTGGCCTCCTTTGGTTCTGATCCAGTCCTGGTCCTGTTCCGGGTCTCGTCTCCAGAAACACCAGCCATTTTCAAAGGAACAGGACACAATCTGTTCGTCTGCAACATCAAAGAGACTTTAAAACCAGCTTCAATCCCAGCTTCTCGGGGACCACTTTGCAGCATAGCATCTATTATTATATTATCCTTTTACTTTTTATGTTTATTTACTCCAGAGTGAAGCCAAAAAATAAAGTTATGTTACCACGGCAACGTTCCTCAAAACATAAACTCACTGCTGAGGTCGGTGGCGTTGACGCCTCTGAACGTGGCTCTGAAGCCCTTTAGCTCGCTTAGATCGTCTGATATAAACTCTGCTGTTGATTGGTCGCTGAGCAACCACACGGTTCCTGGAGGGGTGGAGCCTGACAGGTCAGCTGATCAGAGACAGACAAGGATGGATCAATCAGGACACAGACACCTTCAGTGACAGTAGAACAGAGTTAAAGGACGAACCGATGAGTTCTCTTGTGGATCCCAGACCCTGATAAAGTCTGAGAGAGTCTCGTCCTTCTTCAGTATCAAAGAACAGGAAGTCCACCTGGATCCACTGGCCTCTGGGAACTCTGAAATACACCCCACCCAGATAAGAGCTTACTCACAAGCACATAACAGGAACACCTAACCGGAGTAAAAGCTATCTGTGCTTTTATTGTGACAGTACCTGATGATCCAGCGACAGGAAGTGGAACTGTTGTAGAAGTCATAGTGAGAGGAAGTGAAAGAACCGCTGGGACCTTGCAACTCAAACTGACCATCACACAATGTTGCTGCAAAAACATCAACATAAATTATTGAAATATAATCCAAAATGGCTGACTTCCTGTTACGTCTGAAACATTAGATTAGATTTACTTTATCAAACACAACCACAATAGCAGGACAAACAGTCAGCACAAATGTAATATTAGATCAACTGAGTATGACTACAGTGCCAGTCGATACAGTAAATAAATATGTGACAGAATGGTATTGCACAGTAACTTTGCAAATAACAAGGACAAAAGAATAAAACCACTAAAAGAAGTCAGGCTAGGATTAAATAAATACACCATTTAAAAGAGATTAAAAACCAGATAAAAGCAACCAATAGAGAAGAAAAATGGAACCTGGTGTATGGCAGACATAGGTATAAAGGAGAGTTTTTATTGGTTGCTCTTGTGTTTGATTTGTTAATACGTGTCACTGACCACATCTGGACTGGTCTTCATCAGATCCATCTGAACAGTCTTTGAGTCCATCACAGAACCGACCAATAGGAACGCAGCTGGCCTCGTCTGAGCAGGCCATGTGACCCTCGGGACACGACACTGACATGACAAGTTTAGCATTTTAGCATTTCCTATTGAAACTAATGGGAGTTTTAGCATGTTAGCCTTTTTGGTGCAAAACCTTTGACTGCTTTATGTCAAGGTGGTGATAAATAGTTTATTATGGTCTTTGCTGATGACAAAGCATTTTCTCATTAATTTGAGTCATAATAAAATCACAAAGGCCACACAACAGGAAGTGATTTAGGTCCATTAGGTGTGTCTTTTTCTCAGGAAACACAAAACTGTACAAGGATAAAAGACTGTAATTAAACAACTGAAACACTGACCTGGGGTGGTGGTCCCAGGTACGGCTGTGGTCTGACCTGGTCCTGATGTGGTCTGACCTGGTCCTGATGTGGTCTGACCTGGTCCTGATGTGGTCTGACCTGGTCTTGATGTGGTCTGACCTGGTCCTGATGTGATACTGATGCTTTTCAGATCAATGACCAATCCAGAGCCTTCCACCATCTGAAGCCCCGCCTCCAGCTGTAGCTCCACCTCCGGCGCACTCACAGGAAGTATAAACAGCAGGTCAAAGGTCACTGCCACACTGCCTTTACTGAACAAACACAAATGTGGGCGCATAAGAAACAATGGCAGTCTTAGCATGTTAGCTTTAATCTGTCTTTTTAAAGTCTCACCTGAAAAATAAAACTTGGCAGGATTTAAACTGCAGCCTGAGGTCACTGAGACTGAATGCCTCTGACACCTGCAAGTCAGAGGTCAGAAGTGAGAGGTCAGAGGGGACAGTAAACATCAGAAAGAGTTCTCACCAGTTTGTTGATGTCGAAGGCCAGAGTTTTAAACTGAGTCGAGTTGGAGTTAGAGAGTTCTTCAGAGAAAAATGCCCCTTCAGCGATGACCATCCTTCCTCTGAACTGTCCCTCATCTTCAGAGGCTTAGAACCGGACCAGTAATCAATACACAATCAATCAGACAATATTTAACCAAAAACATGACCTAAACAGGTTTAATCAGGACTAGTATTGGTTCCAGCTGGTTCAGACCTGGTTTTACTTGGATTTTTACCTGTGGTGATGCAGAGGAAGGTGATGACGCTGAGGCCGATGCAGCAGATGAAGAGCAGAGACACGACGAGAATGAGCAGGACCTCGAGAGACGAGAACCTCTTCATCCTAAAAAATAAATAAAATAGTACAAATTAAAAAAAGAAGTGGCCTCAGGATAGAGCACTGAGGAACGCCCAAAATGATAAAGTTGTAGCTAAAGGTAGAATATAGTTGGACCCTAATATTTCATTTTTTTTAGCATCATTGTTAATTTTTCTCACCAGACATGTTCAGGTAAGAGAGAGTGGATAAATCATGATTTTTTGACCCAAACAGTTTTTTAGGTGAAGGTCTAATGTTGCTGCATCAATTTCATCTGGATCTAAGTGTTTTTAAAAGTCCCACACAAGGCTCTGTTTGTGATGAGTTTAAATCTGAGAAAGTGTGTGTGTCACCTGTGTCTCCTTCAGAAGAATCAGAAGAATCCAGCAGAAACACAAGACTCAGTGGAAAGAGTCGAGTGTGAGTGGGCTTCTCAGAGAGTGATCTGTGGACGTTGACCTGAACACGGCATGTTTTATTCAGCCTCTATCTGCAGCACGTTATCAATAACACATCAATAAAGTCATAAATATCCAAAAACGTCACTGATAATAACTGTTGGTGATCAGATGAAGAGCTATTGCAGAGAAAATAAATCATAAAACTGTCAGATTGATCTGTGTTTGAGGAGGTTAAATGAGTCAGTCAATAATTAATAATCACTCGTGGCTTTATTATAGCCTTTAAACCCTTTATCAGAGACAGACTAAGAGGCGCGGCTCAGATTTTGGTGATGCTTTTACTTTGACCAGACCCTGAGTCACGTGGTTCCATAGTAGGTTCCTGGTGTTTTCCAGAACAAGCTACAAACCAGTCATTCTGCTTTTTCAAGATATGGCTTTTGTAGAGCAATGTTTAGCTTCTATGTTCATTTTTAGGTTTATTAGGGGAATTTCTTCACTTTGAAATTCAGAGCACTGGGCAGAAATCACATCGCCTCAACACCCACCGCAATATTCTGTTCTTTCCCAATCCGGATCCGGATCGCCTTCCAGACGGCAGCGGACACCGCCCCACGACTGGAGCCAGAAAAAACCTCAAGAGTTTGCTCAAACTAAACCTGAACTTTCCTGAGGAGGTTAATACAACAGGGCTCTGGTTTAGTCCTGGTTTAGTCCTGGTTTAGTCCTGGTTTAGTCCTGGTTTAGTCCTGGTTTAATCTCGGTTTAGTCCTGGTTTAGTCCTGGTTTAGTCCTGGTTTAGTCCTGGTTTAATCCTGGTTTAGACCTGGTTTAGTCCTGGTTTAGTCCTGGTTTAGTCCTGGTTTAGTCCTGGTTTAATCTCGGTTTAGTCCTGGTTTAGTCCTGGTTTAGACCTGGTTTAATCTCGGTTTAGTCCTGGTTTAGTCCTGGTTTAGACCTGGTTTAGTCCTGGTTTAGACCTGGTTTAGTCCTGGTTTAGACCTGGTTTAGTCCTGGTTTAGTCCTGGTTTAATCTCGGTTTAGTCCTGGTTTAGTCCTGGTTTAGTCCTGGTTTAGTCCTGGTTCTTTCCCAATCCTGGTTTATCCTGGTTTAGTCCTGCCTTTAGTCCTGTTTAGTCCTGGTTTAGTCCTGGTTTAGACCTGGTTTAGACCTGGTTTAGTCCTGGTTTAATCTCGGTTTAGTCTCAAACTGGTTTAGTCCTGGTTTAGTCCTGGTTTAGTCCTGGTTTAATCCTGGTTTAGTTTTAGTCCTGGTTTAGTCCTGGTTTAGTCCTGGTTTAGTCCTGGTTTAATCTCGGTTTAGTCCTGGTTTAGTCCTGGTTTAGACCTGGTTTAATCTCGGTTTAGTCCTGGTTTAGACCTGGTTTAGTCCTGGTTTAATCTCGGTTTAGTCCTGGTTTAGACCTGGTTAAGTCCTGGTTTAGACCTGGTTTAGTCCTGGTTTAGTCCTGGTTTAATCTCGGTTTAGTCCTGGTTTAGTCCTGGTTTAATCTCGGTTTAGTCCTGGTTTAGACCTGGTTTAGTCCTGGTTTAATCTCGGTTTAGTCCTGGTTTAGTCCTGGTTTAGTCCTGGTTTAATCTCGGTTTAGTCCTGGTTTAGTCCTGGTTTAGTCCTGGTTTAGTCCTGGTTTAGTCCTGGTTTAGACCTGGTTTAATCTCGGTTTAGTCCTGGTTTAGTCCTGGTTTAATCTCGGTTTAGTCCTGGTTTAGTCCTGGTTTAGACCTGGTTTAGTCCTGGTTTAATCTCGGTTTAGTCCTGGTTTAGACCTGGTTTAGTCCTGGTTTAATCTCGGTTTAGTCCTGGTTTAGTCCTGGTTTAGACCTGGTTTAGTCCTGGTTTAATCTCGATTTAGTCCTGGTTTAGACCTGGTTTAGTCCTGGTTTAATCTCGGTTTAGTCCTGGTTTAGACCTGGTTTAGTCCTGGTTTAATCTCGGTTTAGTCCTGGTTTAATCTCGGTTTAGTCCTGGTTTAGTCCTGGTTTAGACCTGGTTTAATCTCGGTTTAGTCCTGGTTTAGTCCTGGTTTCAGTAAGAAAACCACAAAGCCTTGAGATAGATATGCACCAAAAACATTTTTATTTCTACAAAAGCAGAGTCAGGAGGCGTTTAATGACGTCTGTACAAAATGAAGTTACAGCTGACAGTATCAAAAGGCTTGTCTTTACACTTGTTCTGAACAAAACCAAACTAAATATTATTAATAATCACTGTATGAACCTAACAATAAGTGCCTTGCACTGACACTGGCCCAAAGTTACTGCATCAATAAAGAGGGATCCATGTCTTTTTAATGAGTTTGGCTTAAGCTAAGACCAGTCCCATTGGCCCAAAGTTAGACAAATTGAATGAAGTCAATGGAGCAGTGAACTAATAATGTTCATTGCTTCGACCAAAAACACTAAGTTTTTTTAAAGACAGTACATTGTATAATTTCTGCAGTTGTCTCTTACAATAAAGCCAGTTGTTTCTGCTAACAATAAATCACTGGAGTCTAGTGTTTAACATAAATCATTTATAAACATAAGTCTGTTTTTATCCATCGCTGAAGTCATGGAAGCACAATCCTTCCCTGACCTCTGACCTTTGAATGCAACAGAAAAACAAGAGCAGGTTATTTATGCTTCATCCAACAAACGGTGGAAACAAGAGGCAAACTTACAGTGAGATTAAAAACTACAGTGCCTCTAAAATGAACCACACAAAACCTCACTATTTCCTATTAAACCGTTGGCTCAAGTTTGTCATAATTTCCAGTTTTATGTTTGTTTCAACTCAGACATATATATATATATATATATATATATATATACATATATATATATATATATATATATATATATACATATATATATATATATATATATATATATATATATTTACATTTACATTTATTCATTTAGCAGACGCTTTTATCCAAAGCGACTTACATTACATTACATTACCAGTGTTACAGTCACTGGAGGCAAGGTGGGTTAAGTGTCTTGCCCAAGGACACAACGACAGTATGAACTGTGGGGAGAGTGGGAATGTATATGTATATATATATATATATATATATATATATATATATATATATATATATATATATATATATATATATATATATATATATATATATACATATACATATATGTATATATATATATATATATATATATATATATATATATATATTATATATATATATATATATATATATATATATATATATATATATATATATATATATATATATATATATATATACATATATATTATATATATATATATATATGTATATATATATAAATATATAGTTGGGGCTTCGTCCAAAACACAAGGGTCAGGGGTCACTAGGTATCCGACAACTTTCTGTCAGAACCAGCATTAACATCACGTGCATCAGTGACCCCTGACCCGGGTAACCTCTGACCCCACAAGAGTCAGGTTGTGGAGATGCTCTGACCCAGTCCTCGTCCTCCTGATGTGTCCCATCAGTGTTGTTCACTTCAGTCAGTGTCAGACGTGCCTGACGACGGTGTATATTCGTTTTTAAAATCACCATCAGATCTTTTTTATAAAGGGTTTGTTCATCAACAACACAATGTTTTAGTTGAATCTAAATATGTTTTTGTTGGATTTGAACAGGTTTTAGTTCAAATTAAACGGGTTTTCTCATGTCCCTGCAGGGCTACCATAGCTGTTCATATGTTCTACAAAAGGAGGACTGTGAGGTATGGGATTGCACTCTGCACTTCTGTCTTCATTTTCAAGTACAACATTCAACACTAATGAGAAAATATCCACCAATATTATTTTAAAAATAAAGAAATACTTTTTTTTATCCTGCGTACAACCTTGAAAAACATTAACATTCCCAGAACAAACCAATCATCAAAATGGCCTTTTATTGACTTAAGTGTTGATCTTTTCATGGTTCTGAAGGGAAACCCAGCGACATGCTCACCAACAGAAGTCACCACAGAAAACAACTCTCCATGCAACACCAGTTTGCACAACACAACTCTTTCAGAAGGAACTACGAACCAAACGCATTATTATCATCATTATTAATATTTCAAAACCAAAACACGCTGAACACATTTGAAACAGAAACAACAATGAAAATACCAGTTCACATTGTCTACATTTATCAGTGTTAAAAATAGACTTCAACAGTTACATTTACTCTGATTCTGAATATGTACAGATATTTACACAGCTTTCTCTGAATTATTCGTCCTTAAAGTCGTTATCAACAGTTTTACAAAAGAAAGAAAAGTGGAGATCAAATGCATATATTTTTATAGAAAGGTGTGCTTTTTTTTCACGTCGAAGCAGAAAAGGCTGATTAGGAATTTGATATGCACTGTAAAAAAAAAACTCAAACAAGTTACAAAATGTGGTTTAGTAAAAAAACGTCACAGTAATGTTTCTGAAGGTTTTAGTTGGATTTGAACAGGTTTTAGTTGGATTTGAACAGGTTTTAGTTGGATTTGAACAGGTTTTAGTTGGATTTGAACAGGTTTTAGTTGGATTTGAACTGGTTTAGTAGGATTTGAACAGGTTTTAGTTGGATTTGAACAGGTTTTAGTAGGATTTGAACAGGTTTTAGTTGGATTTGAACAGGTTTTAGTTGGATTTGAACTGGTTTTAGTAGGATTTGAACAGGTTTTAGTTGGATTTGAACAGGTTTTAGTAGGATTTGAACAGGTTTTAGTTGGATTTGAAAACCACAAATGTCTAAATGTCCATTTGTTTTCACTTAAACCTCATTTTAAAAGGCTTATGTTATAAATCAGAATTACTGTGAACTGTGGGTTTTCTCTGACATGATGTAGTTGTTTGGACAAATGTATCCTGACGTCTGCTTCGTTACAAGTCTCATTACAAAGCCCTTGTAAGTCCTCCACTTCTGTGGGTCATCGATGAGATAACAGACACTCTTGTCTTTGCTAAACTGAAGAAAAACTGCCTCATTATAACAGAATAATATGAATAAAAGACAACCTTCACCAACAATGACACAAAATAATAAGTGTGAAAGACATTGCCCTTTTTACCACATTTAGTGACTCGTTTAAATGAGTTTTTACAGCGTTCGGAGCAAAAAAAGCCCTGTTAGTCACACGCACTGCGCTCAGAGAAGCCTTCTGTGAAAAGTGACCTTTCACTTTATTATGAGCTCTTTGACTTTACTTTGAAAAGCTTCATTGTTGAGTTCAACCTCTGTGCTTTTGATTTGTAATAAAAGATGTTTTGTGTTGAGCTCAGACGGAGCTGCTTTACGACTGGAGCAGTTTAGTGTTGCATATTTACAGCCCATTTATGACATGGACGTTTTCAAAAACAGACCCGGGATCAGTTCTTTTCCAAATATTTCCTGCATTTTCTTTTTTTTTAGGTGAATTCTGACAGGTTTTATTTGGATCTTAAGTAGTTTTTAGATAAATATAAATGGATTTTAGTTTGATTTAACAAGACTTAAGTTGGATTTAAACAGGTTTTGCATTGGCTTTAGACACTGTTTTAAACCTTGTATTTATTCCTGTCATAGAGCACTTTATATTTCTATTTGTGTTACTTATCTACCTCATTATGTAACATATATATCTATTTTTATATAATTTTTTCATCTACATCTTCCATTTGAAGAATCACCAAAAAACATGGAGAATGTTTAAAATACTCTGTGGTTTCACTTTGTTTGCAGTAAAACCGTTAAAAAAAATAAAATTTGTCCAGCTTTTTGTAGTTTTTTGCAAACATTTGGTCATAAACTGAGCCCAGGTCCGTCTTCAGTTAAAAGAGCGAACGTTTCGTGTGGTTTCAACCCAACAGTGGTTTTTACTCAGAACCACCGACAGACCACGTGCGGCGGCCATTTTGGATCCACCAGAGTTTTCCATAAACACAAAAGAATGTATTCAACCTTCAGTTAAGACTCTGAGGTGTTTGAAGAAAATCTGTTCAGAAATATACAAAAATAAGAGATTTTGTTAAAAGTGAGAAAAAAGTT
Organism: Perccottus glenii; assembly: GCA_024416835.2. Taxonomy (NCBI): domain Eukaryota; kingdom Metazoa; phylum Chordata; class Actinopteri; order Gobiiformes; family Odontobutidae; genus Perccottus; species Perccottus glenii. The sequence goes on along the minus strand of CM044561.2, from coordinate 27,254,836 downwards.
AAATAATATGAAAAGTAACAAAATGAGGGCCAAAAAATGTAAATAAAAAGATATTTGCTGGACTGGGGAGAAAAAGCTTCATGTTTGTTTGGAGTAATAGACAGGAGCTAAACCCTGTCACGAGGTCTGGCTCATCAGTGTCATGTTATAATAACGTCTGGTTATTCACTTGATTTGGAATTTTTGAAGTAAAATACCCATCAAACCCTAGTTCCTCTGGGTTTGTTCAGACAACAGCATGTCCCTGAAGGGCTACCGTAGCTGTTCAGATTCTCAAGGTAATGAATTGTCTTCATTTTCTCCACCAGAAACATCTGCAGCTGTATTATGTCTTAGGTATCCTCTACATAATGTTTTTATTGTATTCAATGTATTTTCTGCTTGAAGGTAATTCAGAGTGCTTTGACGGTATCTTTTTGTAAATGACTGTAAAAGACTAATGAGTGACTGCATTTTGGATCTTTAGTTTTAAAAAGGCTTCTAAAATGAACAAAACCATTTTTTAAAAAAGCACAAAATGGCTCTTGATTGATTCCATGTGGCACCTTTAATATCTTTGAGGCACTAAAGGTTTATCTCAAAAACTCAATAGAAAACAAGTCAAAAACACTGAGATTATGCCATTTTGTCAAAATCAAAGTCGTCTGTCAGTGGTTCTGATATCGCCCTTTTTTCTTTATTATAGATATCTTTTTCAGATTCATTTTTCATTAAGGCTCGACGGGCGAGAGGTAAAAGTGCCCGCATCACACACTCGTAAAAACCATTAAAATCTGATTAAGTTTGTCTCAAAAAACATGCACTCACTCCATTATTACAATAAACACATACATTTTATACCAAACACTCGAAAAGCTCATCTATTCCCTGCAAGAGTCTACTTCACAGCCTTAACTAAAGACAAAGGAGAGGAAAATAAGAGTGTTCTGCAAGGAAATAAACGGCTTTTCCACAAAACAACAAGAAAATACTGTTAAAAAGATGCTTTGAAAGGAAACACAGACAAATGAGTAGAGTTCACAGCCTTGAAGCTCCTCTGGGTTTAAAATGTATACAAAAAAAAATATCTTGATGTCACTTCAGCTGCAAAGAAATAAATCCACAAATAAAAAAAGTTTAAAAATGACATATTTTCAAAAAGGACCAACTTTTTCTGAAAAAAACAAAAAAACAACAGGAACAAAAGCCTAATTAAAAAACGTTATTTGAGGAAAATGTGGCATATTTTTACAGCACATTACTGTAAAAACAAAAGGTCAGACTTACAAATAAATATAAACAACAAACTTGGTCTTTGTAGAAAAATAGTTTTGCATTTTTTACATATTACCTTCATTTGTGAAGCATTTAAGTTTTAAATGTCCCCCCCCAGGACATTTAAAAATGACCAAACACAGCGACAAACTGAAGATGAATTAAATGGAAAATCCTGCCCAAAAATCCCTCCATTAGCCATTAGCCATTAGCCATTAGCAAACATACAATTCATCCGAAGCGTTTTGTGTTTAATACGTTTAGTTTTGGACGCCTTTCGGGAAATCCTAATTAATCCCACGTTGCCATGTTTTTAGGGACGAGCTAAAAGTAATCAGTAACCCAGATCTGAAAGGTTTAAGTGAGATTTTTTCACGGACCAGCCATGCTAATCTCTTTTGTCCTGAATGAACGGTTCTGCTCTTGGTCAAAAACACAGTTTGTTCTAATCACAAATTGTTGGACCATCACACTTTCCCTGACGCTGTGTTCACTGTTGTCATGACAACGGGGGGCGTGTCTCCTGTAGACGGTGTTTCTGCAGAGGCTCCTTTTACAGTTGAACTGGAGAAATACAATAATCAGACTGGACATGTTATTAATAATATAGAGATGTTATTATAAATATAGACATGTTTGAAAATCTCGCTCTTTAGAAAACGCTCGGCTTCACAGAAGGTTTCTGTCGTAGAGGGAGACATAGAGCCATACGTTCTCTGTCCTTCATGAGTTTAATCCTGCATTTTTTCACAAATGAACCGGACCTTGGTTCAAAGAGCAGCTGTTTGGTCTGAAATAAAATAAAAATAATGCCTCCGGGCGCAACCAATCAGAGAAAAGAATCGTCACATAAAGCCCGCCTCATTTTAGACAAACTCTTCCAATAAGATTAGTAGAGAATGGAAATGGCTCTGGAGGGATTTGACTTTGGTGTTCCACAGAGGCCCATTGTGTAACTTATCTACATCACTATGTTTCCACAGCCTTTTACAGCTGTGGGTGAAACTTTAAATTACTACTGACTAAACAAACAGCCAGTGACAGATGACCTAACATTTACCTAATATAGTTAATAACATTTAGTCATATTTTGTTTTTTTGAAGGATATGGGAAATTGTTTGACTGAGGAATCTTATTGGACACATACTAACATTTAATCAGATTTGAGAGGTGTCTTTGCCTCGAAAAATACATTTTAAGACACTTTTAACTTGTTTTTACTTTTAATTCAAACTCATATGTACATAGAAGTGTGTGGGTTATAAAATACTGCAAACATAAAAAGAAAAAGCTGTTCAGTTCAAGCCCAAACGTTTTGATCTGTTTTTTGGGGGATATGAACAGTTAATATACACAGAGTAATAAAAAGCAGCTGAGGTGGCATCAAAGTCCCAGAAATTCAATTAAAAACGCTCCTTTTGTTTTAAAAATGGATGGAGAAAGACAGATGTAAAAAAAAAGAGCATCCCTGTTGTCGTCCGTCGTCAAAGTCAGTTTCTGAGGAGTCCAAAATGGAGGAGATTTGAGTGGATTGTGATTGGACGGTGAGGATGTCAAACAGACAAAAACATAAAGCCAGACCTGCCAATGTCGTAACAGCTCCTAATGTAACACAGATGTGCAGTTTTTAATGGAATAATCGAAAGAAAGTCATCTTTACCCACTCCATTTTCAGCTTTTTAAATACATGTCAATAAATATGCATAAAAGGAGTTATGAATAATCAATAATAATTACTTTTCTCACTGTAAAGAATTTGTCTGTTTTGCAAAGTTGGATTACTTCCTGTTCCTGTCTGAGGTTTAAGGACAGTGGGTCAAAGAGTGAACGGTTGAAAGAAAATGTAAAGCTGTTATGTAAGACTTTTATTTTGAAAGACGTTAATGCAAGATACAACTGTTGCCATTGTATCTGCAATTCATGTTCATCGATGTCACACTGTGAACAATATTTATGGAGGTTAAAAAAGGTTAAAGGTTAAATTATTATTTTTTTATTAAAGTGGCTCAAAATTTGATTTGGTCCCAAGATGAGACCAAGAATCTCTCATGGAACCTCTTAAAGGTCCACGAGTAAGCGCCGCCATACAGCCTCCGTCCACCAGAGGGCAGGCTCCAAAAGCAGAACTATAAGGAGAAACCCAATGGTGACTTTACAAGAGTAAAACTCATGTTTACAGCCTGGTACAAAAGATGGCTCCGGTCTCTAGAGCTATGTTTTTACTTCATGACAACTCTATATAACTATATAAACTATAGTTTTACTCTGCATTAACAGCAGAAAAGCCCTGTCGTAACAACGATATCGATGAATCGGGGACCAATGGGAGGAAGACGATCGTACTTTTTACAGTCATTGGATGAGACCTGTTGAGAACTATAGCCCTAACATTTAACTTCTCTACATCAATAAAAAAGTAACTGGCTCAGTGTAAAGCACAACTGAAGGAATTGAGAATAAATAGTTTGGGAATTGAATCTGTTGAAAAACTTAAATATATCAATATAATTCCTCATAACGCTTCTTTACAGTACGAATGGTTGAGGTTGGTCAATTATTTCACTAAAAAGCTTTGTTCGTGGGCTGTTTCCACATCGACAGGCCTCTTGTATGTTTTTACTGTTTCCAGATGAATGTCTTTCAAAACATGAGGTTGAAACAAACAAGGCAGAGTTTTTGTGTTTTTTTTGGGGAGGATTCGCTGGGAGGGGGTCAGAGTTCACATCATGACGTGGCGGCGCCGGTGCAGGGACAGGTGGTCGGACCGAGAGAAGGAGCGGTCACATTCGGTGCAGCGGAACGGCTTGATCCCCGTGTGCTTCCGGAAATGTCGCGTGAGCTCGTCCGACCGAGCGAAGCGCCAGGTGCAGCCCTCCCAGGTGCAGTGGTACGGCTTTTCTCCTGGAACACACCACAGGTAACGTCACATCGGAATTATTCTACATGTTGGTGTATTTTTGCCTTTATGAACAAAGTATTTTCTGTATTTTGTTGCTGTTTTCTTTGGTGGATATTTGTGAGAACACAGTTTGGAAACACAGACCAAGTATTTAACACTTAATATTTTAAGTTAAACTGGGAGGATTCAACCTTACAGTGAATTGACACTGTTGCTGTTCAAAGGTCTGGGTGTCATATTCGACACTACTCGGTCTTTTACTTAAAGTATTGTTATTGCAATATCTGTGTCGCAAAGAACCAATAACGTTCTGCTCTTCTTTGATGGACATTGACTTTTTGCCTCAGAATCGTCGTCCAAATAAAACCTAAAATCAAACTGTGGTGCTGGTCCAGTCCGTTTTTTTTGTTCCATTAAGTTTTAAAAAGCTGTTTTTCTTTTCTTTTGAAAGGACAGACAGGAAAGTGGGTGAGAGAGAGGGGAGGGTGCAACATGCGTGGAAAGCCCAAGACAAACGTCCCACTGGTGAGACAATAAAGTTTATTATGGACTCTGGTTTTGTCGAGAGGACGTTAGTTTCTTTATATTTTTCAATCACTTATTTGTTTTATGACAAAGAGCTTTTAAATATCACAGCTCATATCACAATATTCAAATATTTATTGCATATCACATGTTGCTTTGTGCAGCTTTACTCCACGTCTTTCAACACCCTGTGACAACACTGGATCTACATAACACTCTGAAACTGTGAACACTCTGAACTTACTGAAAGAATGACACAGACCCCTTTAACTTCCATTCATCCCATACAAACCTGTTTTCAGAGCTCGCTCTTTACCTGTGTGTATTCTCCGATGAGCTTTGAGATGTGAACTCTTGGTGTAAACTTTTTTACAGCCCTCGTAGTCGCACATGTGGATCCTCCGCCGTTTAACGTCCGGAGAGTCTGGGTCCACCGGCTCCAAGTCCATCACCGACCTGACCAGCCAGGAAATGAAAAACAGATTAGTCCCGGTTTGTCTTTTGTTGTAATTCTGGGTTTGTCCACTGGGAGGCAGTATTGGCCACGTGATGTGACTCTGAGCTTCACAACAGCTGACTGCTTTGTGTATTTTATAATCTCTTTCACATTTGAACAACAACATACTCGTCAGGATAAACCAGTATTTCCTCCAAAACTGTTAAATAGACAGTTTCATTTTCTAGAGAAATATTAGCATAATATATTGTTTAGAGTCAAATATCCATTGTTTGTTGAGGAATAAAACAAATCTGATTAAAATGAACCCAACTCCTTTTATTTTTTTTATAAAATGGAGAAGGTGTGATTGACTGAGGCCTGTGCATTATGTAATCTTGTTTACAGGCAGCACGGGGACACACACACACACACACACACACACAGACACACACACACACACACACACACACACACACACACACACACACACACACACACACACACACACACACACACACACACACACACACACACACACACACACACAGACACACACACACACACACACACACACACACACACACACACACACGTCTGAGGCCACACCCTTCAGGGCCGTCCGGATCCGCCCGGTGAACAGTTGGAGCGGACTCGCCCGACGGGAGTGGCCCCAGGTCTAATAACGTCAGCACAAGACTCACATTTACAGGAAATAACATCAGCTAAAATAATGTTCAGCTTATTACGCTTTTCAGTTTTGGAAAATATATTGTAAGAACCCTTAACACTGATAGTTACAACTGGTGTCTGCTGCTTTAGAAAATGACGGTTGAAGTTAAATGACCTCATGACCTCAGAATGAACCGAGGTGTTGAAATGTGACGGGTTTACACTAACTCTTAAATCTACAGTAAATATATGAAGAAGCGGTCTGATAGAAGGGGCCTACATGTACTTTTCATGTGCGGGGCTTTTGTTCGGAGATCAGAGCTCTTGTGACAGGCCTGTTTCCTTTAATTAGAGCCAACTACAGCTAAATACCAGAGCGTGATCCTATAAGCTTCTTCAACTCTGACCTTTTCCAAATATGGTCATTACTTCTTCCAAAGTGAAAAGAAATGTTGATGAAAATGTGGCTATTCCAAAACAACAAATTAAACATAGATTGTATTCAATATATTATATTTTAACTTGTAATTTTAGTTCTAAAATAAGGTAACACACAACATTGCAAACAGAATGTTGATCTTCAAAATCACTAACGTTTTAAAAATATTTTAAAAAGTCCAACACTGGTTTGCTTGAATAAATCTTTTCCTTTTTCCTCAGACGGAGCTGTTTTCTGGGGGTTACGTAAGTGTCCAGTCACGCCTGCTCTGCTCTAATGTCATTAGTCATGCTTCTGAGGCTAGAGGACCACATTACCCACAATCCCCCACTGTGTGTTCGCGTCCACCTCCTTCAGCCTGTCGCCTTAAATCAGACGCTAAAGTCTTTCCTGGACTTTTTCACAAACACCAAAAGAGTGAGACAAAGACCAAACCGAGTTTAAAAAGTCCGGTCTGGGTTTTTGAGGCGTCTAAGTGGGACACTCCCTCGAGACATAAAAACATACAGCACCATAAATCAGACATTTGAAGTTAGACCTGAGTTTTCAAAGCTGCACCGAGATCGACAGAACGGCACGAGGACAGGAACGAAAACTCCAAAAAACACAAAGATTCTCATCATTTGAAAGAAAAACCTGGCATTAATGTTAAAATAGTTTGAAATGTCTCTGATTTGTTTCCTTTTTGGTTCAGAAGCTTCAGATACAGTCCAGTAAAGTCTAGGTAGTCATTTATAAAGGCTATAAGTTAGTTAGTGTTTGTTTTAAATCTTTTGTTTTGTTGGCAGGTCGTCAAAGACAAGCCCGGTCTCCAGAAGCAGCTCTGAAAGACGTTATCAGAGCCAGAACTGACCCAGTGTCGTGGCTCTGAGCGCTGAGTGAAGCTGAGCCCGACTCGGTGCCGCTCTCCGCGTCACTGTCGCTGTGGATCTCCGGAGACGTCGAGCCGGGTTTAATTCGAACTAAAGAAACAAAAAAAGGAGAAATGTTGTGATGATAATGAGGTTTAAACACAACAAGAATCCAAAAGAATTTAAACAGAGGAAGCATTTAGTCACAGTTTAGTCCAGGTTTAGTCCAGGTTTAGTCCAGGTTTAGTCCAGGTTTAGACCAGGTTTAGACCAGGTTTAGTCCGGGTTTAGTCCGGGTTTAGTCCGGGTTTAGTCCAGGTTTAGTCCGGGTTTAGTCCGGGTTTAGACCGGGTTTAGACCGGGTTTAGTCCAGGTTTAGTCCCGGTTTAGTCCCGGTTTAGACCGGGTTTAGTCCAGGTTTAGTCCCGGTTTAGTCCAGGTTTAGTCCAGGTTTAGTCCAGGTTTAGTCCCGGTTTAGTCCCGGTTTAGACCGGGTTTAGTCCCGGTTTAGTCCCGGTTTAGTCCAGGTTTAGTCCGGGTTTAGTCCGGGTTTAGTCCGGGTTTAGTCCGGGTTTAGTCCGGGTTTAGTCCGGGTTTAGTCCAGGTTTAGTCCAGGTTTAGTCCAGGTTTAGTCCGGGTTTAGTCCGGGTTTAGACCGGGTTTAGACCGGGTTTAGTCCAGGTTTAGTCCCGGTTTAGTCCCGGTTTAGACCGGGTTTAGTCCAGGTTTAGTCCCGGTTTAGTCCCGGTTTAGACCAGGTTTAGTCCAGGTTTAGTCCAGGTTTAGTCCAGGTTTAGTCCCGGTTTAGACCCGGTTTAGACCGGGTTTAGTCCCGGTTTAGTCCCGGTTTAGACCGGGTTTAGACCGGGTTTAGTCCAGGTTCAGTCCAGGTTTAGTCCAGGTTCAGTTCAGGTTCAGTCCAGATTTAGTCCAGGTTCAGTCCGGTTCAGTCCGGTTCAGTCCGGGTTCAGTCCGGGTTTAGTCCGGGTTTAGTCCAGGTTTAGTCCAGGTTTAGTCCGGGTTTAGACCGGGTTTAGACCGGGTTTAGTCCGGGTTTAGTCCGGGTTTAGTCCGGGTTTAGACCGGGTTTAGTCCGGGTTTAGACCGGGTTTAGACCGGGTTTAGTCCCGGTTTAGTCCCGGTTTAGTCCCTGTTTAGACCGGGTTTAGACCGGGTTTAGTCCAGGTTCAGTTCAGGTTCAGTCCAGGTTTAGTCCAGGTTCAGTCCCGGTTCAGTCCCGGTTTAGTCCCGGTTTAGACCGGGTTTAGTCCAGGTTCAGTCCGGGTTCAGTCCGGGTTCAGTCCGGGTTTAGACCGGGTTTAGTCCCGGTTTAGTCCCGGTTTAGTCCGGGTTTAGTCCGGGTTTAGACCGGGTTTAGTCTAGGTTTAGACCGGGTTTAGACCGGGTTTAGTCCAGGTTTAGTCCGGGTTTAGTCCGGGTTTAGTCCCGGTTTAGTCCGGGTTTAGTCTAGGTTTAGACCGGGTTTAGACCGGGTTTAGACCGGGTTTAGTCCCGGTTTAGTCCCGGTTTAGTCCCGGTTTAGACCGGGTTTAGTCCAGGTTTAGTCCAGGTTCAGTCCAGGTTTAGTCCAGGTTTAGTCCAGGTTCAGTCCAGGTTTAGTCCAGGTTTAGTCCAGGTTCAGTCCAGGTTTAGTCCAGGTTCAGTCCAGGTTCAGCCCAGGTTCAGTCCAGGTTTAGTCCAGGTTCAGTCCAGGTTTAGTCCAGGTTCAGCCCAGGTTTAGTCCAGGTTTAGTCCAGGTTTAGTCCAGGTTCAGTCCAGGTTCAGTCCAGGTTTAGTCCAGGTTTAGTCCAGGTTCAGTCCAGGTTTAGTCCAGGTTCAGTCCAGGTTTAGTCCAGGTTCAGTCCAGGTTCAGTCCAGGTTTAGTCCAGGTTCAGTCCAGGTTCAGCCCAGGTTTAGTCCAGGTTCAGTCCAGGTTCAGTCCAGGTTCAGTCCCAGATCAGTTCATTTTCGTTTAGCCAATGTTTTTTTTCCTCTTAGTTTAGACCTGTTTTTGGTCTTGCATTAGCCCTGGTTTCCTCTGAGTGGTACAGTATGGGTCGGCTCAGTTTGGTTGAGTTTGTCCTGAAGACTGTTGTGTTTCCTCTGAGCTGTGTCCAGAGAGAGACGTCTGCTGCAGAAACACAGACGTCACAAGAGACACAGAAGTCATGTTTCTCTAGGAGATATTAATCTTTGAGACGGGCTTCAATAATTCTTCTAAAGACTAAGTCCTGGTGGTGAGCAGCTGGAGGTACGGCTGCAGCAGGAAACAAACACTTCCTGGTTTTTCCCCATCTTTCCAAACATTATTTTCATAAGTTATTGTTTTGCTTGTGTTTAATGAAACATGGAAAAGAAATGTTTTCTGGTAACAGCTGTTGAAAACAAAAACGGTAGCTTTCACTTTATTAGAGAAAGACATGTCTTTTTTATTTTCCTTTTTGCTTATTCTTTACGCTCGAGTAAGGATTATCCTCTACCACTCAACCGACTGTGACCTTGTACTGCTCCAGTGGAAACAAACAACCGTTTCGATTTAGTCATGTTTTAGACCTGGTTTAGTCCTGGTTTAGTCCTGGTTTAGTCCTGGTTTAGTCCTGGTTTAGTCTTGGTTTAGACCTGGTTTAGACCTGGGTTAGTCCTGGTTTAGTCCTGGTTTAGTCCTGGTTTAGTCCTGGTTTAGTCTTGGTTTAGACCTGGTTTAGTCCTGGTTTAGTCCTGGTTTAGTCCTGGTTTAGTCCTGTTTAGACCAAGCCTCTCTCATGGAACCCTTTATAAAGTCATCGAGTAAGGGCGCCACCATACAGCGTTATACCTCCGTCCACCAGAGGGCAGGCTCCAAAAACAGAAATATAAGGATAAATCTAATGGGGTCCTCTCACCTGACCCCTCCGATCGTCCGTCGCTGCCGATCAGAGGAACAGTGATGGCGGCCGTGGCCACTCCGTCTGTGGGCATGGCCGTGTAGACCACGGGCAGGGACTGGACCACCACTGGGATGGTCTGGAGCTGCCCGACCTTACTGGGCATGCTCACTGAGGGGATGGTGTGGATCACGTGGAGGATCTGCTGACCCCCGGCCCCTTGTGTCGCCAAGATGGACCCTGGGGACAACACCTGAGAGGAACACAAGAGCAACGTTACTCTAGTTCCTAAAACCATTGTGTCCAGTTGGTCTTCACAGTTTTAAAGAGGTTTGAATGTGTCCTTACCATGGAGCCTATAGACTGTACGGTGGTGGAGACGGGTGTAGCGGTGAGTCCCGGCTGAGCCAGACTGGGGGCGGGGTTCAGGGTGGGGCTGGAGGTGGAGGCGGGCAGCGGCGAGCGCGGCTTGTTCAGCGACAGGTCGACCGGTTCAGTCTGGTCTTCGGTGGGACAGGTCTGAGGGGACGAGGGCTCGGTCTTGATGCTCACCGGCTCCGTCTTTATCTTTAGGTCTGTGGGCTGTGGACAGGATCCGAGGTCCGCCTGCTGAAGACCGCACAAGACCGGGTTTAACAAATATGAAATACATGGAAATGACCAAAAAGTTACCGACTGACATCTAGCTTTTTATTTTGTATTTTTAAAAAGTTACATAAAGGCCCAGTATTTAAAACTAAAAGCACAATAAACCAGAGCAAAACCAGAATTAAAGAAAAACTTTAATTTAAACCACTGCCCACATGGAACTAACCAAACTAACACTACAACAACCAGGACTAAACCAGGACTAAACCAGGTCTAAACAGGACTAAACCAGGTCTAAACCAGGACTAAACCAGGTCTAAACCAGGACTAAACCAGGACTAAACCAGGTCTAAACCAGGTCTAAACCAGGACTAAACCAGGTCTAAACCAGGTCTAAACCAGGACTAAACCAGGTCTAAACCAGGACTAAACCAGGACTAAACCAGGACTAAACCAGGTCTAAACCAGGACTAAACCAGGTCTAAACCAGGACTAAACCAGGACTAAACCAGGTCTAAACCAGGACTAAACCAGGACTATAAACTGTTCTGAGTCTCAGTGAAAGCCTGGTCTTTGGCTCAGTTCCAGTGAAACAAGGCTCTGAAAAAACAATGGCGTCTGTGTGAGTCCAGCCTGGTACACGTCGTCCACTCAACGGACTTCAGCTCAAAACATACCCACAGCCACCACTTGTTATTCAGTCCTGGGCTAGTCCTGGATTAATCCTGGTCTAGTCCTGGGCTAGTCCTGGTTCAGACCTGTCACTGTAAAGCCTGAGGAGATGCAGTGGAGGAAGTGGGCGGGAAAAGCTCCAAGTTGCCATGGAAACTAGAGCCATCAGCTGATCCCAGCAACACTGCCTTTGTTTAGAGTCACACCCTGAACCAGAACTAATCCAGGTCTGAACCAGGTCTAAACCAGGTCTAAACCAGGTCTGAACCAGGTCTAAACCAGAACTAATCCAGGTCTAAACCAGGTCTGAACCAGGACTAAACCAGGACTAAACCAGGACTAAACAAGGTCTGAACCTGACAGTAAGGTTTACCCTTTTTCCTGTAAAAATTTTTCACGTTTGACAATAAAACCTGGTCTGTCTGGAAAGCCCTGCAGTGAAGCCCCCTCTCTTCAGTTCTTCTGTAAAATGGGTCACCAGTCTTCGCTTTGCAATTAATTCATGTGACTGAATGACTCTGTGAGTGCGCCATGTTCAAGAGCGAGGCATCGACACCGGGTCAAACACAAGAAAATACACTCCAAAAGAAAGTGCACCCTCTGAGAGTGAAACAGAGCCTTACACAAGCCACACTCTCGTCACAGGAACAAACGCAGCAGTATTTCTGATTATTTCTAATGAGGAGGAAGGAAGAACCACCAAATCAGACAGAGGCAGCAAAAACTCTGTGTGTGTTACTTGACTGCAGCAGTAGCTCAGCGGCCGTCCTCCGACCGGCGGGTGGGCGCTCGAAACCTCCCAAAACATCATAACACCCCGCTCTCCCCACAGTTCAAACTGTCGTTGTGTCCTTGGGCAAGACACTTAACCCTCTTTGACTCCAGTGGTGTCAGCTGTAACACTGGTGAAGCGCTTTGAGGTGGAAAAGCGCTAAATAAATACAAAAAAACCCATATGCTTTTGTATCATGTCTATGTCGATAATAGAGTCCTTGGGCAAGTGTCCGTAGCACTGGTGTAGCACTGGAATGAATGTGTGTGACTGTAGAGGTGTGTTTGGTGGTGGTCGGAGGAGGTTGAGCGCCGTGTGTATGGCAGCCCCCATCTCTGTCTGCCCCAGGTGTGAATGTGTGTGAATGGGGTGAGTGGTAAGCACGTTGAAAAGCACTTTGTGATCTATATCTGTGAAAGGTGCTATATAAATAATACTTACTTACTTACTAGAGATTTGTATTTTACTCTACGGTTTTCGGCTTTAGTTTAAGAGTCTTTGATGAAAAAGCACAGGTCCTAAAAGCATCTGTGTTTAATTTTGGCGCCTCTATGTGGTGTTACTTGTACAAGTCGAGCAGAACGTAGCCTTAAGCCTTCAGTGACGTGTAGCTTGTAGCAGGTGTAGCCTAAAAGCTAATGTTCTCTACCCACTCATGACAGCACACAGTCAGTCGACATAAATCCTCTTGTTTATGCAGAGTTTTGACTAACGCACTTTTGTCCAAACGTATTGTGGTCTGTTTAATTTCTCTCACCAAAAAGCAGCTCATGTGGATTAGAAACATTTCAGTCTGGTTATGTCTTGTTTCTGAAAGTGCTCATTACTCGTGTGGTTCCCAAACTTTTGGTTTGAACACAAAAGGATTCTTTCGATAAAAATGCTTCCAAAATACAACAAAAATATTTGAAGGTTGATGGGCTTTAAATCTGAAACAATCAGCTTTTGGGAAATAGTTATGGTCAAGAGCATTAAACAGTAAAAATAAAAAAGACTGACATAGCACCAAAAAAAGGAAGAAACATTAGACTAAAAATAATCAAGATAAACGTATTTTTGAAATAAAATGTCCAAAGTGCCCAGAATCTTCTGTCACAATTCTCCTGGTTTCTTGAAATAAAGGTCTTAGAGAAGACTGCTCCATCAGGAGGAAACTCTAAACTTTAGAGAGAACCACAACAAGAGCAACCCAAAAACACAACCTTTATTTTATTTTATTTATTTGCATTTAAAGATGGACTTTCTCTTTTTTTTGTCTAAACCAGGTCTAAACCGGGTCTAAACCAGGACTAAACCAGGTCTAAACCAGGTCTAAACCGGGTCTAAACCAGGTCTAAACCAGGTCTAAACCGGGACTAAACCGGGACTAAACCGGGTCTAAACCAGGACTAAACCAGGTCTAAACCAGGACTAAACCAGGACTAAACCAGGTCTAAACCGGGACTAAACCGGGACTAAACCGGGTCTAAACCGGGACTAAACCGGGTCTAAAGCAGGACTAAACCAGGTCTAAACCAGGACTAAACCAGGTCTAAACCAGGACTAAACCAGGTCTAAACCAGGACTAAACCAGGACTAAACCAGGTCTAAACCAGGACTAAACCAGGTCTAAACCAGGTCTAAACCAGGTCTAAACCAGGTCTAAACCAGGACTAAACCAGGACTAAACCAGGTCTAAACCAGGACTAAACCGGGTCTAAACCAGGACTAAACCAGGACTAAACCAGGACTAAACCAGGACTAAACCGGGTCTAAACCGGGACTAAACCGGGTCTAAACCGGGACTAAACCGGGTCTAAACCGGGACTAAACCGGGACTAAACCAGGACTAAACCAGGTCTAAACCAGGACTAAAACCGGGTCTAAACCGGGACTAAACCGGGACTAAACCAGGTCTAAACCAGGTCTAAACCAGGTCTAAACCAGGACTAAACCAGGACTAAACCAGGTCTAAACCAGGACTAAACCAGGACGACTAAACCAGGTCTAAACCAGGACTAAACCAGGACTAAACCAGGTCTAAACCAGGACTAAAGAGAACTGGGGTAAGACGTGATAAGGATCTTGTTGCTGTTGGTTTCTGCTGCAGCTGCTGGGGCTGAAGTGTAATGGATCCTGAGCCAGTACAATGGAGACTGTGAGCCGAGGGAACAGCTGAGAGAGCCCCCCCCCTCCAGCGCCAGAATATAAGCCCCACCCAACGAACGCTCGCTCCATTTTTACTGAAAGACCACACCCAACAAATGTACTATCCACCAAATAAAACCAAAGAATGTACAACCCCACCCGGAAAATGTTTTCTCCGCCCGACACTTGGATTTACAAACCATCTAAAAAACACTTTCTATTACCGTCTAATAAGTCAGATTAACTACATTTAAAGTGGACACTTACACGGATATAGGTTCACTTTTTTTTGGTAAATTTTTATTTGCAAAAGAAGAAAAGGAATATATGTCCTTCCAAAATAGTCAAACAAACACAAACACGGACAAATGTCCAGAAAAGCTTCCATACAAGACCTAGCCCTGCAGGGACATGCTGTTGTCTAAGAGCAATCCCTGTGGAAATAGGTCTGATGGAGGTTTTACTATTTATTCATTTTATTTACCTTTTATTTACGTCTCTTAATGTATAATGTATATAATTTTATTAGGGCTGGGCAACGATTAAAATGTTTAATCGCGATTAATCGCACAATGTTCTGTGATTAATCGCGATTAATCGCATTATACACAAAATTTAATAATGAATTCAAAATTAGTGTACTGCATACATTTTTAAAGAACTGCTATATGAACAAAAGTGCAATAATATTTGGTTTGCACTTTAAACAACACTTTAAACAAATAATGTGCTTTTTTACAGCAGTTAAAACATTTCTTGTAAATCTGAACTTAAACATTAATGTAATCAAATTAAATATTAAAACCAAAAATATTTTCCACTGACAGGGCATTAATATTTTGTTTAGTTTGTTATAGAAAAACAAGTTATGTCCAGAGCTTCAATCATAACATTATAACAATATAAACAATATAAATGTCTCTCTTGTGTTTTCATTACAGTCAGAGCATGTGAATGCAGTTCCCGTGCGTTTCACACACCCTCTCCCTTTCACTTGCCAAACTCAAGGGTGTATGGGTAATGTAGTCTCTGCTCTTGGTGGGACGAATTAGGAAGCGGCAGAGCAGGCAAAGGATTAAAACCTCTATTAAAACAGATGTCCAAATGAGCGTACCAGTCGCTAAAAGCACGTTCTGGGCGCACGGAGAAGTGGCGGTACTGAGTACAGGTGCGTACCGCCCACTTAAAGCACTGGATGAGGGCGGCTCATACGTGCAGTCATTCGTCTTTCACCATACTAATCGGCCGACGTTAACGCGCGATAAAATAATTGTCGGCGTTAATTCATTAATGCGTTAACGCGATAAAAACACGTTAACTTGCCCAGCCCTAAATTTTATATTTGTACACATCTCTATTCTTTTGTACTTTTATTTTTTTTTCATTCATCTCTCCTTCCAGCTGTTACAGTTTGAGTTTTGTGTGTAACTGGGCGACTGTAACGATGTGGAATAATAAAGATGATCTTATCTTAAAATGAAACCAGAACAAATGTTCTTTTTGGGCTCGGCTCGTGAAGACAAACAGGAAGTAACTGAACTTCAGCTGGCATCTCCTGGGTTTTGTAACACCACTAAAACTGACAAAAAAACAGCGTCTCAGAAAATAAATGCACTTGTGTTGAAAAAAAAAAAAAAGGCGATTGTGTTGTACTTTTTGTATAATACAAAGTTTTCGACACATTCAAGTAAGAATGTTATTGGAGATAAACTGTAGTACTTAATCCAGCCAGTGTGTGGAGCTATGTTCCGTTGTTTCTGTGTTACTTTCACTATTTAAAGGTCAGAAAAGGTCAATTGTGTCTTTACCATGTCATTTGTTGGTGGTGTGTATTTTTATGTGGATTATTGAATTGACTTTTGGTGAATAAACCGAACAGTATATTTGGATTTGTTGGTTCGAGATACGTCCGTTAGGTCATTAGGAACTATCTTGAGCGTTAAAATAAATAAGGAAAATATGAGAAGCCTACATCCACACAACCCTTCATTTTGTAAATTGATTAAAAAAAACAAAAAAAAGTAACACTAAAGATAATCCTTTGTCATTTTTAAACAGATGTGCTTTACAATACTTAGGCAAATATCAATAAAGTAATAAAAGCAATAAGACTTCAGCCAAGCGTTTGTTCATTTGAATGAAGTGTGTTTGAACGACAGTGACCTCTGACACACGAGGCTTCTGTGAAAAAAAAGCGCAGCTGGATCCAACAAGTTCCGGCACATTCCCACAGAAACCCAGCCTGTAAACCTCAAAAGATGGAAATCTATTCAGTAATATTCAGACGGATGCTCCAAAACGTGTCGAGTGTCGAGTCAGGTTCATGTCGACAAAAGGAGACGCAGACTCACAAAGCACAATTAGGCTTTTGTTTTATCTTTAAAGGAAAGTTTAGAAAATAGGGAAGAAGTGACTCTAACCTAACGTGATATTCATATTCATAAAAAAATTATATTATTATTATTCTGTTTCTTATTTATCCTCGTCCAGAGCGGAACAGGCTCCAAAGTGTGGCCTGTGTCTGAACCAAATATATCAAACAATCAGTGTCAGTTTATATCTGGAATAAACCAATCAGAGAGTTCACTGATGGAAAAATGTTATCTGGTTAATCCCATGAGCTGTGATTATTCATGATTAATCACAACCTGTTACTGATTTGAGGTCTATCGTTCAAACTTTAAACTAAAAGTTGAGTTCATCCTTGATCGAGTATCTTTTCTAGCGTCAGGAAAACTTCAGTTGGATGGTATTTCTATTTAAACTGGTCGTGCGTTCATTGTTGTAAAAGTACAGATTACTTTGGTTTTATCCACACTTCCATCAGAATGTTTAGAAAACAGCTCCAGCCGAAGCCTCACAGTTTGGTTTGTCCGGACCTCGTCACACACGGCAGGTAACCCCCCGCTTCAGTGATGAGATATTATAATTATATTATAATCTAATGAGATATTAAAAAGACACATTAGGTGACGCAATAAAAAAAAAAAAATATATATATATATATATATATATATATATATTTTTTTTACTTTTGCCCAAAGGTGACCCCATTATAACGCAGCCCTTTGTATAAATGCCTTAAACAGCCGCCTATAGCTCCTCGTGTCTGATTTTCTTATGAACCGCAGTAATCCGTCTCTGAGGCAGGAACGCTGTTGTTTGGCTGCATACATCCCACAAACAGAGGCTCATTGTGAGTGCATTTGAGGCCGATTAAAACCCAATGAGTGCACTCTGCTGGCAGGTATTCAACTCTGCGCCTTCGACTAAAACAGAGAGTTACAAAAACGAGGAGGGGGAAGGGAGACCTACTTCCGACTGGCACCGATCTGGACTAAGGCCATGTGCAGACATCCACTAAACATTCACTTTCCACCAAGCAAAATGTATTATAACTAATGGATTCATGCAAAACTTTTATTTACATTTGAATGGACCACTGTTTTAATGATAAATATGTCGACGGAAAAAAAGCACATTTAAAATTGAATTTGTTGAAAATCCCTAAAATCTATTATTTTAATTTATCTGAAGTCAAACTACAGCAGCTTTAGAGGGTCATAAGTTCAAAACTACAGCAGCCTCAGACGGTCATAATTCAAACTACAGCAGCCTCAGAGGGTCATAAGTCAAACTACAGCAGCCTCAGAGGGTCATAAGTCAAACTACAGCAGCCTCAGACGGTCATAAGTCAAACTACAGCAGCCTCAGACGGTCATAATTCAAACTACAGCAGCCTCAGACGGTCATAACTCAAACTACAGCAGCCTCAGAGGGTCATAATTCAAACTACAGCAGCCTCAGACGGTCATAACTCAAACTACAGCAGCCTCAGAGGGTCATAAGTCAAACTACAGCAGCCTCAGACGGTCATAATTCAAACTACAGCAGCCTCAGAGGGTCAAACCACAAACTACAGCAGCCTCAGAGGGTCATAATTCAAACTACAGCAGCCTCAGAGGGTCATAACTCAAACTACAGCAGCCTCAGACGGTCATAATTCAAACTACAGCAGCCTCAGAGGGTCATAATTCAAACTACAGCAGCCTCAGAGGGTCATAAGTCAAACTACAGCAGCCTCAGAGGGTCATAACTCAAACTACAGCAGCCTCAGAGGGTCAAACCACAAACTACAGCAGCCTCAGAGGGTCATAATTCAAACTACAGCAGCCTCAGAGGGTCATAATTCAAACTACAGCAGCCTCAGAGGGTCATAAGTCAAACTACAGCAGCCTCAGAGGGTCAAAACACAAACTAATAGAGCTTCTGAGAGTCTATGCTCAAACTACAGTCCAAACAAACTACGGCATCATCAGAAGCATGTGTCTGAACGGCGCATGATGAGGAGCCGGAGGAGCAACAGGAAGTGTGGAAGGGTCGGGGGTAGGTGGTTGCCATGGCGACGGGGCTTACGGAGTGGAAGCAGCCTCCCATTAGAGAAAAAGAGAGAGAGGTTGGAGAAAAAACAGAGAGGCATTTTGGAGGGAAAACGTAACAAAAGCCTGAGCATGACCTCTGACCTTGTTAACTTTAATTAATCAGGTTGTTTAAATATCTTTACTTTGGGTTTTAGTCCAGTATTTCCTCATTTAGACCTGGTTTAGACCTGGTTTATAGTTACATAAAACACCCAAAGTGTTAGATCTGGTTTAGTCCTGGTTTAGTCCTGGTTTAGTCCTGGTTTAGATCTGGTTTAGTCCTGGTTTAGTCCTGGTTTAGACCTGGTTTAGACCTGGTTTAGACCTGGTTTAGACCTGGTTTAGACCTGGTTTAGTCCTGGTTTAGACCTGGTTTAGTCCTGGTTTAGTCCTGGTTTAGACCTGGTTTAGTCCTGGTTTAGTCCTGGTTTAGACCTGGTTTAGACCTGGTTTAGACCTGGTTTAGTCCTGGTTTAGACCTGGTTTAGACCTGGTTTAGACCTGGTTTAGACCTGGTTTAGACCTGGTTTAGTCCTGGTTTAGACCTGGTTTAGACCTGGTTTAGTCCTGGTTTAGACCTGGTTTAGTCCTGGTTTAGACCTGGTTTAGACCTGGTTTAGTCCTGGTTTAGACCTGGTTTAGACCTGGTTTAGACCCGGTTTAGTCCTGGTTTAGACCTGGTTTAGACCTGGTTAAGACCCGGTTAAGACCTGGTTTAGACCCGGTTAAGACCCGGGGTTTGGAGTTTGGAGCAGGCTGTGGTTTAGCTCTGAGCCAGGACTGAGGTGTTTAAATGTTTTTTTGCCCCAGAGGAATGAGCATCCACTTCCTGGAGACAATATCTGTGAACTCCTTTGACTTCAGACACCCCAACCCCCGACCGACCACACCTATCCCCGACCCCCTCCCAGCAGGATGAGGCCAAGGGGTGTGGTCAGATCAAAAGTGTCTCCTCCGAGGGTCCCGCTTTATGAGCTCATGTGTTTTAACTCAAAGTCTCCAAACATGAGAGAGAGGCGTTAACAAGACTAAGATAATGTATTAAAAGTCAAGCTAAACCAGGTCTGGACCAGGACTAAGCCACAGCTGAAAAAAATTAAATTAGGGATAAACTCAGCAAAAAACAGGATTATACAAAAACTAGATCAAGGACTAACCCAGGGTTAAACCAGAAATTATCCAGGTTTATACAAAAGTTAAACCAAATACAAAACCAGGGCTAAACCAATAATAGAGGACCACACCAGGACTAACCTTGGACTAAACCCAGATTAAACTGAAAATAAAGCAGAATTGTACAAGAGCTTAACATAGGCTTAAACAAGGCCTCAAACCAGAGTTAAACCAGAGTTAAACCAGAGTTAAATCAGAGTAAAACCAGAGTAAAACCAGAGTAAAACCAGAGTTAAACCAGAGTTAAACCAGAGTAAAACCAGAGTTAAACCAGAGTTAAACCAGAGTTAAACCAGAGTAAAACCAGAGTTAAACCAGAGTTAAACCAGAGTTAAACCAGAGTTAAACCAGAGTAAAACCAGAGTAAAACCAGAGTTAAATCAAGGAGTAATACAGGACTAAACATAAACTATAGCAAGTCTAAACTAGAGTTTACCAAACACAACACCACAGAACTAAACTAGGACTAAACAAAAGGTTTCTGGTCTAACTCAGACCTAAGAAAAGGACTACGCCAGGATTAAACCGAGGAAAGAAAACCAGGATTAAACCAAAGAACTGAAGCAGATTTCTCACGACCGATTAAATAAACTAAAAAATAAAAGACAAACTGCAAAATAAAGGCCTGATTAATTGTAAAGCAGTGAGAAGCACATGCTGCGTAACGAGCCGTATGTAACGCACCACACCCTGCCCCCACCCAGTACCCCCACCCCCCCACCCCCTCAGACCTCCAGCCCTCACTTTTTCATCTTCACCTCCTGAAGAAAAGGTTAATGCAACGGCATCTGGACTAAGTTTCCCAAAAACTACAAACACCAGCAGCACCCTCTGCTCCATTCATTCTCTACTGACAACCAAAACTGACTGGATTGTTGTAAGAGTGAGTCTGAAACGTTCGTCTGTTCGAGCTCAGGTTCAGAGAACGACAGTGATTTTACATCAGAACTGTTTATTAATAACAATTTACAACTGAATACATTTCCAAAGAAAGTCAGACTTGTCTAAAGTCTAATTGTAATGGTGCCTTCATGTGCTTCTGGAGAAAACCTTTTTCTGAGTTGAAAAATGAACACCTGCTAAAGTCAGAACAGCAGCTCGGAAACTCGGGAAACAACGTGTGTTGGCGTTATTTGCATTAGCAACACGGCTTAAGATATTTATATTTAAACAGTACAACTAGTTTTTTGGCTTATTTCGAACTATACACAAAAAGTATTTATTTACATCCGTTATTTAGCGTTTTCAGCATTTTTTATGTCAGCTTATGTTTTAAATAGGCTCATTTTTCTTAAACCACTAATAGTTTAACTCCTTTAAAAGAACATTAGCACGTTTTAGTCTCACTAACTCGGACACTTCCTGAGGACCACATGAAGTCATCGGATCACGTTTTATTCAAACGTGTTGTGCTCACTGTGGAGTCCTTTTCCTGTCTCATTTTGAAAGTAGTGCTGCAGAGAACCGTGGTGACTGAATTCTACAAACAGGAAGTACAGGAGGAAAACTAAGATGACTCAGGTGTGCGTTTGTTAGTATGTTGTACAGTTTATTCTCTTTGTTTTGTGAAGAGCTTGTGTGAAACATGAAAATATAATACGTCACACTCAAAGCTGGTCGTCAGGTTCTGCTGGTGGAGCATAAATGGGACTGAGTGACATTCAGATTTGGGTCAGAGAATTCCCTCCAATTTCATGTAAAGGAGCAGGAAAGAAGCATTGGACTAAACTAGGATTTGAAATAGGAAGCTGTAGCATGTGATGATCTGGACGAATGAGAACTAAACAATCTGCCTTTAACAGCTTCAAACCTTTATTAACTTATTTTAAAAAAGACATTCAACTCTGAAACTCACCTCAGTATTAAACCCAGTGGAATATTTTGTAACATAACCTAAGGGTGTCTTTAAAGATTCATGTTGTTGGTTTTAACTGAGCGTTTATTTATCTAAGCAGGAAGCTAAACGCACTCCACACGAGTGGATATTGGGTTTTAGATGGATTACGGCGCTGATTTAAGGACAAATCCTTCTGAATCCGATGGGACTCGAGGGACTGCTTCATTGATCTTCAGTCAGAGTCAGGACCGAGCTGCATTTGTCTCAGAAAGGGACTGTTAGCATCATTAGCCGTCACGATGAAAAGTAAAGGAGTAGCTTTAATTCAAATTCAAAATAACTTTATTATTCTCCAAGGGGAAATTCAGTTTTCTTTTCAAATGAGTTGATTTAGTCGAGTCAAAGAATGACTGTCCTGCAGCTCACAGACGAACACACACTTTTCTTTAAAGGGCATCTGTGTTTATGGACCAGCCCTGTGCTGCTGATACCAGTGTCTGAGACACCTGTCAGGTAATCAGGAGGAGTGTTTCACTAAGAAGGCGGTCTGATGGTGTTGAATGCACTGGAAACATCAAAGAACATAAGCACCTGGCTCATCCAGGTGAGAGTAGACCCTATGGAACAGATGTTTGATGTAGGTAAACTGTAGAGGAGCATGTTTAGTCTGTAATCTTAAGATTCTCATTAGCAACCTTTCAAATGTTTTCATAAAAAGGGTGAGAGCTACTGGTCTGTAATGATTGGGTTCAACTGGACGCTTTAGGGACTGGTATTTTACAGGATTCTTTCTTCAAAGAGTCCCTACAAAGGGACCCTATCTAGTTGAAGACTCAGGTTAAAGCACTTCTGCCACAGCACACACAGTTGTCCAGCACATTCTTTTAGACGCAGTGGACCGCTGGTTCAGTGACTGACTGCTCAAATATCCTCCACATTCTGTAGAGTTGAGTTTTCTGGTTTGGCCTCACCTCATTACAGCCACACCCTTCAGTCTAAAGCTCCGTCCGTCTCCAGCTTTAGCACAAAAACATGTTTACCTGCGTCACATGGTGAAGACGGACTCACCTGAGCGAGACAAACAGGCGCTCGCTACCTTTATAACTATGATTACGTACAATTATCAGTTTATACGACGTGAGGATTAGCTTTGGGCATTGTATGGAGCAGGATATAGAAGAACTAGGATGTGATGTAATTAAACACATTGCATTTCTGTCATGTTTCTAGATTGCGTAAAGCTAACAGAAACTTTAAAAATGCAGCTGACAGGAAAAGTATACAATCATGCTATTCCCATTCATAGCAACACCTAGTGAGGTGTGAGGTTTTTTTATCGTTTACTGTGGTTGACACTTACTTCCTGTTCACAAAAGACTCATTTCTTCTGAGTTGTACAGATCGAGTAAGCACAGTTTGGTTCAGAGAAGCCCTAAAGAGGCCGAGGCAAAGGGCTGAGAACAAACACTTGGGTTTTGAACATCGGAGCTCCTTCTTGAGGTTTAATGTGTTTTTGTAAGTCTAATCAAAAGCAAGGTGCTTTTAGCTCAAATAGATAAGACGTATTATTAACAGCTTTAAACCAGGTCTAAACCAGGACAAACTAAGACAGGTGAGACTACGGCGGGACAGGTGAGGCTACGGCGGGACAGGTGAGACTAAGACGGGACAGGTGAGGCTACAGCGGGACAGGTGAGGCTACGGCGGGACAAGTGAGGCTACGGCGGGACAGGTGAGACTAAGACGGGACAGGTGAGGCTACGGCGGGACAGGTGAGGCTAAGGCGGGACAGGTGAGGCTACGGCGGGACAGGTGAGGCTACGGCGGGACAGGTGAGGCTAAGGCGGGACAGGTGAGGCTACGGCGGGACAGGTGAGGCTAAGACGGGACAGGTGAGGCTACGGCGGGACAGGTGAGGCTACGGCGGGACAGGTGAGACTAAGACGGGACAGGTGAGGCTACGGCGGGACAGGTGAGACTAAGACGGGACAGGTGAGACTACGACGGGACAGGTGAGACTAAGACGGGACAGGTGAGGCTAAGACGGGACAGGTGAGACTACGGCGGGACAGGTGAGACTATGACGGGACAGGTGAGACTACGACGGGACAGGTGAGACTAAGACGGGACAGGTGAGGCTACAGCGGGACAGGTGAGGCTACGGCGGGACAGGTGAGACTAAGACGGGACAGGTGAGGCTACAGCGGGACAGGTGAGGCTACTGACGGGACAGGTGAGACTACAGACGGGACAGGTGAGAGTATTGCATAACCATGATCTCTTCAATGTATCAGAAAAATTGGCCACTGGGAATGTCTAACTAAGCAACCAATCAACAGCACTGCCCCAAAACGAATGGACCAATCAGCTCCCTCCTCACCGTGCACTCCCTTTCCTCGGGCTCCGGTTTGATCTGGAACGAGGGCATCTCCTCCTCCTCCTGCTTCACTCGCATCTCTGTCTCCTCGCCTCGTTCTTCCTCCTCCTCTCCCCGCTCTGTCGGTTTGTCCTCCACTTCCTGTTTGTCAGACGTCACTTCCTGTGGTGTTCCTGAGCAGGCGGAGCGACTGACGAAGGTGACTTGTTGTTGGTCCTGGGGCTTTTCCTCAGGGACCTCCTCTGTGAAGACAAGAAGAAAACCGGGATTAAACCAAGTTAAAACCCCAGAGTAATCCAGGGTTTTACCAGGGCTTAACCTAGAACTAAACCCGAGCCTAACCCAGGACTAAAACCGGATTAACCAGGGCTAAACAAGATTTCAATCAAGTCTAAACAAAGGCTAAACCATAAAACATAAACCTGTACCGAACCAAGAAAAAAAAAAATTAAACAAAACACAGGAGTAAATGAGGAGTAAGCCAGGTGTAACCAGAAATACACCAGGTTATTTAAACAAAACTAAGACAAGCCCAAAACAAAAGGGGTTCTTCCATAGAAATGGTTCAACAGTCGGATTTCTATCTTGTGTTGGCGTCAACACGAGTTTGTGCAAAAAGAGTTCCATAAAGACTGGTCCAGGCACAGAGCCAGACTAACGCCAGAGAGACTTGATAAACCGTCTTTTTCCAGAAACATTAAATAGACAGATAACAAAATGTTGGGCTAAACCTGCTCTGGACCAATTCTGAACCATGCCCAGGTCTGAAACCCGGACCAGACTAAACAGTTTTGTGATGGTTGGTGTGACTCACGGTGAGGCTGTTCTGTGGAACTGAAATCACAGAAATATGATCCGGACACTTTTATCCAGGTGCCTGCTTTCCCATTAACTGTAACTAAACTAGAGCTAAACCTACACTGAACATGTTCGGGACAAATCCAGAGCCATGCTAGGACTAGACCTGGACTAAAGCACCACAAAACCAGATCTTGGGCTTGAGGAAGAATGTCTGCAATTTTGGAGAAAGCTTTACATCTGGATCATTAAACAACGTAATCAGAAAACCCCTTCAGATAAAAAAGATTAAAGTAAAGTTCAAGGCTGTGGAGCGTCCACAGGCTTTTACACTGAAAGGGTGTGGGTCCTAGAGGAAGGAGGGGGGACATGAGCCCTTTCCCTTCAATTAGTTCTTTTTGAAACTAATGGACAGAGGATCAGGACTAAACCAGGTTTAAACCAGGATTAAATCCGCTTAGAATAAGTGCTAAACCCAGGACTGAGACTAAATGGACTAAACTAAAACAAGGCTTGAGGCTATAAGCTGCTAGGACTTAAATATAAAACTTAAAACCTTGAAATGAGACTGTAAATCTGAAAATTGATTATTATCCTTGAATAATCTAGGCCTATCCTGGTTTATCTCTAATTTGCTCCTGGGATCTTTAGCTCTGACTTTTCTACTTTTCTAAATCTACAACAAAGAGTTACAAATGAAAGAAAACCAACCCAAAAGGATAATCAGAGTCCAACACTCATTTCCTGGCTCTGCTCCAGACACGTGGCTGTTTGAACCGAAAGTACATTTACTGCTGTCAAAGTATGTTTCTCAAGTCTCTGTCGTTGCCAAATAACGTCTGTCACTAAGTTCTCTAAAAGCCCACATTCCCATCATTTTGAAAAAAGGAAGTGAGACATCTGCTTTTCTTTGGTTTTTCAAAAAAAATGTGACATCAGACTCTGACACGTCTTTAGAGTGTCCCTCCTGTCAAGTCCTGGGTTAGTTCTCAGTTTGAGTTTTTTCACACACCATTGTGTGGTTCATTGGAAATGGGAACCACCCAAACAACAATAGTTCAAACCTTAAATCTCGGTCCTGGAGCAGAGTTGATGTACAGTACAGGTGGGTTTGTTTGAGGTACTTCTGTGTTCTTGTGCTGTGTCCAGAAAGAAACTAAAGCTCCGCCTCTATTCGAGAAATAAACCGGATTCGAAGCAGACTTTTCTAAAACGTGGATGATTGTTAATATTGAATCTAAATCAGAGTAAATCCTGAAAACATTCAACTGTTTCTTTTTATTCCCATCTTTCTGAACGTTACATAGAGCTGCAGCTCGTGTGATCATTTCAGAATAAATACAGCTTCGTACAGGACTGAAGGCTTAAATGTTAAAGAGTATGAGTACCTTTGTTTGTGTATCGGGCGACAGTTACATTTAGAGAAAGAGAAAAGGTGTGTCACTTCCTGTTTCTTTTTGAAGCAACTGTAAAATGTAAAGATATAAACCCAGATCAAACCTGACGTTGAGAATACAGCACAAAACCTACGTATTAAAAAACAAATCTTCTTTTCTCAGATCTTGTTTACTGCTCGTCTGCTCTGATCACATGACCACTGCCAGGAGACAAACAATGGTGTTTCCGTGACAACCAGCTGAGGACCCCACATGATGCAAATGAGACTGTTTGTGTCTTTTGAGACATTATAAATTTAAATACAGTAGTGTTAGTTCAGACCTGTATTTTTAAACAAAGTTTTCAAATGATGCTTTAAATCAAAATCTCATTAGTGTGGGCACTGCTAGAGTCTGATTTAAAAACATTTTATTCAGCCTAATTAGAACAATTATCTTAAATCATAGAACAAATGTAAAGTTTTCACATTTTCTACATTTTTAACAAAGTCTGAACATAGCTTGAGTTTGGAAATGTAATAAAAGTCTTTATTTATGCCATTATAAAGCAAATATGCTACTGTTTCCAAAAAACTGTATCAGTGTGGACTTTGCTTTAGTTTGTGCCTCAACAGAAAGAAATGCCAAACTTTGTAAACATTAGAACAAATGCAGAGGTTTAAAATGTTCTCTTGTTTTTCTATGACAGAGTCTGAATTTTGGTATTATTAAAACAAAAGAGAGAAAACCCCGAGCTCTCAATAAAAATCTACGACTTAGTGTAGACCAGGGGTTCCGTTGTCCGGTAATTACCGGTCATTGGCCGGGAAAAAAATTAAATGTCCGATAAAATTAAATCTCTCCGGTCAAATTGTCCGATTAAATCTGCCTAATAATCCCGGCCCCGCCCCCCAACACAATCTGAATCGACCGTTTGAAAGTTTTTAAACAACATCGCATGTTGCATTTCAAATAAAGCGCACGCCTAACGGCTATAATATAGACTGTAGTATATAGTGCCGCGTACATATACTAATGTTAAATAGTGCCCGCTTAGAGGCGGAGTGATCTGAGTTTGTTGTAATGTGTTAAGGAGGCTGTTGCAGTGCTTGACGGTTATTAAAAGAGTTAACGGATTAACTTCAAGTCATTCTTCCTCTCACCACGCACATGGTAAATGAACATAAACAGAAAATACTACATAGACCTAAACCACGAACTATTGAGAGGCGTTTCAAATATGGCCAGGCCCAGGCAGACTAGCCTTAAAAGTTTATTTCAGAGGCCAGGCGAAGGAGGATACTGAATCAGGAACGCCTGAAGCCTCAGATGTCCAGAGCCGGACAGCTCAGCGGCGGAGGCTCCGCGCCTCCGCCACCACCGGAGAAAAAGCGAAGTGTAGGGCGTACATATACGGCCTGATTATGTAATTTTTTAAGTTACATAAACTGCTTTCAGTTTTCCTCAACTTGACTAATTAAGAGGCGATATTTGACCGGCATATCATCAAAATGTCCGGAAAACGAAACCTATGCCGGTCACTTTGACCGGCACTATTTTTTTCTAGCGGAAACTCTGGTGTAGACACAGCCATAGTCTGGTTTTATTAGGTTTTAGATGGATTTCAACAGGATCTAACTTGGTTTAAGCTAGTTTCAGATGGATCTCATTATTAGAAAAAGAGCAAACCCTGAGATTTCATCAAAGTTTCATTAGTGTGGACACATTATCCACAGTTGAACTTAAAACTGAAGCCGGTCACAGATCCAGCTGTGCTTCCCTGAACAGCCACTAGGGGCAAAGAAAGATGGACTCTTCCAGAACAAACAGTGAAAACCAGCTCGTTTCTGATTGGCTTCTTACCTCAAACTCAGTTGAACCAGCCTCTTTTAATCCCCTTCAAACAACAGTCCACCCCCAGTGTGTGTCCTCTCTTCCTTTAAACCCGAGGCACTCCCGCCGAGCGTCCAGCGTCCTGCCGAGCGCTGTCCTTCCACAAACTTTAGTTAAAGCCCTTCTTTTGTTCTGCTGCTGCCTTTCCGCTCGTCCACACTCAGACTGGGAGCCGCATGTGACCTGGCCCAGCAGATTCCAGGGCGAGGTGTGGTCTAGGCCAATCACAATGGGTGTGGCTCCCTAGCCCCGCCCCCTCTGAGCCTCTGGAGCCTTTGTAAAATCCAGAGCCCCCACTGGGTTGCAACAAAAGCACGCCACACCTTCCCCCGAGCCACAGGGGACTCCCACAGGCAGCGCCACTGTAAACGTGGTTACAGACAGACTAAAGGTGGTTTTAGGAGGATTTGAATTGTCTTAGAACAGGTTTACGATGGATGTGAACAGATTTGAGATAGATTTCACTAGTTTTAATTGAATATTGAGTTTAAGATGGATTTGGACAGACTTCAAGTGGATTTCAACAGGTTTTAGCAGGATTTAAACTTGTATTAAATAAATCCTGACAGGTTTTTGAATGGATTTTAATTAGTTTTATTTAGATATTTATCGGTTTGAGTGGGATTTAAACACATTGTAGATGGATTTGAACAGGTTTTAGAAAGATCTCAACAGGTTTTAGATGGGTTTGACCAGGATTTAGACCAATATAGTGCCGTCTAGACTTGGTTTACTCCTTCATTTAATTTTTTTAGCCCTGCTTTAGTCAGTCTTGTATAATGGGGGCCAGTGCTTTTAAAAGGCCTTTCTTATCCTTTGAAAGTGTCCATCTTTGTCCGAGTCATGTCTGTGATTGGGCACTTCTCACCTCGTCAGGATTTTAAAAAACAGAACAAATGAAAACAATTAGCACAACTACAACAGTTAACGACCCCGATTATCAACCCTTGGAACCACCATCATCCAGTTCATTCAAATCAAATTCCACCCTCTTTGACTGATTAACACAGGGTTCCACCAAATCAAAATAACAAATTATTCATCAACATTGATTCTCTTCAGGTTAAGAGTCAGCGTCGACAGACACTCCCACATCAATAACACATGCTTCCACCTACATAACATCAACCGTCTTGACCTTTCCTTGACTCGACACACAGTCCCTACCCTTGTCACTTTCCACATTGATCGACTTTTGCACCTGGCTCCTCTCTGGTCTCCCAAATGAAACTGCAGCTCCTCCAGAGCACTGCAGGCCGTAGCATGACCCGCCTCCATACAACACATCAGCCACATCAGAAACAGATCCACTTTAAAATCCTGCTCATCACCTACAGTCATCCATCAGCATCATATCTGCTCCAGGTCCTCCACAGACACTTTTTAAAAATCACACTTTCCCTGACGCTGTGTTCACTGTCGTCAGGACAACGAGGGGCGTGGCTCCTGTAGAAAGTGTTTACTGTGAATGTGCCTCTGCAGTTAAGACTTGTTTTAAATCATAATAACGCTCTTTAGGAAACGATCGACAAGAAAAATAAAGCTATACAAAACAGAAAACCACAATCTGTGCTTTTTATGTGACAGATATCAGTTTTTTTATTTTTAATACGTTTGTCTGACACTTCCTGTATTTGGTCTAAAGTCTGAACTGTCTCCAAACTCTGTTTCACAGATGAACCAGACCTTGGTTAAGTTTGGTCCAGAGCGAGTCCAAAGAGTCTGAAGCACGTCCTGGAGCTTTCACCTGAAGGTCTGGTTCAAACCAAACGGGAAAGTTCCAAAGTCACTGAGATAGTGTTGAATATTGGTGAAAGCCTTTTGTAATGTCCCCACAGAGATAGAGAGAGCAGTAGGCTGTGTGCGGAAGGAGGGGTCCCGCTGTGGACTTCCTGGAACAGGACCCTCTCAGAGCTTTGGGTTTATTTCAACAATCATCGACTAAAATTGATGTAAAAGGATGCAATAACAATATGGACTAACCAGAACTACAGCTGTGCAATTGAACTCTCACAATTTGAGCTCATGCCATTTGTGTGAGTTTCTGCTCTCTTTTGGGAGATTCGTAAAAATAAAAGCTCACCGGTCATTTTACCGGAAAATGCTGTGCACAGTCCAGACACAGTGTGGCGCAGTTTAAATGTATTTACAGTTTATGAAATGTTTTCTTCTGCACTTCTTCTTCACTGAACACATTTAAAATGTAGCATGTTTGAAAAAGCAAAAACAGATCCCAAAATCACAAATAAAATCGCTATCGCAATATCATTATTTTGTCCATATTGCACAGCCCTAACCAGATCTAAACCGGGTCTAAACCAGGCCTAAACCGGGACTAAACCGGGTCTAAACCGTGCCTAAACCGTGCCTAAACCGGGACTAAACCGGGTCTAAACCGGGTCTAAACCAGGACTAAACCGGGTCTAAACCGGGTCTAAACCAGGACTAAACCGGGACTAAACCGGGTCTAAACCGGGTCTAAACCAGATCTAAACCGGGACTAAACCGGGTCTAAACCGGGTCTAAACCGGGTCTAAACCAGGACTAAACCAGGACTAAACCAGGTCTAAACCAGGTCTAAACCGGGTCTAAACCGGGTCTAAACCGGGTTTAAACCAGGTCTAAACCAGGACTAAACCGGGTCTAAACCGGGTCTAAACCAGGACTAAACCAGGACTAAACCGGGTCTAAACCGGGTCTAAACCAGGTCTAAACCAGGTCTAAACCGGGTCTAAACCGGGTCTAAACCGGGTCTAAACCGGGTCTAAACCAGGTCTAAACCGGGACTAAACCGGGTCTAAACCAGGTCTAAACCAGGACTAAACCGGGTCTAAACCGGGTCTAAACCAGGTCTAAACCAGGTCTAAACCGGGACTAAACCAGGTCTAAACCGGGACTAAACCGGGTCTAAACCGGGTCTAAACCAGGTCTAAACCAGGTCTAAACCGGGTCTAAACCGGGTCTAAACCGGGTCTAAACCGGGTCTAAACCAGGTCTAAACCGGGACTAAACCGGGTCTAAACCAGGACTAAACCAGGACTAAACCAGGACTAAACCAGGACTAAACCAGGACTAAAGCAGGTCTAAAGCAGGACTAAACCAGGTCTAAACCGGGTCTAAACCGGGACTAAACCGGGACTAAACCGGGTCTAAACCGGGTCTAAACCGGGTCTAAACCAGGTCTAAACCAGGACTAAACCAGGTCTAAACCAGGTCTAAACCGGGTCTAAACCGGGTCTAAACCGGGTCTAAACCGGGTTTAAACCAGGTCTAAACCAGGACTAAACCAGGACTAAACCAGGACTAAACCAGGTCTAAACCAGGACTAAAGCAGGTCTAAACCGGGTCTAAACCGGGACTAAACCGGGTCTAAACCGGGTCTAAACCAGGACTAAACCAGGTCTAAACCAGGACTAAACCAGGTCTAAACCGGGTCTAAACCGGGTCTAAACCGCGTCTAAACCAGGTCTAAACCAGGTCTAAACCAGGTCTAAACCGGGTCTAAACCGGGTCTAAACCGGGTCTAAACCGCGTCTAAACCAGGAGAGTGTAGACTTCTCTTTGACATAATGTCATGTGACATTCGTGACATAGTGATGTAATAAGTGCGCGTTTCCTCCAGGGTTTGTGGTTTGTCTCAGATCTGACCTGGACCTGACCTACATCTGCTCTTGTTCACTCTACATTTCCTCAAATAGACTTCCTACCAGACAATCGTGGTTTTAGAAAGAGACAGGCTCATAAAACCCATGAAAGACTGTTTCCACCGGATCAGCACTGTCGGCCCAGAACAGGACCTGGTTCAGTCCTAGTTCAGGTCTGGTTTAGTCCTGGTTTAGTCCTGGTTTAGACCCGGTTTAGTCCCGGTTTAGACCCGGTTTAGACCTGGTTTAGACCCGGTTTAGTCCTGGTTTAGACCCGGTTTAGACCCGGTTTAGACCCGGTTTAGTCCCGGTTTAGACCCGGTTTAGTCCTGGTTTAGACCTGGTTTAGACCTGGTTTAGACCCGGTTTAGTCCCGGTTTAGACCCGGTTTAGACCTGGTTTAGTCCTGCTTTAGACCTGCTTTAGTCCTGGTTTAGACCTGGTTTAGACCTGGTTTAGACCTGGTTTAGTCCTGCTTTAGACCTGCTTTAGTCCTGGTTTAGACCTGGTTTAGACCTGGTTTAGACCTGGTTTAGTCCTGGTTTAGACCCGGTTTAGTCCTGGTTTAGACCCGGTTCAGACATGGTTCAGACCTGGTTTAGTCCCGGTTTAGTCCTGGTTCAGACCTGGTTCAGACCTGGTTTAGTCCTGGTTTAGACCCGGTTCAGACATGGTTCAGACATGGTTTAGTCCTGGTTTAGTCCTGGCTTAGTCCTGGCTTAGTCCTGGTTCAGACCTGGTTCAGACCTGGTTTAGTCCTGGTTTAGTCCCGGTTTAGTCCTGGTTCAGACCTGGTTCAGACCTGGTTTAGTCCTGGTTTAGTCCCGGTTTAGTCCTGGTTCAGAGTTCACTCCCCTCGGTTTGTAATGGCTGACCAGTCGGTCAATACACCTGGGATTTTTCACATTTCTCTGTTATCTGTGGGGCAACAGCAGCACAGGACAAAACCAGGACTGAACTGGGACTAAACCAGGTCTAAACCAGATTTAAGTCAGGTCTAGGGTCTTGTGTCTGGTTCATTCTGTATTAGTGCTGAATAAACCATAATAAATAAATAGCCTCACTGATTAAATGTCTTCGGATCTATAGAGTGCAAGCTTTTATAATATCTTCAATGAAAATAAAATTATATTACATCAATTCATTCATTTAATGGGGTTGGCAGTGACAGCAGCTTAATGGAATCATGCATTAGATGTAGGTGCTTCTCAAAGTGTTGTATGTCACAAATGTGAGACAAACTATAATATAATAACATATAAGATATCTAAGGGACACACTCTCTCTAAACGTCACTTTAGGATTGACAGACAGAAGTGTGGAGTCTACAGTTTAAATGTTACGGTAAACTCATTATTACAGAGTTTATTCAGTGGATCCTCAAAATAAGGCCTTTCTGAGGGATATTCAGTAAATGTGTAGAACACTGGGCCAGGCCTGGATTGCCTCAGTATTCACCCGGACGGTCTGGAGGAAGCGTCTGTGGAGAGGGAAGTCTCTGCTCAGACTGCTGCCACGGCCCCCGGCCCCGGATCAGAGATCCGATCAAACAGGACTCATCTACAGACACCACAGACTTACACCGCGACTCCGACATAAAACTACAAACAGGACTCATCTACGGACACCACAGACTTACACCGTGACTCCACCGAAAACTACAAACAGGACTCGTCTACAGACACCACAGACTTACACCGCGACTCCACCGAAAACTACAAACAGGACTCATCTACGGACACCACAGACTTACACCGCGACTCCACCGAAAACTACAAACAGGACTCATCTACGGACACCACAGACTTACACCGCGACTCCACCGAAAACTACAAACAGGACTCGTCTACGGACACCACAGACTTACACCGTGACTCCACCGAAAACTACAAACAGGACTCATCTACGGACACCACAGACTTACACCGCGACTCCACCGAAAACTACAAACAGGACTCATCTACGGACACCACAGACTTACAAGCACAGAACCGAGGTCAGTTGACTTGCTGATAAAAACAAATTGGACGTATGACCTGAAAGTATTATAGACACAGTCTCAACAGAACTCCAAATATAATAGGTTTTTAATCATGAATATTTTCAGTGTTGTGGCCTGATTAAACCACTATAACAATGAAATGAGTCCATGAGGTCGTTGTCAGGAGCTTCATAAACATCCTAAGTGTTAAATAAATATTAGTTAGTCTTTAGTCTTAGACTTTTTTTTTTTTTTTGTAAGAGTAAAGTTTCCCATCGTCTGGTCAGTCCCTGGTCAGCTCAGGTTTCTCAGGTGTGTACAGTGAGCGTCAGGCAGCAGCTCATTAATAAGTCACAGAGAGAAGACTCATGAATGACTAAAGACAGAACCACGATGAGAACTACAAATATCCATCATATTTAAGCACTTTTAAAGCACTTTCCAGCTCCATTACAGTATGAGACAAATGTTTATCAGTGCATACATTTTCAAAAGCCTTCCTTCTCCACGTTAGACTTACAGACCAGGTATGTTTCACAATCTACAGTGTTAGAAGAGTCAAAGCCAGGCCTTTGTTGTGAAAGAAATCGTCACATTTTCTGAAGCTCACTTTATCTGAGGCTGATGCTTCAGCTGAGGCCTCTTAAAGGGCCAGCGTCACCTCTACAGTTAGCCGGTTCCTGCTGCAATAAAATGTAAAAAGTAGATTGTTTCCGGTTTATTTTCTCCCACAGTTTAGGGAGTTACTGTTTAGTACAACGTACACAATAAATGTAGTGTTTTTAATTCACAAACAAGAGTTGTAATGTGGAAACAACCGTTAAACACTAATAAACGGTACAACAAAAAAAGTACAACGTTTAGCATTGTTTTTTCCAACACAAACAAGACAAGCAAACTTAGACATTTTGTTTTTCCTGCAGATATTGTGTTTCCCTCTCATGTGGACAGCCCGATTCTTTAAAGGGCAGGTACAAGAAGTTCAAATGAGTCCAAATGCAGCAGTAGTTTAATGTGTTTAGTGTTTTGTTGAATAAAATAAATTGCCGTCCTTCGTTAGGTCATGTTTTGAATCCAAAACAAATCTCCAGTGGCCCACCTTTGGGTCCCTGCCCACAGTTTGAGACACACTGGTATAAAGTGGACATAGATCCAGGTTTAACATCAGACTTCATTAAGTGTTATTGCAACAATCACCGTCTGTGAACTCATGAGGGTTTAAGTCCTGTTACAGTTAGTTTAGGTTTAGTCCTAATTCAGCCATAGTCTATTTCTGACTTAGTCCTGGTTTATTCCTGACTTCTGCCTCAGTTAAGTCCAGGTTTAGTCCAGGTTTAGTCCTGGTTTAATAAAGGCCTTTTGTAACAACAGTAGTATTATTATTAGACACATTATACTAATAAATAAATTCAATCTTGATGCCACAATATCATCTCTACCTGCTTCTGGGTTCACTGTAGTGTTTTTAATTTGACTTGGACTTTCCCTTTTGTTTATATTATTCCCACAAACATGCCTCTCAGTCGTCTCTCCGTCTGCCATTTCTGTGTCGTCTCTCGTGGGCCGGGCACCGACACAGAGCAGAGCAGAGCAGGGCGTGCCTCCATCTGCCTCGACCTACAAACTCCGCTCTTATCGCACCACACCCTTCAGCGAGGGCCTGCACTTCCCCCGGAGCTGCCTCAGAACACACAAACACACGGGAACACTCGAACACACAAACACACACAAACACACACAAACACCGAACACACGAACACACTCAAACACACAAACACACACGAACACACTCAAACACACACAAACACACGGACACCCGCACAAACACACACAAACACACACAAACACCCGCGAACACACGAACACACGAACACACAAACACACACACAAACACACACACAAACACACAAACACACACAAACACACGAACACACAAACACACACACAAACACACACAAACACACGAACACACAAACACACAAACACACAAACACACGAACACACAAACACACGGGAACACTCGAACACACAAACACATGGGAACACTCGAACACACAAACACATGGGAACACTCAACACACAAACACATGGGAACACTCGAACACTCAAACACACGGGAACACAAACACACAAACACACAAACACACAAACACACAAACACACAAACACACAAACACACACAAACACACAAACACACACGAACACACTCAAACACACACAAACACACGGACACACACAACAAACACACACAAACACACTCGAACACACGAACACACGAACACACTCAAACACACAAACACACACGAACACACTCAAACACACTCAAACACACAAACACACACAAACACACACAACACACACAAACACACACGAACACACATGAACACACAAACACACTCGAACACACAAACACACACGAACACACTCAAACACACTCAAACACACAAACACATAAACACACTCAAACACACACAACACACTCAAACACACGAACACACAAACACACAAACACACACACAAACACACACACAACACACAAACACACAAACACACGAACACTCAACACACAAACACAACACTAACACACAAACACATGGGAACACTCAACACACAAACACACGAACACACGAACACTCGAACACACAAACACACGAACACACGAACACTCAACACACAAACACATGGGAACACTCGAACACTCAAACACACACAAACACACACACAACACACACAAACACACGAACACACAAACACACGGGAACACTCGAACACACAAACACACAAACACACGGGAACACTCGAACACACAAACACACAAACACACGGGAACACTCGAACACACAAACACATGGGAACACTCGAACACTCAAACACACGGGAACACAAACACACAAACACACAAACACACACAAACACACGGGAACACACGAACACACAAACACACAAACACACGGACACACAGGAACACGGGAACACTCAACACACAAACACACAAACACACAAACACACACACACACACACACACAAACACACACAACACACTGGAACACTCAAACACACAAACACACAAACACACGGACACACAAACACACGAACACACAAACACACAGGAACAAACACTCGAACACACAAACACACAAACGCACAAACACACGGACACCCGCGAACACACACAAACACACGGGAACACACGCAAACTCTCGAACACACACACAAACAAACACACAAACACACACAAACACTCAAATACACTAACACGCCAAACGCTTCACACACAACACGCCAAACGCCACACGCCGATCACGCTAGCACACGAACACTCTTCGCACACAAACACGCTTCGCACACAAACACGCTTCAAACGCTTCGCACACAAACACGCTTCAAACGCTTCGCACACGAACGCGCTTCGCACACGAACACGCTTCACACACGAACACGCTTCACACACGAACGCCGCCGCTTACAAACACGCCACACGTAACACGCCGCGACACGAACACGCTTCGCACACGAACACGCTTCGCACACGAACACGCTTCAAACGCTTCACACACAAACACGCTTCGCACACAAACACGCTTCAAACACGCTTCAAACGCTTCGCACACGAACGCGCTTCGCACGCGAACGCGCTTCACACACGAACACACTTCAAACGCTTCACACACGAACACGCTTCAAACGCTTCACACACAAACACGCCGCACAACGCCGCTTCACACACGAACACACTTCACACAAACAAGCTTTACACACGAACACACAAACACGCTTTACACACGAACACACAAACACGCTTCGCACACGAACACGCTTCGCACAGAAACCCGCTTCAAACGCTTCACACACGAACACACAAACACGCTTCGCACACAAACACGCTTCACACACGAACACACTTCACACAAACACGCTTCACACACAAACACGCTTCAAACGCTTCACACACAAACACGCTTCGCACACAAACACGCCAGACACAAACACGCAAACGCTTCACACACAAACACGCCGCACACAAACACGCTTCACACACAAACACGCTTCACACACAAACACGCTTCAAACGCTTCACACACAAACACGCTTCACACACAAACACGCTTCAAACACAAACACGCTTCAAACGCTTCACACACAAACGCGCTTCACACAAACGCGCTTCACACACAAACACGCTTCACACACAAACGCGCTTCACACACAAACACGCTTCAAACGCTTCACACACAAACGCGCTTCACACACACAAACACGCCTCCAAACCACAACAGGGTCCCGGAGAATAGAGTTGGGCCTGCTTTAGATCGATTTTCAAGGTAGAATTGGCATAAATGAGTTTGAAGATTAAAATTTTTTTTGCACAATAATAATAATAATAATAATAATAATAATAATAATAATAATCTGATTTATGGTAAAAATATGGACGGTCAAAAGAAGTCATTATTGTCAGTTTCAGCACAGACACAGTCCTAATCATGGCACAAAGTGAATTATGTGATAAACTTTACTGTTAAAAGCTCAGCAGCAGACAGACTTAATAAATCAAGTTTTAAACACATTTGTCTTTTCACTTGACGTTGGCGGCAGCGCGCTCTGTCTGGGCTCGTGTGTGACCTCAGTTCAAGTCTGCCACAGAGCCTGAAGATTCAAATAAAGAAGACGATTGTGAGCGCTGCAGGTTTTTTTCTACCGAGACACAACCAAACACAATCCACACGTCAGAATATCAGGGCTCAATATCCTGGTTTAGACCTGGTTCAGACCTGGTTCAGACCTGGTTTAGACCTGGTTTAGACCTGGTTTAGACCTGGTTCAGACCTGGTTCAGACCTGGTTCAGACCTGGTTCAGCCTCCCTCTCCTGGTTCCTTAATGTGGCATTTTATTTTGGCGGGGAGCGGTCTCCATGGCGACAGTGTTCTTCCTCAGTTAACAGATCTGTGTCCGAGACCACTCCCTTCTCTCTCAACATTGATTGGTCCATCTCTGTAGGTGTGTCCCAGTGTCTGTTTGTTCCCATGATGCATTGTGAGAAGCAGTGAAGACAATGAAAACACCTCCTCGGCCCGAATCATCATCATCATCATCATCATCAGTGCTGTTTCGGAAACAGCCTCTGAGAAATAAAAACTCCGGAGATGATGCAACACAGTCGTTTTGTGAGACTAATGCGAGAAGAACAGCTGATACACCTTCATCTATTAATGTCAATTCATATCCGGCTAAAAAAAAAAACACAAGCACAGCGTGTAACTAAGCCCGAACCAGGACTAAAGCCAAGACCACCTCCAAGACCAAGACTGAGTCCGAGTTGATTCCCAGGAAACATTAAGACCAATCCAGTTCTTCACAAAGCTGTTTTCTTGACGAGCAGCTCATGTGACTAGGGCTGGGTACCGAACTTCGATGCCTTTATGGTATCGAACGAAAAACTTCGATACTATGGGTATCGAAAAATTATTTATCTTTCGGTGCCAAATTTCGGTTCCAAAAGCGGCCGGGTTTTTTTGCCAAGCGGCTGTGTCTGTGTGAGCTTGTAGCATACGAGTGCATGTAAGGAACTACATTCGCCGTGATTGGCTGTCCACCACCACGTAGAATTGGCGGTGGGATATCTGAAGATACTGCACACAGTTACACAACACAAGTGTAACGTTAGTTGTTTTTTCTCCAAACATTCCAGTTTTATAATGCCAAAGAGATCTAAAGTGTGGCTACACTTTATAAAAGTAGATGCCGAGTCAGCAAAGTGCAACATATGCGACAAGTGTATTGCAACCAAAGCCAACAATACCACAAATTTAATGAAGCATTTGACCATAAACGGGATCAATAGGAAGGCAGAAAGAGAGGTATTCTTAATAAAAGAAGGAACCAGAGGAGCCTTGCAGCTCATCGAGTCAAACCTGCCCCCTTCAACATCATCTGGCATTTCTGACATTCAAGGTAAGAGGAAGATATTACCTTTAAATAACAGAAGAAGTAATTGTTTACGCAGTGGTTTGAGTGTGTGGATGCAACTCTACCGATGACACGTTACCCAGGCGCTAGCTTTAACCTTATTCTTTGACCAGGCAACATCTTTGTTTTTCCAACGGTTTAAGGTTTCACATTTTAGAAATATTTGATTCAGATAGCAGGGTAATTTCAATACTTAAACCAAATGCAGCCCCATGTTGACTACCACTTTATGTATGTTAGCTGTGCTGCCCAAGGAGCATTACGCGCTGTTATTTCCCCCTTCACATTAGCCTCTGCCTCCTTTTGCAGGAAGGCATAGAGACATAGCGATAGAAGTAACAGCCAACAGCATGACCAGCACCTCAGAGAAGATTCAGGAGGAGATACAGCTCTACAGAGGTTTGCCGTGTACACTCAACACTCAGTGAATCCAGCAACTTGGTGGAGTAAGAAGGACACACTGCTAATGCTATCCAGCTTGGCAGCCAGGTTCCTCTGTGTACAAGCCTCATCGACGCCCTCAGAGTGTACATTTTCTACGGCTGGGGACACCATTGGCCAGGAGCGGGCCTGTCTGTTGCCAGAAAAAGCCGACATGTTGATCTTTCTGAAGAAAAACTGCTGATTGGTCCATCTCTGTAACCCACAAATACAGTTTGATTTTGCACTAAAAAATTTTTATTTTTTTACATTCCTTTGAATTTTAGTTGGTTCAATATTAGGATGTACACAATATAATTTATTTATTTATTTATAATATGTTCATGTTGTGGCAAAAGGTTTCTCTTTTTGTAAATTTTGGCCAGACTAATGTGAGAAGAAAGTGAGTGTGAAGTGTTACCAGAATGTTGTTTTAATGAAGATGAAAAATAAAAGTTTTGTGTTTAATGTATTTGTGTTGATTTTGAAATGGATTTTAAAACACATGGTATCCAAAAAGTATCAGTTAGGAACCGGAAACAGAGGTATCGAAATTGGCACCGGATCGAAAGATTTTGAACAATACCCAGCCCTACATGTGACCCTCTCCCTGCAGCGCTGACCTCCACCTCAGACTGAACCGTTTCTGCTGCAAACGTTCACTACAACTGACTCAAGACTCAGATTTTAGGAAAAGAAAACCATGTTATTGATTGTTTTTCAACAATAGAAGACAGAAATGTTCAGCCCTTGTGTATTAAATCAGACATTCAGTGGGTTTTTAAACAGGGTCTGTGTGGTTAGACTCAGACATCAACAGATCAAATTGGGTTAACCAGACCAAGACTGGATTGTGACTGGTTTCATTCGGGCCTTAACTGGTTTAAAGTGGTTATACATGGGTTTGGGTGGGATTTAAGTGGTTTAGCTTGGACTGTAACTGGTTTTGTGTGGCTTTAAACTGACGGGTGGAGACTTTAACAATTCATAAATGTGTTCAACCTGGTTATCAGCAAATACCATTAAAAGTATATTTAGGATTAAACAGGACTAAACCTGGGCTAAACCAGGACTGACCCAAGACTAAAGTTTAGGTCTATTTTTTACAGAACTCTTCCCACAAACTCAGATCTGTGTTTTAAAGATAAAGGTGCAGTAATCTGGAGCGAGGGTCACATTTCTCTGAGTCCGTGGTGTTCCTCTGAGTAAACACTGTTGTGGCTCTAAAAATAGGAGTCAGACCCTGGGGCCGAGCATCAGAGCGAGGCCC
Organism: Perccottus glenii; assembly: GCA_024416835.2. NCBI lineage: Eukaryota > Metazoa > Chordata > Actinopteri > Gobiiformes > Odontobutidae > Perccottus > Perccottus glenii. The sequence continues at coordinate 27,213,578 of CM044561.2, read as the reverse complement.
TGCTCAGACCGAGACTCAGACCGACAACCGCCCAGCTGCAAGAACACAGAGTATACAGAGAAAAACCAGGTCTAAACCAGGACTAAAAACAGGTCTAAACCATGTCTAAACCAGGACTAAACCAAGTCTAAACCAGGTCTAAACCAGGTCTAAACCAGGTCTAAACCAGGTCTAAACCAGGACTAAACCAGGTCTAAACCAGGACTAAACCAGGACTAAACCAGGACTAAACCAGGTCTAAACCAGGTCTAAACCAAGTCTAAACCAGGACTAAACCAGGTCTAAACCAGGACTAAACCACGTCTAACCCAGGTCTAAACCAGGTCTAAACCAAGACTAAACCAGGTCTAAACCAGGACTAAACCAGGACTAAACCAGGTCTAAACCAGGTCTAAACCAGGACTAAACCACGTCTAACCCAGGTCTAAACCAGGACTGAACCAGGACTAAACCAGGTCTAAACCAGGTCTAAACCAGGTCTAAACCAGGTCTAAACCAGGACTAAACCACGTCTAACCCAGGTCTAAACCAGGTCTAAACCAAGACTAAACCAGGTCTAAACCAGGACTAAACCAGGACTAAACCAGGTCTAAACCAGGTCTAAACCAGGACTAAACCACGTCTAACCCAGGTCTAAACCAGGACTGAACCAGGACTAAACCAGGTCTAAACCAGGTCTAAACCAGGTCTAAACCAGGTCTAAACCAGGACTAAACCAGGACTAAACCAGGACTAAACCAGGACTAAACCAGGACTAAACCAGGTCTAAACCAGGACTAAACCAGGACTAAACCAGGACTAAACCAGGACTAAACCAGGACTAAACCATGTCTAAACCAAGACTAAACCAAGACTAAACCAAGACTAAACCAAGACTAAACCAAGACTAAACCAGGACTAAACCAGGACTAAACCAGGACTAAACCAGGACTAAACCAGGACTAAACCAGGTCTAAACCAGGACTAAACCAGGACCCTGGGAACGTCCATCTTGAGAACCAGCTACTTCTCCAACACTTCCATCAACGTTATATCAGCAGCAACCTCCGTACTCTTCGCACTTTCCAACCCACTCAGATATTAAAGAAAACCTCGCCCCTCAGGAACGTTCAGCCCTTCGTCAACTCATTCAAAACCCCAACATCATTATCAAACCTGCAGACAAAGGCTCCAAAAAAGTCATTCTGGACCTCTTGGAGGTATAGATTCTCAATGAACTAATATCATAACCAACGTGGGCCTCTCTGCTGTTCAAAAAACCTTCAGTAAATATCCAGACCCTAATAGACCGGACTCAGAAATCATTCAGCTTCTTAAACTCTGTCTAAACAACAATGACTTTAGTTTCAATAATAAACATTATCTCCAGAAAAGTGGGACTGCCATGGGTCAGAGGTTAGCCCCGCCTACGCCAACATCTACATGAGTAGAATGGAGGCGGTTAATAAAGCCCCAGGACTTGATGAATGGTCGGGAGCGTTGGGTTCATTGCGGGGTTGTCTCAGGCGGGTGGTGCTCGGCTCAAGTCACTCACACTGACCATTAATGAGAAGGAAAAGTCTAGTCAAGTCTACGAGGATAAATGTCACATCAGGGCAGTTTTATTGGAAAATTATTTTCTTAAAATTTCCTACAAATCTGAATTATTTCTCATATAGAAAGAAAACAATTACAACGCGGACGTCGTTCTCTGGGCCCCGTGTGTCAGGTTTACAGCTCTGGAGTTAACCCTGTGTTTCTCAGAGCTTCAGGTGAAACACGACGAGTAGAGATCAACCAATCACAACGTCTCAGCGCGAATTTTACACAAACAACCTGAAACTACATTAAACTCCTGTAAAACAGCAACGTAGACAGAAGAGCAGAAGTGTGGAGCCTCCTCGACACCTGCGGCTCGGCTCTAACCTCTACCTGGAACATAACCTGCTCCGGAGCAGTTTAACCGTTCAGTCCGACACACTGCACCTTTAAAACACACTGTTCCTTTCTGTTTTCGTCACGACCTTTGACCCAGATAACTGTTGTGGCCGCAGCAGGACTTCAGTCGATTCTCTTTGGTCATATGTGTCTGTGGATTAAACAGACAGAACGCTCTGGAGGCTGGATACATGTGTGTGACAGAAAAGAGCCTTCATTTTTGATCTGAACACAAAGTCGACATGTTTAAAGGCAATCATTAACTCAGACTCACAGAGGGCTGACCTGCTCCGAAAACCAGTTCAGAAGAAAAGTTAGAAGTTTGTAAAGTCAAACATCAGCTGCGTAAATGAGCATCAGTGATCCTAAAATAAAAAGGACTAAATATGGGCCAAAACCAACACTAAACCTGGTTAAGTTCAATCCCTGTTTCATGAGCTCAGTTTGTGCTTCTCTTTAGTCGGGTTTAGTTTGAAGGTTTGGTTTTGAGCAGAGACTAATCCTTTAAACTAGACCTGGTTTAGTCCCGGTTTAGACCCGGTTTAGTCCCGGTTTAGACCCGGTTTAGACCCGGTTTAGACTCGGTTTAGACCCGGTTTAGTCCCGGTTTAGTCCCGGTTTAGTCCTGGTTTAGTCCCGGTTTAGTCCCGGTTTAGACCCGGTTTAGACCTGGTTTAGTCCTGGGTTAGACCCGGTTTAGACCCGGTTTAGACCTGGTTTAGACCCGGTTTAGACCCGGTTTAGACCCGGTTTAGACCCGGTTAAGTCCCGGTTTAGACCCGGTTTAGTCCTGGGTTAGACCCGGTTTAGACCTGGTTTAGACCCGGTTTAGTCCTGGTTTAGACCTGGTTTAGACCCGGTTTAGACCCGGTTTAGTCCCGGTTTAGTCCCGGTTTAGACCTGGTTTAGTCCTGGGTTAGACCCGGTTTAGACCCGGTTTAGACCTGGTTTAGACCCGGTTTAGACCCGGTTTAGTCCCGGTTTAGACCCGGTTTAGTCCTGGGTTAGACCCGGTTTAGACCTGGTTTAGACCCGGTTTAGTCCTGGTTTAGACCTGGTTTAGACCCGGTTTAGTCCTGGTTTAGTCCCGGTTTAGACCCGGTTTAGACCTGGTTTAGTCCTGGTTTAGACCCGGTTTAGACCTGGTTTAGACCCGGTTTAGACCTGGTTTAGACCCGGTTTAGACCTGGTTTAGACCTGGTTTAGACCTGGTTTAGTCCCGGTTTAGACCCGGTTTAGACCCGGTTTAGACCCGGTTTAGTCCCGGTTTAGACCCGGTTTAGACCCGGTTTAGACCTGGTTTAGACCCGGTTTAGACCTGGTTTAGACCCGGTTTAGACCTGGTTTAGACCTGGTTTAGAGACCACATACTCGAGTGACCTCAGACCTCTCTCTTAATAAAGTGCTCTATCTTTTATCAAAAACACTTTTTCGCTGCACAATGCTTATTCTATAAATCATCCCAGTTACAATTAAAGGGTCTTTAATCAAACCCTCGATTCTCGCTGAAAAGACTCACAGTAACCAACTGTAATTTTAGACTTTAAACTTTGTAGGATGAGAACAATAGGAAGATTATCGCTGATGTCATTTGAAAATAAACCACATGTTGCTCGATCGTTAACGCCAGAGAAAATGTAATCAATAAGTGTCGCTCTGTCCTGGGTTTATCTGCGAGAGGCCAGAGTCCAGAATGTCATATTACAAATCAATATTAAAGTCAAGTACAAAATATCCGTTAATTCAAGTTCGACTGGATTCATGGAACATTCACAGCCAATGAAGAAATTTCAATATTTGCCTTTGTCCACAAACCTTTAAAACCTTTAAGTCCGGCTGGAATGGACTTCACTTGGATGTGGCCAACTCCACAAACAAATAGAAACACATAAAACAGATGAATATTGGTTTAAATTGCATCCAACAATTAAAATCCAAACAGACTCAACTTTTTGAAGAAAATCTCTTTTTATTTTTTACAACATGTACGTTTTCAGGATTTGCGCTCAACGTGGATCTGACATCAGCTAAACATAAGATCTGCTGATATTTTTTCAACATCGTGTGTGGATAAAAAAAAAAAAAGGGAATATTTCCTTTGTTTTATGTCAGAGAACCAGTGAAATGACTTTAAGGGTAAATATTTGAATGTTTTTGGTAAAAATGTAGCTCTGACGTACAAACCACAGACGCACTGATGTTCAGCAGAAGCAGAGTCTTGGCTTAAACAAGGGGGAGTTTGAATGAGACGCACTAAAGCAGAACTAAACCTGACGTAGACCTAAACTAAGACTGAACATAGACTGTATCTAAACCAGACTGAGATACTGGGAGTTTCTTACAAACAGAACTGGACACAGATAGGGCTAAACTCAGAGTTAACCCCAGACTAAACCCTCAAGGTCCTGGATTAAGAAACCTTTCCAAAACCTCCCCAGGTCCCGTTGGGAACACCTGCTCTTACTGCGTTAAAGTGAACTCGTTTAATTCAGCACTGGCCTCTGAGGCCGTCTCTAACCCTGCTCTGAGGCTCCTGTCTCTTTAAGAGCCAAGATGGTGCCCTCCGCGCTGCAGTTTTGTTGTGTGCCTTCCGTTTCCTTTCTGCACCTCGGATCTGTTTCTCACGGCGTTTGTGTCTCTGAGCGTTTTGTGGAGGCTCAGTCTCAGAGAGAGCGGGTCCGAGGGAGAAACGTGAGCAGCGCAATGAGGTCACCGTTACCAATCCTGGACAGTGATAAAAAAACGAGCTTTACGCGCTCTCCAACGCGCGCAGTGCCGTTGGCTTTAGAGGCTGTATTAAAGGAATGTACCCCCTTTTTTGTCAATAAAGAAGAGCACTTACTTTCTTGTTACGTGTTTCCGTGTGCATCTCGGCGCAGAGGCGCAGGGGTGGAGCAGCAGGCGGGGGTCGCTCAGGCTTTGGGTGTAGCTTAAATCAACTGTATCCTCAAAACAGAGGCTAGTTTTCCACCTTTGCATTCAGCGGATCTGGTCCAACCCCCTTCAAATAACTACATTCAGTTCATATCGTCGAAAACAACCACGGTTTTCCACATTAAAACCACAAATGTCCGAGCCCCTAAAAAACCGCACAGCCCGTTTGTGAGTGAGTGGCTCTCCCTCTCGCTGTGGCGCCGTGTTGTTGCCGTGAATTCAGGGCTGGGCTCGCTCTCGCTGGCTTTTCCTCCTCCGCCTCTCCCCGCGCCTGACCCCACCCTGCGTCCCCACCCCATCGCCGCTCAATCCGCAGTCTTGCAGAGGCAGCGAGAAGCGAGAAACGGGGCGTAACATTGAATTGAAAGAGCGCGGCGCCAGCTCCTGTGTCACTCACACACCGCGCTACAGCCGCACGAGTTTAAGAAAATGCACTTTGGGTGGATGTTTTTAAATGACTGTGGTGCGTTTAAGGGCTGTGGATAATGGGGTAAAGCGCCCATGTCACCTTCGTGACGTCAGACACAGGCTAATTGAGGACACTCAGGAGGGGTGGGGGTGTGGGACACTAGAACAGCAGAGATGGACGTTCACAGGCTTTGCAGTGCTTTTTGAGTTTAAGAGTCTGTCCTCTTGAACAAAAACAAATGTCCAGATTAAATACTTTAAATACCTGTAAATGTGTGTGAAAAAGGGTCATTGTGTGATATCAGTGTGTGGGCTTTGCAATGATGTAATAGTGTGTTTGTGCTGGTTTTTTCTGATATTTATATGTGTGACTGTGTATTGTGTGTTTTATCACTGTTATTGCCTCAGAGCTGTATATATTGTTTATAACTGGATAATGACAATAAATCTTAGTTATTCTATTCTTCAGCTGGTCTGAATAAAAAGCCAGTACAATTTTCTAATATTGTTTTGTCTGTCAATGATTGACTGTCAGATTTAAATCACAAAGCATCAGAAATGTTTTCTTATATTTAAACACCTGTTGCTTTTTATTAAACATAATGTCCAACAGTCTTCAGCGGCAGGCACTTGATATAACCACAGTTTACACAACACCGCTGCACAAGCCATTACTCAAGACCGACCGAGACCAGGGTCAAGACCGAGTCCAGACCAGAACCACTGCAACACTGTAAGAAAACAGGGTCAAGTCCAGACCCACGGAGGTCAGTGTTAGTCCAGACTTAGACCAGGTCCAGACTCATGAGGTCAGTGTTAGTCCAGACTTAGACCAGGTCCAGACCCACAGAGGTCAGTGTTAGTCCAGACTTAGACCAGGTCCAGACTCATGAGGTCAGTGTTAGTCCAGACTTAGACCAGGTCCAGAGTTAGTCCAGACTTAGACCAGGTCCAGACTCATGAGGTCAGTGTTAGTCCAGACTTAGACCAGGTCCAGAGTTAGTCCAGACTTAGACCAGGTCCAGACTCACGGAGGTCAGTGTTAGTCCAGACTTAGACCAGGTCCAGACCCACGGAGGTCAGTGTTAGTCCAGACTTAGACCAGGTCCAGAGTTAGTCCAGACTTAGACCAGGTCCAGACTCACGGAGGTCAGTGTTAGTCCAGACTTAGACCAGGTCCAGACTCACGGAGGTCAGTGTTTTGAAGGAGTCAGAGTTAGAGTCAGATTTTTAACTGAATATAAAAACTAAAGTTTTCCATTCATCTCAAGACCGAGTAAAACGTCCAGAGTCAAGACCAAGACCTGTCTTACTACATCACAAGCTCTACCTTTAATTTAAAGCTACACCTGAAGTAATTTTGCACCAAAGCTTTGGTGGCCGCTCATACGTCTCCATTTTTTATTAATAAACACACTGGGCCTCAGTGACACCAGAGAGAAAATGTAACATTTAAATAGAATTTTGAATAATTGTTTAAATATGTGATGAACAAACACAACTATATGGTAAAAAATGTGTTCAAAGAACGTTGTGTAAAAATACAAAAATACTATCTCAAATGACTTATTTATTTTAAATATGATTATATAAGAAATACATAAATTGCAAGTGTATATTCACTGTTATACCACTGCACTTAGTCATGACTCAGATATCTACAGTATTTTATGGCAATGTGGGCGACATTATTGTTTACAAAAAGACACAAATGGCTCCTATTCTTTACATTTGGCAGAATTTGACTGTGTCCCACTACATAGACCCCTGGACATCATCTTTGAGGTAGGGATCCTTTAAAATATTAAAGAATTTGGAGTGGAATATAATAAATATCATTGAATATAATGTGCCATAAACCAAAGCACAAAACATAACAGGGCGTAACTGACTAAAAGGAAGTCAAGCATGATGATAGACGATTGCTTTTTAAAAGCCCACGCCCTTCCCAATAAAGCAGGGTGCGGCGAAAAAGATTTCACAACAGAGAAAAATGCACACAGCATGTTTAGACTAATGTGGGATTCAATAGAATGGTCATAATAATAAATCACTGGATTAATCATTTAGATTTGAAGCTCAACCGTTCAAATGTTGCATTTGTGTTTTTCCATTAATATTATGACAAGAATCACTGTACATTTGAATCCTTATCCTCAAATTCCTTCTATTCTAACCCTTTATTCCATTGAAAGCAATGAACCTTGGCGGTTTGTACTACATTTCCCATGAGTCCATGCGCAACACCGGAAGTAAACGTACAGAGCGGAAAAATGAAGAGGTAAACAAAGATTCTACTTGACGTTACCAGATAATCGCAGTTTTGATGATAAACGCTCTACTAGAGAATGAAATAAACCGACTTAAACGCCATTGTTGTCAAAAGTACGACATAAACGCAGGGGTTGACGTCGCCCATTGTACTTTCGAATCTAACGTAGCGCTGTTGCCATGGGGATAGCTACAGCGAACATTAAGCTAATCCTAAACGTTACTATGCGAAGTAAAGTGTTGTAGCTTGATATTGTTGGTTTAAAATGCCAGGAATATTACTTATACACAACAATACAAAATATTAATTAAGCAGTCTTTCTGTTTTATCCCCCACTTTAAAGAATTATCTCAAAGTAAGGAAAATAATTGCGAAAATGAGCTTGATTAAATTTGACTTAGCTTAATTAGCATCGTAAATTAAATATCTGTAAAACAAAACATTACAGAGCACCAAAACAGGCATTAACTTGTATCAATCACAATAGATAAATGTAGATAATAAAGTGCATATTATTATTTGTATTTGGTAAACAGAAGTGAACGAATGGATCAAAAGCATTAACAGAACACGTTTTGTAATTTAAGGAAAATTTATTATCATAATTTCATGTAGGTTAAAATATAAATCAAGTCAAAAGTGGAAACTTAAACACGTGTATTTCTGGGTTGTATTGGTCAGAGTGACTCGTACTTTGTGTGAAGACGGGCCGCTTTTGGAGGAACAGGAAACGGAAGGACAGCGGCAGCTCCACAGCCTCCTGCTCCAGCAGCTTCACACCGAGGTCGACATCCAACGGTAACTTTTATAACTCTATGTTTGTGGCCTTAATAAATGTTCACTACAGGTTTTCTTCAGTGTCTTCATAAAAGTCTAGGACAGTCAGATCCTAAAACGGCTCATTGATGTTCAGCCTGGTTTTTGTTACAGAGTGAGGTAGATATGTAACAGAAGGTTTGGCATTGGTTTAGTCCTGGATTATGCAAGATTGAGGGTTCTAGGGTTAGACCTTGGTTTATACTGGATGCAGTTGTAGATATAATAATAATAATAATAATAATATTATTATTATTATTATTATTATTATTATTATTATTATTATTATTATTATATATCCTAGTCTTATTTTTGATAATTAATAATAACCTGTAGTATTCATTGTACAGAACTGGTTGAATTTGAAAAGTCAGTCAAGAATCAGCCTGTTTACTCTAGGTCTTTTCGATTCAAAAACGATTTTCATTATCTTTTGTTTCTCAGTTCTTCTCAAATCGATGTAAAATCAAGGCTGACATGATTCATCAGTTACATTTAACTATAGAAAGTTGGTTGTGTGTATAATATGTCATTACACACGGGTCAGAGGTCACTAAACATGTCTGCGCTACTGTCCTGCACCAGAAGAGGGCAGTATTTAACCAGTCATGACCTTCTTCTAACCCTTTAAGTGTCTTTAGGGAGACATTGAAGCATAAAACAGTCTATTAAAAAGACATATGTTAACTTTCCCACATAAACTGCTGTTAAATGAGTTCTGTTCAAAATTAACTCTGGTTTTAATGTGTCATTATTAGAGCAGTATAATTTTATAATAAAAAGTTCAATAATAATCTCTGGTGCTGGGGTTTGCTCTACAGAAGTTAGTTGTTACTATAGTGTAGTGTCCTACACTGTAAGTAATAGAGCTTTGACCCTCTAAAGCTACTGTAGTTTGAGTTGTGACACTCTAAAGCTTCTGTAGTTTGAGTTGTGACCCTCTAAAGCTTCTGTAGTTTGAGTCACCCTCTAAAGCTGTTGTAGTTTGAGTTATCACCCTCTAAAGCTGTTGTAGTTTGAGTTCTGACCCTCTAAAGCTACTGTAGTTTGAGGTGTCACCCTCTAAAGCTGTTGTAGTTTGAGTTCTGACCCTCTAAAGCTTCTGTAGTTTGAGTTATCTCCCTCTAAAGCTGTTGTAGTTTGAGGTGTCACCCTCTAAAGCTGTTGTAGTTTGAGTTCTGACCCTCTAAAGCTTCTGTAGTTTGAGTTATCACCCTCTAAAGCTGTTGTAGTTTGAGTTCTGACCCTCTAAAGCTTCTGTAGTTTGAGTTCTGACCCTCTAAAGCTTCTGTAGTTTGAGTTCTGACCCTCTAAAGCTGTTGTAGTTTGAGTTATGACCCTCTAAAGCTGCTGTAGTTTGAGTTCTGACCCTCTAAAGCTTCTGTAGTTTGAGTCACCCTCTAAAGCTGTTGTAGTTTGAGTTATCACCCTCTAAAGCTGTTGTAGTTTGAGTTATCACCCTCTAAAGCTGCTGTAGTTTGAGTTGTGACCCTCTAAAGCTGCTGTAGTTTGAGTTCTGACCCTCTAAAGCTCCTGTAGTTTGAGTTATCACCCTCTAAAGCTGTTGTAGTTTGAGTTCTGACCCTCTAAAGCTACTGTAGTTTGAGTTATGACCCTCTAAAGCTACTGTAGTTTGAGTTATCACCCTCTAAAGCTACTGTAGTTTGAGTTATCACCCTCTAAAGCTCCTGTAGTTTGAGTTCTGACCCTCTAAAGCTGTTGTAGTTTGAGTTATCACCCTCTAAAGCTCCTGTAGTTTGAGTTCTGACCCTCTAAAGCTGTTGTAGTTTGAGTTATCACCCTCTAAAGCTTCTGTAGTTTGAATTCTGACCCTCTAAAGCTGCTGTAGTTTGAGTTCTGACCCTCTAAAGCTGCGGTAGTTTGACTTACACAGACTTAATAAACGATCTTTTCTTCAGAGTGTGAACCCTGACGCTCTTCTAATCCCTGTTACAGATGTGTGTCGAAGCGGCAGTGTTTTGCCCCGGCATCGCTGTACCGTCCGTTTGGGGAACAGGCTGCTGGAATCCGCAGTCTGTCCCAGTTTCAGGCTCTTCAGGACGGAGAGAAAGAGCTGAGCGAGCTGCGAGAGCTGGGCCTCACAGAAGCTGAGATCCTGCTGTGGAGAAACAGAGACAAGGACGAAACAGAGAAGGTACAACTACAGCGGTTTTTATTGTTAAACACTTGCACAAAAAGAGTTGGGATGGTTTATTATAAATGTAATATATGATTACTCACTCGTGTTGTTGCTCTCCGTTGCTTTGTGCCGTACCTTGTATCGTGTCCTCTTCAGTCTCGTGGAGTTCGTGCCGACCCCAGCGCGAAACAACAGCGTCTGCAGCTGATCCGGGACAAGATTGCGGCTCGTGATGAGATCCTGGCGCGTCCACAGCGTTTCAACGCCAGCCGACCTCTGTCCCGACGGGAAATGGAGATTGAACAGGCGCTTTTCCACGGAAATGAGCGCCAAGCTTTCCTCACAGCACTTTATCACAGAGGTGCAGTCACATCAACACCAAGTAAAAATGTTTGAGCAGTATGTATTCATCTCAGCGTCAGTACGTTCTCATGCAGAGCTTTTTCACACACATCTGAGTTTACATGAACGAGAGCGAGTACTGTGTCTGGTATTTAACTGCAGCAAAGAGAAAAGAAGCTAATGTTAAGATTTGACTTGTTTGTAGTAATTTCTGAGAAACCCAGATAAACTAACTCAGTAACCAAAGTCAACACAACAAATTCAGAATAACTCTGAACTTCTTTACTCGACAACTGTTCGCTTCTGAAAGCACAGAAACACATCCTAAAGTGGACTAGCATTTTAAAAAATATATTTACGACATACCAACATTAGCTGCAGAGGAGATTTAGGATATATAGACTACAGAAATAATCTGACATATTTACAGAAGTTCCTTAAAGACTGCAGTCCTTATATAGTCCAATATATAAATTATGTTTAAATAATTAACGTTTTTACATTTTAAAGCAGTGACGTGTCAAATATTGAGCAACAGGTGTTTTTTTCTTGTTTCTAGATGAAGTTCCTGAAGAAGACCAGCAGGTGTCGACAGTGCCCCGCTCAATGGACTCGGTTTACAAAGAGGTTTTGAACGAAGACAGACGAGTCCCGAAACAAAACAAAAAACAGGAAAAACTAAAGGACCCGAAATCCAACCAATCACAAACTCAGTCAGAAGCTGAGAAAACCAACGACCAATCAGAGCCGCTTGAGTCCAGTCGAGAAGAAGAGCAGCTACGATTGGCTCCAGTGACGCAGGTTAATCTGGAACAGCCAATCAGCAGCCTCAGAGCGGGCTCACACATCCCGCTGACCGTCCGAGGAGACGTCCAGACGGTGTCAGACGAAGAAATATCCTCAAACCGAGAGTCAGTCCAAACAATCAGGAACATTCCCAGATTTAGGAACTACACGCCCGGAAAGCCCTCCCAGGTGCAGTAAAAAGGTGGTGCTTTCAGGATCAGGATTATCACGTTGTTCTACTCTTGCATTTAGTTTGACAGTTTATTCTCTTAAACCTTTTTGTAACTGGAATAATCTGAGAAATCTGTGAATGTGGGCTTTATACTGAAGGATTCTAATAATAATGATAATTTAATCTAATTTTCTATTTCAATTTGTAAAGTGTTCCTTTGAAGGTAAATGAGCTCTGGACAAGTTCTGCTGTTGACAGCGCCCCCTAGTGGTCCTACTTCTGCTGTTATATTTTTAAAACATACAACTGTCTGTCACCGCCCCCCCCCCCTTAAAACGTGGAAAACATATACATTTGACAACCATTAAGACACTTAAAGATTAGTTTTAAAAGTTTAAGAAATTTTATTTTTCCTGTATTTTACAAAAAGGACATTTTATAGTTTTTTTTTATTCCATGACTTTTAAATCTTGTTTAGTAGGATCACAGTCACAGGATCAGTCTAACTCCAGACAGTGACACAATAAAAGAGACATGAGTCTATACAGTACTTTCCTTCTGCTTTAAACACAGTCACACACTTGGACATGAGCCAGGATACTCTCGAGTCAAACTGAACAACACCCACAGCCTTGAGGAGTTGTATTTGCACTTTATGATTCATGATTGTTTTTTTTTTTTGTTTTTCATAAATCCATACATGTTTTTCAGTCCTTTATTTTGACGGGACAGTGCATATTCATAAACACACAAATGCTGCATAGATTTACACAACATCACACGCCCTTCTCTCTCCTCTGTCTTTTCTCATCATCAATAATTGTTTTGCAAGTTTGAAAGTTATGCTGGCATTACTTTTTTATCTTATGTTGTTTATAAAAGTCTTGAATTACATTTGAAGAACCCTGTCACATGATTCAAGCCCATTCAAACTGGATTTGTTTAAATGTAGGTGCTGTGTGTGAAGAACCTGAGTGCACAGGCCACAGTGGCCCAGCTGGTGGCGCTGTTCTCCAGGTTTGAACAGCCGAGCGGACCTGCCATAGTTTACAGACTGCTAACAGGACGCTTAAAGGGACAGGCTTTCATCACTCTGTCAGGTCAGATGTGAAGATGGGTCTTTTAATATTATTTATTTTACACAGTCCTTTTTAAATCCTTCGTAAACTGTTCTGGTTTTTGTTTTGCAGACGTTGAAACGGCGCAGAAAGCCCTCGAGCTGCTTCACGGATATCGTTTACTCGGAAAACCTCTGGTTCTGGAGTTTGGCCGCGAGAAACAGGACTCAATACATCAGCATCAACTACAGCAGCAGCAATAACCTGATAAAAACCCTGTCAGTACCTGAATAAAAATGTACGAGGAACAGGTGTAACTCAGGTGTTTGCTGCGTGTCGTCCTCTCACGAGTTCAGAGCTGTGCTTTCAGGGAAACACAGCGGGACAACAGTGTCCCTCAGAGGAGAGTGGGACAGGGGCCTGACAGACATTTTTTATGACGAGGCCGTGATTGATGTTGGAGATTTAAGACAGTAATGTCAAAACTTTATTGTTCAGTTTGTTAATGGTGATTAAAAATCATATTTAAAGCCATACACAACCAATTGTTGCTCTTGAGTATTTTTAATTATGTGCTATTGTGTTTTTTTACTATTGTTGTAAGGAAACCTTGAGTGTCCAGAAAGGTGTGTTATAAATAAAATGTATTATTATTATTACATATTGACCACATGCTGCAGATGAAAATGTTTATTTGTAGAAATGTAAAATAAATGCTGTAGATATTTCCACAGCAGTGGCAGATGCTGTTGAACATAACCTGGTGATAGTGTCTTATTTAGACGATAAAGTTTAATTTTTACAAGGGTTTTTATCAAAGTCATTCATTTTGCACATGAGCTGAGATGTTCTGTTTCTTGAGTTTATAGTTTTGGAGTTTGTTTGGAAAGATTTGCCAAGTTTTAGAAAGCTTTTATGATTACAAAAAACAAATTCTGAGGAAACCGTTCACAATGTTGTTCTAATAATGCCTCCATGTTGTTAGTCTTCGAACAGAAAAGAATACAAGAATAGAAATGTCCTTACTGCTTCTTAGAACTTTTTTCTCATTAATTTATTAAAATCTTTTCTAGCAATCAGCATCTCTACAAGTCTGGAAACCTTTCTAATGTCTGTTGAATTCCAACACATCTCATCACCTTATTTAAGAAGGAAAAGTATAAACACCTGTGGTCATCACTATCTTCTTGAAAATAAATGCTCAAAATTACAATATTTTTATTTTGGAAAAATGTTGTCAGTAGTTTATAGAATAAAACAAAAATGTTAATTTTACCCAAACACACATCTATAAATAGAAAACCAGAGAAACTGACCATTTTAAAGTGGTCTCTTAATTTTTTCAAGAGCTGAATATATTATTTATATATTATACATATTTTATATATATATATATATATATATATATATATATATATATAAATATATAGATTTGAACTACGCAGCTCTGTCAGGTTTATCTCACGTTCAAATGACAGTTTGACTTTTACAAAAACCAATCGATCGAGGCCAGGTTTGTTTGCTCTTTTCTGTTTGTGCCCATTTACTGTTTGCCTCTGGGTCAGGGCTCTCTCATTGTTTTCCCATAATGCACTGTTTAAACAACGTCTACTTCAGTTTCTATCAGTGACTAAAGGTCGCAGTTCACGGGAAACTCACTTTTTCAAATCCAAGCCTATATCTGCTGCTGTACGTTTGGTTCAAGTGGAATTTATTTTACCCAAATCTTTATTTCTTTAAAGGTTGTCAATGGCAACTAACTTCTTTTTTATTCTTTAATGTTACTTACAGTCCAGGTCCATGTCCAGACTCATGGAGGGTTAGTGTTTGGTGATTATTTAAAGTCAATGAAGATAAAATTACAAAGGTTTCAATTAAAAAATTACAAAGGTTTCAATTAAAAGCCTCAGAGGGTCATAACTCAAACTACAGCAGCTTTAGAGGGTCATAACTCAAACTACAACAGCTTTAGAGGGTCATAACTCACACTACAGCAGCTTTAGAGGGTCATAACTCAAACTACAGAAGCTTTAGAGGGTCATAACTCAAACTACAGAAGCTTTAGAGGGTCATAACTCAAACTACAGCAGCTTTAGAGGGTCATAACTCAAACTACAGCAGCTTTAGAGGGTCATAACTCAAACTACAGTAGCCTCAGAAGGTCATAACTCAAACTACAGTAGCCTCAGAGGGTCATAACTCAAACTACAGTAGCCTCAGAGGGTCATAACTCAAACTACAGCAGCTTTAGAGGGTCATAACTCAAACTACAGTAGCCTCAGAGGGTCATAACTCAAACTACAGTAGCCTCAGAGGGTCATAACTCAAACTACAGCAGCTTTAGAGGGTCATAACTCAAACTACAGCAGCTCTAGAGGGTCATAACTCAAACTACAGCAGCTTTAGAGGGTCATAACTCAAACTACAGTAGCTTTAGAGGGTCATAACTCAAACTACAGTAGCCTCAGAGGGTCATAACTCAAACTACAGTAGCCTCAGAGGGTCATAACTCAAACTACAGCAGCTTTAGAGGGTCATAACTCAAACTACAGCAGCTTTAGAGGGTCATAACTCAAACTACAGTAGCTTTAGAGGGTCATAACTCAAACTACAGCAGCTTTAGAGGTCATAACTCAAACTACAGCAGCTTTTGAGGGTCATAACTCAAACTACAGCAGCTTTTGAGGGTCACAACTCAAACTACAGCAGCTTTAGAGGGTCATAACTCAAACTACAGCAGCTTTAGAGGGTCATAACTCAAACTACAGCAGCTCTAGAGGGTCATAACTCAAACTACAGCAGCTTTAGAGGGTCATAACTCAAACTACAGTAGCTGAGGGTCATAACTCAAACTACAGCAGCTTTGAGGGTCATAACTCAAACTACAACAGCTTTCAGAGGGTCATAACTCAAACTACAGCAGCTCTAGAGGGTCAGAACTCAAACTACAGTAGCTTTAGGGGGTCATAACTCAAACTACAGCAGCTCTAGAGGGTCATAACTCAAACTACAGCAGCTTTAGAGGTCATAACTCAAACTACAACAGCCTCAGAGGGTCATAACTCAAACTACAGCAGCTCTAGAGGGTCAGAACTCAAACTACAGTAGCTTTAGAGGGTCATAACTCAAACTACAGCAGCTTTAGAGGTCATAACTCAAACTACAACAGCCTCAGAGGGTCATAACTCAAACTACAGCAGCTCTAGAGGGTCAGAACTCAAACTACAGTAGCTTTAGAGGGTCATAACTCAAACTACAGTAGCTTTAGAGGGTCAGAACTCAAACTACAGCAGCTTTAGAGGGCCATAACTCAAACTACAGTAGCTTTAGAGGGTCAGAACTCAAACTACAGTAGCTTTAGAGGGTCATAACTCAAACTACAGTAGCTTTAGAGGGTCATAACTCAAACTACAGCAGCTTTAGAGGGTCATAACCTAAACTACAGTAGCTTTAGAGGGTCATAACTCAAACTACAGCAGCTTTTGAGGGTGTTGATTTACTGGAGTACTGTTTACTGTTTGTGAGTTGACAAAATCCTGCAAATTCTAGCTTTAAAAAAAAAAACTCCAGCATATTTTATTTTTCCAGCAAATGTATAATTCATAAACCACAGATAAAGTATTCATTCATTCATTTTCTACCGCTTAGTCCTGTCGGGGGTCTCAGTGACTGGAGCCTATCCCAGCAGCTTTGGGCCTGAGGCGGGGTTCAGCCTGGACAGTGGCCAGTTAGTCGCAGGGTTAACATTTAGAGACAGACAACCATTCACTCTCACATTCATTCACTAGGGACACTTCAGAGTTGCCAATTAACCTGTACATGCATGTGTTTGGACAATGGGAGGAACCGGAGTACCCGGAGAGAACCCACGTTAACACGTGGAGGACTCCTCACAGAAAGACCAGAGTCGGTCGGGTTTTGAACTAACAACCTTCTTGCTGTGAGGCAGGAGTGCTAACCACTCTGCCACGTGCACCCGGATAAAGTAAATAGTAATAAAAAAAACTTTATTTATTAATACATCAACATTAACACAACAAATGGTGTGATAGAATATAAAGTATAATAAAAGTAAACTGTGCAGATATTCTTAAAAGAAGTGATACAAAAGAAATCAAGAAAATGACAGTTTATATCTTTATACTTTAACTCAAACCTGATACAGTATAATCCCACTCATTTCATGGTTATTTTTATTTCATTGTCTCCACCAGAACATTGTAAAGGAATTTTCTTTTTCCAGAATAAAAATACATAGAATATTCATTTTAAAAAATAAAACAATGCCATGTATATTTTGTGTGTAAAAAATCTTTTTTGCTCTTCTCTCTTAACTCTTTATATTATATATCAGCAATGTGTCCCATTTATGCTCCACCAGCGACACAGCAAACAGACGAGGCACTGTCTCCTTTATGCTCATCCTGCCGTTCTGTATAAAATCTAGTGGGACATTTAGTAAAAAAAACACAATAGGTTTTTACACAAATGAGTTAAAAGTAACAAAGACTAAACCGAAAAGGCCACAGATAAAAAAAGACAGAAACTTTATCCAGTTCCAAAAATGAATTCAGAGTTCAAACGTATCCTGTGACGTCATATCCTGTGTTCTTCTTGCTCCGTTGGACATTGTGAGGGCTCGATTGGGAGCTTTCACTCGTGCTCCTCACCAGCATTTGCCCTCTGCCGACTACGTTCACGCCTCCTTGTTGTAAAATCGGGTTACGATACGTCTGTGATGTCATTCTGGTCCCTGTTCCTGAAATAGTGCCCCCTACAGGGTACGGATATCCCGCGGCGTTCCTCCTCCCGCGTTCGTTCTGTTCTTCGCAGCACGACACACACAGCATCCCGCCTCCAAGCATCGAGATCAGCGCCGAAGCCAGTCCGACGTAGAGGCATTCTCCGAGCTCAAACTTCATACTGGACGGGACGTTGTGATGGTAAAACGTTTGGACGACTTCGTGAGTGGTCCACGCTACGGGAACTAGAGCTAAAAATCCTGCCGTCAGGAATAAACCACCTCCGGTTCCCGCCACACGACTTTTAACCGTCCCAGATCCGTCCAAACAGACCGTACACTGCATTCCCACTGAAGATATAGCAATGCCAAGGATTGAAAGCACTAAAGAAATGACCATTAGCGCTCGAGAGGCTTGTAAATCCGACGGTAAAGCCAGCATGGAGTTGTAGGTTTCGCACTGAACGCCCCGGTGCTTTGGTAAACGCACTCCATCCATAAACCGCGCATGTTAGCCACCGCTGTAACGATGTTTGACCCGATGTGAGCAGAGATCTGCCAATAGGGAAGCACAGTGGACACCATTGTTCCCAGCATTCCTATTAAACCCAGGAAGAATCCCATCAACTCCAGAGCCATGGACGCCATTGCAGCAGCTGTGAATAACAAAGATAGAGATTAGTTTCTGTTAAATAATCACGGTTTAGATTAAAAACTCAAACTACAGCAGCCTCAAAGGGTCACAACTCAAACTACAGCAGTTTATGTTAAAAATAGAAAAAGGTTCATCTAGGGTTCTTTTGTGACAGATTTTTTATGTTCCGTTATAGGCCACTTAAATAAATGACATCCCTACAGCTCACCTACAAACCAAAAGCATTTACTTATCAATACAACTTTGAACTCTAGTTGAAATAGGTCAGACCAGAACATTGTCTTCATGGGACATTAGAGAAAAATCCTAAACCCAGGGTGACCTTTAGTCCCTAATTAAACGGGGCATTTTTGAATCCTTTGGCACATCTGGTTTTAATGGCCCACCACTAGATTTGTTAACTTGAAAAAAATGTCTGTCTAAAAGGGCGGCAAAATGGATTCACAAACAATTATTTGGTCATGTTATAATTTATAGATCTGTGATTCTCAAACTTTTCACATAAAGTACAGATACAGAAACTAGTATAACAGAGAAAAATATATTGTAGCTCTAGTATAGTACACGGGCATTATACGTACACTTTAAACATTAAACAAATACATTTTCGGTAAAGTAACACTCACATACGGCTCGACTGCTCTGCAGAAATACGATAAGGCTATAACGTTTTATATTTTTGCTTCTGCTGCTAATGGTCACCAACACAACAGCCTACATCCTTGAGCTGTCCATCAGTGGAACACCAACAACATTTTTCATAAAAACCGATAAGAAATACAGCGGTAAAAGTAAATCTGCTAAACTGACAAATGTACAGTCAGCTTCACAGTTAACGCCTAATAATTAAGTGAAGACTACTATTTTGTTTGGTCTGTCATTTCCACTGCACAGTCTAATGAATGTTTCTGTTTCAGCTTTGGGTAAGACAGCCTCGAGAAGCTAAAGAACAAGTCACTCTAAAGAACATATAAGGTGAATGAATAATCAACCAGTGTAGGTCACTGAGATTTCTACAATGAATTATAAAAACAGCCAGAGTCTAAGTTAGGCCCCTTCAGACGACCCCCATTTGTCAAAAGTCATAAAATAAAATAAAATCTTTTATAAAGTCAATGAAAAGCAATAATAATAAAAAAAAAATTATACTTATTTCAGTGATAACATTTAAAACCAAATTTTGTTAAAGCTACAAGAACTGGAGTTGTCTTTTTAACAAAGAACTATTTTTTTTCTGCATCAAAATACGTTGGTTTGGTTTTACTAAGTTTTTCATTTCTTCACATGTATTTGTGTCTTTATATGTCTCTAAGGTCTATTTCCAATAAAACCATTCTGTCTTTATCAACAAATGGAAACGTGCTGTATTTTTAACAAACAATGGACCAAAAAAAGTCACTTAAGAACAGTGTTTTATTGGATTCACAAGCAATTATTTAGTGATGTTCTCATTTCTAGTTTGTTGTTTTCTTTTGCTGCTTTGGTAGGATGAACATATTTCCAGACCTGAACAAGGACAGTAATGCGTTTGAACTTAAGTCACATGACCTTTTCAGACTTCATTAGACACTAGTTCCAAATGAAGCTAGAACCTTGCAATTTAGGGGTTAAAAAACAAAAACATGGCATTTCAAACGTTAGCTTATCTTAGCTAAGAGTTTGTCTACATAACTTTTCACTTACTAAAAAAAACACTTAAAAAACACAAAAAGTTAAACTAAATCTGACTTGTGAGCTGGATTAAATGCTTATGAACAATAATTATAAGTCTGTGACTCAGAACCAATAACCTGAGAAGGTTAAAAATGGCTAACTTGGAAACCATTTGAGGACCACATGACTAAAGCTAAGTTAAACATATTTTGGAGAATGGATCTGAACATTTCAAATCAAACCCATATTCTTCCCAATAAAACAAACTAAGCATTCATTTTGTATAGACTATGAGGAAAGATGTTAGTTGCTAAATTGTGATAAAAGTGGAGTCGCAGATCAAGCTAATCTGTAAGCTAATGCTACTTTGGCTAATGCTAGTTTAGCAAACAAACAAATAACAGCTAAAAGCATGTTCTAGCAAAATATGGAATTAAATGTAACTCTTACTTGATGTATTTTTTGTTTTTTGACAAATGCAGAGCAAATATTTTGACTAATAAACTTTTTTGTCAAACTATTAAACAACTTACTTGCCAATTGTTGGAATATACAATAATAAGTAGTTTGTAAGGAATGAACTTTTAATAATAAATAAAGTTTAATTTAAATAGCTACAATTACACTGTAAAGAATGGGTTTCTGACTAAAACCCTTTAACCGTGTAAAAGCTTTAATTAAAATGTAAAATAAATGGTCATTACTGTTAAATTGCTGTATGTATTAAATTTGAATATTTAAGGCATAAAATAAACACCTACAACTATCTTCTGGATAGGTTTTTATTAGTTTAATATGTGTTTTTTAAGATTTGAGAGCTATTAAAACTCTTATAACAAAAAATAACTGTTCTGTACCGAGAAACATGTTTTAGGATCTAAATATATAATTGTGAAGGTTTTAAAAAGGCCTTTTTGCTGAAATAAAACATTCACAGCCACATGTTACGAGACAGATACACATTCATTATTACCTACAATAAACTATTAAATCAAAGGTAAAAATTTAACTATGACTAATTCTTAAGTTTATAGACTTGCATTAACATTTATTTATTTATTTCCTAAAACGGTTGTTTTTGTTTCACAACATTTAGTGACATGTCCTGCTCTGTCCCACATTCGGCTGCTTGGTTGTGAACTGATGACTCTTGAATTTAATCACAATTAAGTTTCCAGTTTATAACCAAACATTCAGGCTGTAAGGCCTGTCCTTTTTAATGAAATATAATTAAGTGTGTTTACTATTGGGTGACTCTTTATGTCTCTATTTGACGGCGACTGTCCCAGGTCCAACAGTCTCTGTCCCATATGTCTCTGTCCCATATGTCCCTATTTACCCATTGACATATTTAATAAAATACGTTTATAGATTTGCCTTTAAAGCGTTCCCAGTGAACACAGTGTTACTCTGTGAGACATTACGAGTCTTTAAAGCAAACACAAATTATATTCTGTGCAAAGAAAAAAAGTGTCCCAATTTTGAGATTTGGAAATATAGTCACCCTCATTTTATAGCCTTAGGTTCAGAATCGAATTATTATTAAAGAGTTAACAGTCTATATTATAATCCTTTCAGAATCATGATTTAACAAAGTGAGCAGAATATTACCTGAAAAGGTGAGTTGTTGTGTCGCTTCTTCAATGTCTCCAAAAATCAAAGTTAAACCAATTATTTATTTTTTACTTTTTCTGACTTCTTCCTCAGACGCTCACTTCCTTCAAATGCACTGGAGCCAAAGTCAGGTTCAAGTGGCACTTTTAGTAAAGCCTCCTAGTCCCTCGGCTTAAACCAAACCACCACATGCATCCAGACCTGTATTTTATTCTCTCTGTCTCTCGTCCTATTTTCAAAGTCAGATGAGCTTTATCTCAGTTCCACGTCCAAACGTCCTCCTCTTTTTGTCCTCGTTAATCATTGTTAAACGGGTCATTTCTTTTTCCCAAAACAGACCTTTGCTTCTTCGGCGTTTGCAGCAAAAACAGAAACTCTGTCGAGGTCAGATTAGTTTGAAGCCACTGTAAGAGAAAATCGATACGGCAGAAGTTCATTTTCAGTCAGTTTTAAAACGAGCACAGTGGCACATTTTGTGAAATTGTCTTGTTTTATTAAAACCTCGGGCGATAAAAGTAGAAATGCTTTACCAGGCTTTTCTAAAATATGAGTCTATTTGAAGTTATGAGAGTTCCGTGGCTCTTTTATATCAGCCTTTAAAAACTAAGATGTTGTAAGTGTTCTGACAAAAGGTTTGATGCTTTCAAAGACTCACACTTTTCAGCATCTGTTGCACAATTGCAGTGTTTTTTTTGTTCACTAAAACTCTAAATAAAATCAAATTGTATTTATGTGTTTTTCACTCAAACACTCAAAACATGCTCAAAGGTCCAGGGCAGACATTTTGAGGCCTTTTGTCCAATACTCAGGCCTTTTTCATGTTTAACGCAGCAGATTATTGTTTGTGTATTATTCTCACAGAAGGACGTGTTCTTCATACGTTTTTTTTCTTCCTCCTCTGTTACTTTCCCATTTCTGAGGTTCACTGTGTTTTTTGTCCCATTCAATGACCCTGGGATACAATCATTTGTCATGTAACAGGAATATTATTAACTGTATTTCTCTTTTATTTACTATTGTTTCATTTGCTTGGTTTCTGTGCCGGTGCAAACATGTGTGGACCTACCGTGTGTCCTACTTTGAGGGACTGTCCCATTTTCCCAGCTTCTTGTCCCTTGTCCTACAACTATTTGTAAATACAAAACTATTACGGTTTTGAACAGGCTTCATTTTGTAACTTTTACTGCGTCTAACGGACTGTTCTGTTTCTCAGTGTTTGTAAAATCCATTTATAGAAACCTGTTAATGTTGTTTTTCTTTTGCTGCTGATTCCAGTTTAATTACAGTTCTGTCACCGTCTGATTCAGTGAAGCCTCGAAATAAAGGGCTTTGTGCTTAACTCTTTAAATACACCTCACTCACCTGCCTCAGTTTGATTCAGTCACAGCTTTTTTACTCCACTTCAGCACAATTTTTAAGTTTAACGAGACATTTAAAAGGCTTTATTGTCAATCCTTTTAATAGATGAGAATGTTTAATCACCTCTGTTGGTTTATGATCTGTCAATATTGAATCAACGGCAGCAACAACAATCCTACTGGGAAAGTGTCCAGCACTGGCTCTGCTCACACAAAGAAACCGATGAAACAAACAGAAATATTGTCAATACATAATGTATAATTACAGGATCACATCGGTCTAAACCCAGAGTAAGAAGTTTAAAGTGTAACTAAACACCTGGGGAGACACCGAGGGTGGGGTTGAGCCGGGGGCGGGACCTGAAACCCAACAGAGGCGGATTGATTGACAGCTGTGAGAAGCGACAGAGCGGTCTTCACCCGAAGAGGCAGACAGGGCCAGAGCCTTATTTAATTAGGCTACAAGAAATAATCGAAATATCTAAATAAATGGCTAACTAGAACTATAATGCTAACTCCGGACTCGCTGCGGGGGTTTTGACGGAACAAGATGTTTTTATACCAGGGCCGTGAGACCGAGGGTGTGGTGGGGTCGTGCCAGGGGCCTGGGGGGTGAGCCGTTAGTCGAGCTCGCTTACGTTACACAAGGACTGCAGTAACCACCGTTCAACCTGAAGAGGGCAGCACTTAGACACTTTTACACCATATATTGTAAAATGAATATACTTTATACTCAAATGTCAAAACTTTGACTCAGATCAGTGAACAGCACTAATAAGGCCCCATTCTTTCAGATCATTAACTAAAAAAAGTTGGTTTAGGGTTTAGTTACTCTTTAAGAAAAGCTCTAAACTTTGGTTGATATTTTTTGTAGATTAACTTTTTTTTAAATGAAATTAAAAGTCTTTGTTGTTGTGACGGATGAGAGCTGTCACCTAAAAGACAACAACAAAATAATTAGACAATATAAAGAAAATATAGTTACCGGTCGTAACTATTATAATAATATATTTCATCTTTAGCCACAGATGAATGTTGTTTTATATTAGTGTCTATTACTTTCTTACAAAGCACTTTTACATTTATTTGATCTAAATATAAGAACATTTATACTTATACCAGTTTTCTTAAATATTTAAACATTTTAATGAAAAAAAAATCAAATGTGACCAAATACCTCACTTTTTCTATTTTGTATAATCTATATTCATGTTCTGTATTTATACTTATTTATTGTCTACACTTTTTTATTATCTTATGAACATTAAAATTTGCTAAAAGTAAATCTGACTCAAACATTACGAAACATAAAAGTGTACTCACTGTGCTGTTGTATTTTCAGACAGAAAACCTGGAAGTGTCCAGAGTTTGTGTTGAGTTCTCCTAAAACTCCCCGAGAGCCTTAATCTCATCGGCCTTTTAATGAGATTAGCCGCGTTTAATCCAGACATTTTTCTCTGAGAAAACCCCGAGGTCAACGTCCACTGGAACAGAGAGGCTTTATGTCAGATGTTCTGAGTCAGGCCGGGTCAAAACTGTTCCTGTAGACGTGGAAGAACAAGGACACGACCACAACTTTTACCTCACTTTTCTACTGAGATTCTGTCCACTTTATTCTCAGCCTTTGTGCAACCTTTCAGTTTGTGGCGTCTGTATCGGCAGACTAGTGCCTAAAATCCTTTCCATTTTAAGTCCAGTCTAGTACCTGTTTAAACCCCTGTGGTCTTTATGTGCAGGTGTGAACAGGTTTATTTCAATGTATTTATTCAGAAACTAAGACCTTTTTGGCCTTTTGTGCCAATGAACTACCAATAAGAAATTTAACAATAACCTATCCATCTTGGTCACAATCTGCACTAGAACTGTTAATCAGCATTTAAACTAAAATTTATCTAATTTAACACTAGTTCCTTTTTTAACCAACACTGAAAGCTGTTAAAAAATGAGATTGCCTGAATACAGCAAAAGTCTGGTTCCATTTTTCCACGAGACAGCAGTCCAGTTAAACGGCCTAATCATTGACGCGGACTGGAGCACTTTTTGGGGGACACCTTCACCAACAATGGTCTGAAGGTGTAAAAAAGAGGCTGTAGTTCACACCTTCACAATAAAAGTCCATTGTGTGAGGATCAACACTGAGCTGAGGTCAGTGTCTGGACGAGAACAGAGCAGTGTCAGGTCAGGAACAATAATCTCTTTTCTACTCACTTTTCTGTGGAATATTCCTGTCGTCCTCCTCTTTTCTGTGATATTGATAAGGACCCTCCCTCAGCCTTGTGTCCCATGTATGCTACACCAGCGACAGAAAAAAGACAAACCTCTCACTTATTTTATACTGCGGCGTTAAAAAAAAAGACGTCCAGCCAACATCGGTGTATTATGTTCACAGCACAACAAAATAATAAATAACAAACAAAAAGTGCTGTTCAAAATCAAAAAACATTCCTGTCTTTGTGCTTTTACTGCTGTTTCTTATCTCTAGTGTTGACCTGTTCTTGTCCATATACTGACTTCAGTTCAGTGTCGATCCTCACACGATGGGCTTTTATTGTGAAGGTGTCCTCGTTTACACCTCAGCAGCACACTTTTGCACAGTCCTGGAAACGGTCTGCAGACTCTGGGGTGCTGTGGAGGTGCAAGTGGGGACACCGCGGTACGGTACAGGTCTGGGCAGTACGATATGTTTTCCAAAAGGTTTGTAGAAAAAAGTAAAACCCTTTTTAATGCCTTATTTTATTTTTGTGCTCTTATTTTATTATTTATATATGAGTATTGTGTGTGTTTATGCTCACAGAGCACTAGATTTGTCCTGTTATTTTTGATCAGGTAACCAGGAGAGAGCTGTGGAGGTGTGGATGTGGACACCTTCACAATAAAAGTCTCCACACAGAGACATTTCAGAAATAAAAAAACAATAATTCAAATACAAGCTAAGATGAACTGTTTTTTTCTGAAATCCAATTATTACTCATGTCATTGTTGTATGATAATGTATTTATTATAAATTCCATTTGTAAAGATTGCATTGTTTTTAATCTTCTATGTTGTTTTGTATGTTGTGTGTTCTGAAAGCTACAGTCTCTTACAAAACATCTGCTACATTTATTTCTGATGAATGCTCCTGTCTATGGTCCCTGCACAAATAAACTAAATAAACGAAAACACTTTGTTTGATCCGTTTCAGGTCAGACTCAGAGACTGGACCCTACAACAGTCCTTTACTCTTTTATGAATATGTTTTCTGTGAATGACTCTACTGTACTGCCATCGTGTGGTGGTTTAAGGAACTGTGACACTGCTTCATTTCCAAAGCTGCGCCTGTCCTTCTTTTAGGAATTGAATATTTTTAGTGTCATCATACATTTACAATACAATTTGATGCAGAAAACAGAAGGTAGTAAAAAGGCTGTATGTTTACCTGTTATGAGGAATCTGTGAATATTGTCTAATTAATGAGTGAGGGGTTGGATTCTGTTGATTCAACGACAAAAAAACACAAAGACAGAGACACCATGAAAAGGACGAGTCTTATGCCTTTGTGATTTAAACCCACTCGATTCTCTGTTTCCACTGCTTTAAACTGGAGCAGAACTTGTGACATGAAAGAGTGAAAGAGAAGGAACCCTGCAGCCTCTGAATTTAAAGTTCATAATGTTTGGAATAAACCAGGACACTGCAGCAGTACCTCGAGCCTCTCACATCATCACTCACTCTCTCTCTATAGAAATGATTTTATTCTATTTAAAAAGCTGCTGAGATTGTATTTACATTTCTTTTACTTTTTGCACCTGTTCTCTGTGAGATTAATAAGGTCCTATCTTTTATCTCATGTGTTGTATTTGTTTATGGAGCGGACTCTGGGCTTCACCGTCGAACAGACACACTTCTGTTGGAGCAGCACGGCTCGGCTCGGCTCGGTTTCTCCTGAAGAGGCTTGTGTGACTGACTGAATGTTTTAATTCATGAAGCTAGAACCGTAGAGGATCATACACTTGGGACCAGGGGCCAACGTGTCTCCAAAGTGGAACAGAACACTTCAGGGTTTTCATTAGACCCATCGTTCAGAGGACCAAATGATTCATCACCTAATTCATTTTGTTTGTCTGCTTTAACGTAAATTTGATAATTTTTTGTTTGTATTGGATATTTTTCACTTAGTTTTCTTTATGTTTAGTAAGATTTAATTTATTTTAAAGCTATTTCTATCAGAATATGTTGAATTTATTTTGGGGCAATTCAAAAAAATCTCCCACAACCCAGTTTTGGGTCCTGACCCAATGTTTATGATCTAAAAAATCTACTAAAGTGTAACTTAGGCAGACGTTTTGTTGTTTCCTTTGTTCAGAATTGGAGATGAATCGGAGGTGAGTGTTTAAGCCCAGTTTACTGTTGTTCTGTGATATTTTGGCTGAGGATTAGCTCAGATAAAGAAAATATGTACACAACTCAGGAGAGCAGCTGGTGAGGCCAGGGGGTACCCAGGGGGGTTAACACTATATGTTATAGAACTGAAGACAAAAAAAAAAAAAAAAAAACATCTCCCTGAACTGTACAAACTCTCCTGCTTTAACAGTGCCTCAAAAACATGACTTTGACTCATGTAATGCCTTTAATCTTTTGATCTGACACTGACAAAGCAGATTAAATACATATCAGTTTACAGTCTGCATGTTTATTTAAAGATAAGAGGCTTTGGAGTCAGTAAACAAGATGAAGGATCAAAATATATTGTTGGATTTTCTATGAAATTACAATACAATTATGAACAATAGACCAAAAACTCTGACACAGTTCTCAAAGGGTTTGACAATTATTTAAAAAATGACTAATATAACTATTTTTTATCATATTTAT
Organism: Perccottus glenii; assembly: GCA_024416835.2. Taxonomy (NCBI): domain Eukaryota; kingdom Metazoa; phylum Chordata; class Actinopteri; order Gobiiformes; family Odontobutidae; genus Perccottus; species Perccottus glenii. The sequence continues at coordinate 27,185,858 of CM044561.2, read as the reverse complement.
GGTTGAAATTAATTGTTAATTAGAGTTCTACTGAGTTTGTTTTGGTCAGAATACTGCCCACCGTCTGCAATTTTTCTCGGAGGCACAACATTTGGACAAACCATTGTCTGAAGGCTGCTGCTCACCTGGTGGTCACAACCTCAGACCAGATCAACATTCCTGGTTTAGACCTGGTTTAGACTTGTTTAGTCCTAATTTAGTCCTGATTTGGTGTGGTCCTGGCATTTCTGATACAAAAATATCAGAAATGTATTCATTATAATGTAGCCTAAACAGAGACGTGTGGAATAAATGGGCTCAATGTTTCATTTTATATAATAAAGTATTGTTAGTAAGTATTTTAAGTTTTTAACAGTCGGTTTATAGAAGGTTTCAGTTTTGATATAATATAGTTATTTATTTCCAAAAGGCTGTAATCTAATGTTATGTGCACCTCCCTGCTCGTCCACACAGAGGCGCCACTGATAACACTCCATTAGTATTTATTTCTGACTGGCGCAGTCTTATCTGTGCCCTCTGGTATCTGCATTACTGCCCCATTTGTGCCTTTTGCCTACACTTTGCTCGCTCCGTGGGTTATTTCTCAGCAGGACGTCCCCGAAGGCCCCCGCTGGCCCCATAGACGTTTGTTTATCCCAAATGAAAAGGCCATTAGGGGCCATTAGAGCCGGCGGCCGGTGCGGATAGACACACCCTTGGGTTGCACACGCCTAGAGCCTCACCTAATAATGCCCTGACAAGTAGACCTACCCAGAGGACAGCAACTATTCAAAATCTCCTTAAGCTCGTAGACTTAACTTTGGGTGACTAATGTGTTGATTTGGATTTTAAGTTGATTTTTTAAAAATAGCCATCTCAAAGTTCTGCTAAATTTAGTAGTGTTTTGAAAGGATAACAGGAGCAATATGTAACATAAAGAAGGAAAAACTAAAATGTACTATTCAGACACAAATCAATGTCTATTGGTTTAGTAAAGTTTAAAATTGATAAAAGTGGATCTGGCCTTTGTTGAGCTACGAGTTTAAATAACTTAAGTGACTAAGTTAAGCTAATTGTAAAAATGTGCTAAGACAGGAACTGTTGGGTATTTTACTGAAACGTTGTTAGCTTTAGCTATAACCTATATAGTTTATAACACAAATTATTGGCATAAAGGCACTTATTTTACTAAAATTTACTATTATTGTAAAGCCCAAAGAGTTGATTTAGTATGATATTTATGGCATAACCCATGGCTAAAGGCTGAAATATGCTCTTGTCTTTCTCCACTAAGCTAGCAGCGGGCCCTGTGCTGTTGAACATTTGGGTGCGAAGCCGCCCGTCTTGTCCAAACAGCTCAGCTCCGCGGGGCGGTGAGAAATCTCGAACCACTGGGTTGTCTGAAATAACAACCAGGAGAAAAGTTAGACACCATCTGTGCGAAAGACAGCGGGAGCTGCAGTAAACTAATTAACTGCAAGAAAATTGGATTGAAATTTGACCTATTCTGCTAAACTTAAATGAACATAATGTGAAACGGGGGCTATAGTTTTAAAGTCGGCTAGCACATTAGCTTGTTGTAACACATTAAACACTATTAGCTAATCTCATGCTAGACATCACAGGATTTTAACTACATTTACTCCATTAACAAAGAGAAGGCTATTATTCGCTTGTTATCAGGCTACTTAATTAAAATGATGGTGTATTTATTTATACACTAATTGACACAAACTACGATAAAGGGCTAACCCATTAAAACCTCATATATAGCCTAAACATATAGCCTCTTTTTAGTTTGATAACACTTAAGCAAGTATTGACATCACGTGGATTTCTATTGATACAAACCATAAATTTAAACAGAATCCTATATTTTAGGTTATTAAAGTTACCCCAGTGAAAATAACCCTAGTCAAATAGCTAAACTATCTAGCTTTAAACTCTCCCGTTAACAACAGTCAAAACTTTTACTCATATAAATTAGGGCAGATAAAGTTGACTTTTCATTTACAAATAGGCATCAGTAGCTTTAAGTTAAAAACCTATTTGTGGGAAAAAGACTTCGAAATGGTTAGGTATCATTGCACGTCTCCTATAGTTTATTTAACTCTTATTAGTCCTATGTAAATTCCTTCAGTTTGAGTACTTTACAAAATGATTGATAAGTTTGGTCATCATTTGTGACCAGGGGGGCTGTGTTTTCCCTCTAAATGGGATCATTTGGCTGTGGCACCACCTCCCCAGGCCCAGGACACACAAACACCAGCCCGTGTAGCCTCCTCCCTCCGCGGCGTGGAGCTTTATAAACCCCCGGCATCTCACTGTCCAGTCAACACACCTCCTTCACACACCAGCCACTACAACTACCGCAGTCTGTCGGGGAACAGCCGTGCCTTTCTCGGACTGACCGACTTGGACTGAATTGTGGATTGTTATTTGGAGGATTTAACAGCCAAAGCCGAAAAAATGAGCTCAGCGTGTCTGGTCGTCAAGCAGCCTTCCTTCGGCGCAGGTCCGTGGTCGCGCCCGGTGACAGTGAACAGCCGCCAGGAGATAAACACCAGGTATGCACCACACTCAAGATACATTTAAAACACACATAATATATTTTTTAAATGTTTGAAATTGTTTGGAAATTTATATTAAATGGTCTCCATTTTCCTAAACGACCGTTGCGTAGCCGGTCCAAATGGTTGCTAGGCGACGCTATGCAGCGTTAGCCGCCGTTGCTTTACAGAGATTTAACTTTAACAAATTTAACAAACTCATTTTCATCAACAATTCGCTTATGAACGCATTAAATAACGATACACACTACGTTTTCCCACTAAAGCGTAGATCACAGCAATAATATGAGCTTGCATTTTGGAAAGCCAATGGCAGCAGTTTTAGTAGTAGGCTACAGATTTAAAGTTGGAATTATTAGACCCAGTATATTGCTTGCTTTTCATAATACTAGTTTAATAATTAGCATAAAAATAGATACAACCTGGCTGCAACTTTGTCAAAGACTTAAAACTTTGCTTTACTCTCTCTTTATTGGATCCACTTCCCTCACAGGTCCTCTAAGACACCTTCTCTATGTAACCTACAGTGGGCGGTCATTTTTAGTGAAGTTTCTAAGTATTTCATCTTAACATATTTATTCTTTTGTCTTGCAGTCAGACCCCTCTATGGAGACCGTGGTTATCCAGCAGCACCTCCGGACGATGCCAACGAAGTAAACTGGCCTGTGTAAGTGACAACACATTCATTCATATTAGCTTTCTTTTAATGGCTTCTTAAAATAGCACCACAGACAAATTGTTAGAGTAGGTTTATTTAAACAGTTTGTGTCCTGATGCGTTGATAATTACGGCAGTGCAGGAAAGCCCCTGTGTTAGTCCAGTCAGTTAGTCATGTGGAACGCATCAAGGCTCGCAAGGCCGCTAAAAAAAAGGTGTTAGCTTCAAGTAGTTTACTCTCACACCAACGTATCAGTGACTTTTAGGGTCCCTCTAAAAGAAAACACATCCCACAATCCGAAAATAATGTGGCCAGTAGTAGAAGTAGAAAGAGTAACACTTGGCCATACGGCTGGTACTCTCCAGGCCAAGCTAACAAAAGTGCAAAATGAAGACCCTTATTGTCAATTTATGGACGTCATGTTTTGGTGTGAGTAAATACATGCCACTTTGAGGCAAAAAACAAACACCTCTGGAGGTTTTTTCACAAAGTTAGAGAAGGGAAATTCCCACAGTCCCTTTAGACAGTGAACACCTTATTACAGCCTTCACACGGTCAGTGAGGTGCCAACGCGACACAGACTTTGGAGTGCTAGAGATTGGCCTGGCCATTTGACAGTCATTTCAGGCGTTAACAGTCACTTTTAGAGGTGTTTAGATGGGAATGTTTTAGTAACTGTCGGCCAGAGCATAACAGAAGTAGTATATTAGCTTTTTCCATCTTAATTCAGCACTACAGCCTTCATATATTATCTGGAACTAAAATTTCACTAGAGCTTTAAACTGGTTCTTGAGGTGGAGGAAAAAGGGAAGATAAAAATAGTTGGTGTTGTTGAAGTATTAATGCTGTATGCACTCATGTCTTTTTCTCCTCTGTTTCCTTCAGCCTTACTCCAGACCGACAGTGCCCGGCAGCTTCTCGTCCGACGGAAAACCTCAAACATTTCAGCATCCAGTCAGGTCAGTTCACTTTTATGTACATTTAATATTCAACATACATGACATATAAAAGCATTTCTGGATAAAATAAAGGCCCAGTGTACAGGGATAGTTTTTAAACTGATATTTTAAATAATTTTACCTTTCTGTTCAAGTTCAAGTGCTTTAAAATAATAATAATAATAATAATAATTTTTATTTGTAATGCACTTTACATTTGGACAATCTCAAAGTGCTACAGAGCATCCAAAAAATCAAAGTAATTCAATACAAAAAGAAAACGGAACAACATAAGCCTATAAAAAAATGTTCATTGAAAAGCTTTTATAAAAAGAAATGTTTTTAGGTTGCGTTTAAAAGCATCAGTAGTCTGTGGGGCCCTCAGGTAGTCCGGGAGGGTATTCCACAGCCTCGGAGCAGCCGAATATTGAAATAGACCTTGAAAGGACCAGATTTCCAAACCCACATTGAGAATTATTATCTAAAAATGTCTTTTTTCACTTTCTCTCTCTCTAAACACAGACTGTTCTGGCCTAAATCCAAATCCTTTGACTACTTGTACAGCGACGGCGAGGCCTTGCTCAGAAACTTCCCGGTTCAAGCCACAATCAGTTTCTACGAAGAGTCCGACAGCGAAGACGAAGACGAGTATGAGTATGACGAAGAGTACGAGGAAGAGGAGTGCGACAAACCGAGCTCCCATTTTACCTCCTTCAACTAAAAAAAAAAGATGGCTGCTCGTCTGCTGCACACGCTGTTGGGACATTTTGTGGCTTTGAAGCACATTTTACACTTTAATGCTAATTGAGGAAGCTCCACAAAACATTATAACAGGAAACAAAAAACAAAAATAATTATGTTAAGATCACGTTTTTAGGTGTTTGGGTTTGATTTAGAAGTCTAGTCACACAGGAAGTCACTCCTGAGCGATTAATAAATAATTACTAAATTGTACTTTGTGGCTTTAAATCAGAAATAAAGATAGGTCTTGATGTGATAGATATTTTTGGCCACAAATATCAGACACTGTCAAAATTTCAGAGAATTGTAATCAGTGCTTGTACGACCAAAGAGTAGTAGATGGCTATGTAACAGACGTATGCTAACTTCTTACCCTCTCTTACACAAAACCCAGTTAATGTCTTTTTTTTTCCAAACTCCACTGCTTTTTCTGAAGCCCACTGAAGTTGACTCTTGCTGATTCTGTTTTTGAGTTGAATAACAGTCTGCACCAAGACACAGAAGGCTTAACCAAGACCAAGTTTTATTTTGAAGAACTCCTGGTTCCACAAACATTTACTTTTGCCTGCCTTTTTCTGATTCAAAGCTCGCTGATCACATGACCACTGCAAAATGAGAACAAAAGGCTATATGTATTGATGAATAGAATCCTTTTATTCCTCATTAGTGCTAATTTCTTAAAAAATCAGTGTGGACATAGCCTAAGTCTTGAATCTCCAGACTCTACATTTACTCTGCTTTTACTTCTTGACTTCTTCTGTGATCACATGTTTCTGTTTGTAAATACCTCTCACCACAATACCAGCATTTACATTTGTGTGAACGGTGCCAGAAAAGCCATTTTTTTGTATTTTCATCATATTTTCTCCCACATTGGGACAATCTCAGGGTCTTATCCTCACCGCTGTAAATAGAATGTAACTTCCATCTTAACTTATGAATGTACAGTATATAAGTATTTATGTTATTTTTTTTATACATTTGTCACTGTTTAAACTGAGGTTGTTTAAAATATAATAAAACCTTTTGGGGGAAGAATTATTTTATCTGCTGCTTCTTTGTGATAATGTGATCAGAGAATTATCAGGTCCACAGTGGAGTTATCAGGGATTTTAAAGAGGTTTTTACCAACGCTATCTCTGCTCTCAAGCTTTTGATGTTGAGCTGAAACTGTAAAGGAGAGAAAAAGAAAAAAGAGAAGCGGGGGTTTGTTCTGTTTGTCTTTGATCCACGAGATGGAGAACTGAACAGGACACAATAAACAAGAAAAACAAATGGCTAAATTCCAAAGACTAAGATTTCAAGAGAGAACAGTTTGCTCTGAAACAACAAATTCCCAAAGTCTGGTTGAGCTTTAAATCCAAAGATAGTAAAGAATCCACCATATAAGGTTACATGTTCACTAATGTTTTAACAAGGACTGTATGTTACACAATACACAATGACTTTATGAGATATTAAACTCATGTAATCACCCTTAAAACCACAGACTTATAGACCCATATCTCAAGTGCCCAGGAAGAGCACCATTTACCAAACTGCATTAGTTTGTCTCAGAGCGAAGCCCTTATAATCTCAGTTAAATACTTTTCTTTGAAATATACAGCCAACAGAATTTCACTTCTGCTCTTGGCTAGAATCTGCAACATTCACCACCAGATGTCACCAAAAACGACTTTAAATGATATTGTTTTTTTAAGGAATGTATTGTTTAGTATTTTTAACACTGTCTGTGGGTGTCTGGGTGGGTGAATGCGGTTTATTTGTACGTCTGTTTATTCTGCCTTCTGGAAATCTAACTCATATCAACAAAGACCAGACTTTTTTGAACAGAAAAAGAGTAAGGACGGTATATTAGTATATTTTACTGTTTCCTAAATGTCGGCACAAAATAGCTCGTATAGAAAGTGCAGTGAATGTTTCCATTTCAAAATCGTATCAGTGTGGACACAGCCTTAAGAGTTGAAATAAGAAACCAGAGGACAGTGATAATAATGAGGTCGTCCCTGAGTACAATCAGTGCAGGGGTCAGTAAAGGTCAGAGGACAACCCTGGGTTTTTCAAAAGGCTGTGGTGTCAGTTTACAACCAATCTCTGTGGCATTTGGAGAATAATATTGGTTGCTATCCTATAAAATGTGTTCATTGTAGTATTTCTGTAATAGAGGCAGAAAACAGATGCGACTGACTTCATTAAAATGGTGTAACACTCGCTGTGAAGCTAAAGCTAACAGCTGTTGTGTGATGAGCTATTTCTCACTCCGTCTGAGCTAAAATAACTCCTGTATGTTGTCCCTTGGGCCTCAGGGCTGGTACTACAGGAGGCACAATTCATACCGGGTTATGTGCATAAACATAATCATACTTTATAGTATTTTTCTTTCTTATATAGTAAAAAATTAAATGTCAATGTTCATTTTTGACAACTGTTTGTGGCTTTTAACTGCCACTAAGCTAAGCTATTTGAGCGATGCAAATGCTAGTATAACTTTTACATTTCTGATTTATTTTAATGAAGTCAAAAGAGTAGGATGTATTATTTTGTGATTTGGACACAGTTTACTTGTTGCACTGTAGGGAAAACAAATCATTTCAATCCAATACTGGCTTTGTTGTCCAACAGTTGCTTTGTACAGTTTTACATTTTGTTTGGAGTGTTATATACATATTGTTTGTAAAATTTAATGAGGCAGAAGCTAGATGGTTGTCGCTAAGAATCTTGGGAAACTGAGTTTGTGCGCCCAAGGTGTGGCTGGACTGACTTTTCTGCCGTCTCTATTCATTTCATCTCCGCCCGAGAAGCAACGGCAAAAACCAGGGCATTATCACGTCTTTGTCTCCGGTTAAACCACCCCCGCTTTCCCGTTACACCCCCGAGGAAAGCCCCCATGTCCGTTCAACCGACGTATCTCCCGTTAGTTCCCCCGTTTGTTGTTGTTTTCTCTTTTTTTTTGCTAATTTTCTTTGACTGTTGACGTCGTGTCCCGCCCACTCTCCCTGTTGCGTCGTGGTATCAGCACTGTGATTGGCTACTCGCGGGGAATCCACCTTTCTCATTGGTTTGCGCTCACGTCAATCACAATCCTTAGCAGTGACTCATGTGGGAGTTCCCTCGCTGGAGTCGGCGAAGGAATGGAAACGCTTTTTGCTGAAGAGGAATGAAGGTAGGACAGATTTTAACCTATATTCTTCCACAAAAACAAGTTAACACTGCTGCTGTAACCGTCCAACCGTTAAATTTAAAATCATATTTATTTTTTACTGGATTCACAAAGCGTCACGTCAGGTTCTGCTTTTAAAAATGTCTTAAAGTGAGTATGAATTTTTCATCTAGTCCCAGATTAAACTGGAACCAGGCAGAGAGTCCATTTCCATTCCCCCGTGCGACATTATATTTAAACACCCGTTTTAAGTCTTTGTAGGGATTTTTTTAACGTTTATAATCAGTTAATAAACAGTATTTTGACAGTTTCCCGAGATGCTTCTTGATGAATAGCAGGCGTTTTGTCTACGTTCTTCTCTTTGCAAGTCTTTTTTTTTTTGGTTCTTCCAATGTTCTCCCAGGACACATTTTAAACTCTCTGTGCATTTTCTCTCCCGGTGTGTGTCCGTCTTGATTTAACTTGGTCTACATTCAGACATTTTTTGCCATCCGTCTGTCTCTGTTGCCATGGAAACCGGCCCAGCCTGCTCCACATCCTTGGCGTCTATTTTTATTTATAGTGTAGCCTATATTTGCCATTTTGGGGCTAAAGGGGGCCGGCTGCTCTCAGAACCACAGACGGGTCATGCATTAATGAAAACTCTGCCCGTGTGGGTCTGTATTTGAAGGAACAAGGTTTTGTTCTTACCATTTTGTTGACATCGTCACATCTGATTGCAGTAGTGTATCAGATATTTCTTTTCCCTCACAGTAGTGGTCAGTAAATAGGAGACAAACTCACTAATACATCTTTGAACCTATGTTTATACCAGAGGTGGGGCAATAGCCCATAATGTATGTATCATTATCGTATTGTTCCTGTTCCTGGAGATAGACATTTGGAAGTTATGAGCTAAAGCAAAAACTAAAAGCATGTGATTAGACATTGGTTCATTTCAGACAAAAACATTGGAGAATAGAAACTTTGCACATCATTTCTTTGGGACGGGTCGGAACGAGAGAGAAACCCAAAAACATATCAACACACACACCTCAGACTGAGAAAGGCATATTGGATTTAGAAACTTCAAACCTTAGCCCAAAGACCTTAATCTAAGCTTTTTTCTATAGTTACACCAGTTTTTTGTGCAAAATATTGACACCCCTTTTGTTGTAATTTTGCGATGAATTGTGATGTCATGTTGTAAACATGGAGTTAACTTGTTTTTTATGAATTCCCTGCTGACTGTATTCATTTTCTTAATATACTCATATACACTGTTTTTTGTATTCATTATCAATATTTAATCAAATGTTTAAAATATATACTCCATGACATGTTTTTCTACTATTTGTATAATTTATATTAAGAATACAGTTTGATGTTTTTTCACTGCTCAATGAATGACCTCTGACCTTATTTAGAGCTCTTCTCCCATTTACCTGATGAAGGCCGAGCGCCGAAACGTTTGTTTGTTGATTCCTTTTAAAGTCTCACATTAGCAATTTTCTGTCCTGGAGACAAATGACATTGAAATGACACAAATAAAAAGAATACAAGCACAAAATCCTCTTTTTATTAGAAATTGTGTTGCACCATGAGATTCCCACCCACTGTTCTATCCCATTAAAACATTTTTACTGTTAAATAAAGTAATAAATTACACTTGAGCGAAACGTTTAAAAATGATACCATATCTATAATTATAGAATAAATTCTAGATATGATATGATTTTATTTGTACAGGGACAGTGCACAACACTACATTAATTAGATGCTGATAAAGGTTTAGCTCCAAAAAGTCTGAACCCCCTTTGAAATACTCCAGTAGGAAATGCTTTACACATATTGACTGTTAGCATCACTAGCTATATAGGCTTTATGTTCTTCTTCCTAATAAGGTCATGGAGTTGTCATTGTTTGAGTTTTATCCATTTAATGATCAAAAATGTCAATATTCAGCCTTTTTCCTCAGATCCTAACAGAGGGACAGTATTTTCGAGAGCTGCTCGTGGTCGTATCTGTGGCTCGTTCTTGGGTTTTTTGCTTTTCAATTGATTGACTAGGCGTTAAATGCAGCTTCGGGGCAGGGTTTAGTCTCATGTTACAAAGTGGATTGACACCAACAGGCCCAACAGGCCGAGGCTAGAGCATTCAAAAACTCTCTTGATAAAAATGATGGGCACGTCTTAAAACAGACATTAAAACTGACATTACTTAGATTCAATTTTTGTCATACTGACCTTTTCGTAAATTCATGAAGAGGCCAATGAATAAGGACTTTAGTTGTAGCCGTGTCTTGTGTGTGTCACAGAACACACTCATTTTGTCCTGCTGTCTTGGTCCTAAAAATAGGGCTGTCCATTGTGGGATGTAGTGCTATCTTTGGGCCTGTTTGAACTAGGGCTGCACAACATCCATCAAATATAACTACTTGTTAGTTCTTAATATGATGCATATTTACTTTATGCCTTAAAGTCTTTGTCCAAACAGAGAATTAAATCGAACTGTGGTGCCTCAAATCTCACGTTTGTTTAATGATGTGCAGCCCTAGTTTGAAGTATGGTGTTACAGAAACCAGACATTAGTTTAAACTGATTTAGCCATGCTATACTAATTCATTCTAATGTTAAAGCTAAAGGCTGACCATCACATCTTTCTTTGAACACAATGCATTAGAGGCTCACAGACTGAACGAGCTGAGGATGTGAAAATCTGTTGTTGGACTGGAACTGGACCTAGGGGCTGTGAGAAAGGAGACCCACGGTACAATGACCTGTGGCAAACTGGAAACTTAATTCAGCACAGATTAAAACCCAAACAACAGCATAGCAACCTTTTAAGTTTAGATCTTCTACCATTCTGTAATTATCTCTCGTCTCGTTAAACATTGCCAATATGTTTCCTTGTTTCTCTTTGCTTCCCTTTTCTCTGTTTATGTGTGTTTTTTGGACTGTTTCTCTGTTTTCGGACACAGCTCCTCCTAAAATAGACACTGATTGACGCTGATAAACCGTGTAGACAAACAGCCAATAGGAGCGTCTCTTCAAAAGCAGACCTACTTCTTCATGAACATGTGATGGCTCCTCCTTTTCTCACTTGGGAATAAATAAATAAACCCGTTCGTAAATGTTTGGAGCTGCTCTTACTGACCTTTTCTCACGAAGTAACCTGACACAGCCCTGTCGCTCGTTTTATTCTATACAGTATAATCCTGTTACCATATTATTAAAATATGACAACGCTGCCTATTTTTAGGCCAGTTATTTTTAAAGCTTAAGTTATAAACTTACATGTTTTTTTGTTTTTTTTAACACATCGTCAACCCCTTCTGAAAAGTAGGCCGCTGCTGTTATGGCTCAGTGCTCCTCTGCTCTGAGACTCAGCCAACGCAAACAATAGAGACTCAAACATGCACAGCACTTACAACGCTGCATTTATTGTTTTAAATTTATTCTAAAAACATGTATTAAATCTCAGAGTCACGACTCTCAGCTGTAGGAAAAGTAGCTCATAGAACCGCTTTTACAAGAAGACACTCAGTAGAAGAATAATAGTCTGTGCATAAATAATATTACGGCAGCAGACGTGAAATCATAAACTGCTGAAGTGAGGCTGAATTTGATTTGAAGACATTTTCCTTGGATCAGGATGTGCCCTGTGTTCTTTTAATTGAATATCCATTGTGCTGCAGAAGGAAGGATCAGGTTAGATTTGACTGAGTGAAAGTTCTCATTGAACAAACTACACACTCCTCTCGCCAAGGCCTGTGATTGTATTTCTAACCATTTGTCTGATTTTCTAACTTTTCTTGTCTGGTGTAGGTCTCCAGTGCCACCGACCGTGAGTAGCAGCAGAGCATGGCGGCAGGTGAGAGAACGTTAATAATGGCACGGTTTGTTTGTGTCGCTGTTTTTGGTGAAGGTCAGAGCTTGTGTATGAACTCAATACCAACCTCATCAGTCACTTCTTTTTCTGAGAAATTAACAACAGACAAAAGGTTTTTGAGCTTTGTTTAATTTTGTTGTACATGTGGTTGGTTGAGCTGACAAGCCTCATCAAGTCAAAGAAGTCACATACAGCTTACCTTTTGTTACCACTCAGCTTTTACCACCTTTACAAGAAAAGTCCTGTCTCTTTTTGAGAAATAAAACATATTTGAAGCAGACTTTTATAAACTTGGTTCATTGATAATTTTGAATCTAAATTAGGCTATGTCCACACGAAGCCAGTGCATCCCTATCTGATCTTTTTTTTCCGTAAACACGGCGTCGTCTCAAGAAATATCTGCGTACACACGAAACCACTGAAACCGGCTGAAAACGATGTAGTATATATGCCAGACCAGTATGGGGCGCTGTAATTCTGCCACAGATATACACTATACACGGAGAAGAAGACTTTGAGCATGCGCATAACCTTGCGCGCTGCAGAAGAAGACGAAGACCAAAATATTTATTTTCTAATAAAAACAAGTTCTCAAATTGTTGCAGTCATATATTTAGAGTGTAGTAATTGGTGCCCTCATGTTTGTTGTTTGCTCTTCAATATACGGACTGAGTTCTGAGTGCTTTGGACATGCGGACATTCTCTCTCCATTCATTTTCTCCAGGTTGCTCTCCTGGTTCTCTTTCGCGGTGGATCTAAGAGCATGTGGCGTATGGTGTTGTCCATTATCGCTTGTTGCTCACCACAACTGCATAGAAGCAATAGATTTTGCTGTAATAAAGCTAGTAGGCTTAGTAGCTTCTGCAGCACGAACTCAATCATGTAGTCCGCCATTATTGTTGTTGCTGTTACGTGTGACGAGGCCGACACGTGATGCGATGACATCATCGTTTTCACAAAATATACGGATTGGCTGTACACACGACACCGCAAGGGTGGAGGTGTCAGATTTATCCACTTTAGAACCCGGTTACAGATAATAGCGGATTCAGTCTCCCAAAACGCCGGATCTGTGTGGACGAAACGCCGATACGATAAAAAATGTATATGGATACAGTGATTCGCGTCTCCGTGTGGACAGCCTCTGAGAGTAAATGCTGTTGTAGCAGTGAGAGGCTGGAGGAACAGCTGCTGCAGGAAACATTCTCCTGTTTCTTTCGTTACCTTCACAGCTGCAGCAGGTTCCTGTCTTTTAGACACTCACAGGTTCTGTTTGTGTTTGATGCAGTGGAGACGATAAATACAAGGTTTAAATTCATGAAGCCAGAGCCACAAACAGCTGTTCAGAGTGTGACGGACGTTAAACAGACTGTGGATAAAGACTTTAAATGCTCTATCTTTAACAAACAGACCTCACTCTGAATATTCACTCATAATAATGATGTAATAATGTATTCAGAAAGAGGCCTGTGAGGATTACAAACGTGTAGTTCATTAACACAAGCTGTGCATCACTGGTGTCTGCTTCATCAATCTGAAAAGCAGCTCAGGGCAGTGTTATAAAACTGTTAATGGAACAAAAAAGTTAGTCCGGACGTTTGAGTGACAGCAGCTGTAACAGAGAAGAAGATGTGTGGAGTAGTTTTAAGTCGTCACAGCTCTGGTTTTGGTATCTGTATCTAAACCTCACCTGATGATCTGATTAAACCATTTGTATTAATGAGTTCTGACACTGTTTGACCAAAGGTTGATTTGTGTCTTTAGCGTTCCTGGACGGCCGGGATGCCCACTCCGTCCTGAAGCGCTTCCCTCGAGCCAACGCCTTTCTGGAGGAACTGAGACAGGGCAACATCGAGCGCGAGTGTGTCGAGGAGAGCTGCAGCTTCGAGGAGGCCAATGAAGTCTTTGAGAACAAAGAAAAAACCGTGAGTGTTTAACCAAACCTGTCGAGCTGTGCTGCCTTTAGTGCCACGCATAACATACCTTCATGTCCTTTTAAAAATAAATACTGCACAAAAACATGTCTGTGTCATAGTTGTGCCTCAGTGCTTACCTTAACTGGTGGTACCGTCCCAAAAAGGAAAAAAATCCCTCTAACGTACCTTCTCTGGATCTGTTCCAATGATCTGGTGGAATGATCTACTGCTGCTACAAGATCAGCAGATTCTGTAGCCATCTTTAAAAAACACCTGAAAACACATGGACACCTGACTGACAAACACTGAGTTCTACTTTCTTTCTATTGATTCTTTCTCATTATTCTTAGTTTTGTAAACTGGTCTGGGTTCTAACTGACTAGTTTCTAGTGCACTTATGCTTTTTTTCCTCACTTGTAAGTCGCTTTGGATTAAAGCGTCTGCTAAATGACTAAATGTAAATGTAACTCCGATCTGTCCTGTTTTTCCAGATGGAGTTTTGGAAAACCCGCAGCGTGTACACGGTCAACAGCGGCGAGCGCTCTGAACGGGCTGACACCGTTTACATGGTCATCCCTCTTTTGGGCGTGGCTCTGCTCGTCATCATCGGCCTGTTTCTGCTTTGGCGATGTCAGCTCCAGAAGGCCACGCGCCGTCGTCCCGCCTACACCCACAACCGTTACCTGTCCACCAACCGCAGCTCCCGGAGTCTGCCGCGGATCTTAGTCCACCGCGAGGCGCACGAGGAGGCCGTGGCGCCGCGCTCGAACGTGGTGCTCGCTCAGACGGACGGTCAACGCGGGTCGCAGCAGCAGAGCGGACGACTGTATGTTCAGGACGCCTCTCTGTCTGTGGCGTCCCGTCTCTCAGGAGCCACGCCGCCGCCGTCCTACGAAGAAGTAACGGGACATTTAGAAAGCAGCGGCGACGAGATTTCAGCGCCGTCTTATAATGACCCGCCGCCAAAATACGAGGAGATAATCAAAGATAAATAAAACTCTAGAAACAGTTTGTATTTAAAGAATGGTTTAAACTCTCTCGTTCTGATTTTTATTCAAATACAAAGTCTGCCAAGTCCTAAAAACAATGTTGAACTGAACAGTTCTCTCCAGAAGATGCATTTTTGAAACGCCAAAATGGCTTCCTGAAAGTTCTGGCTTGTTTTTTTTTTTACATTGTGAGGGAAACAAGTGACACAATGGGCCTCTTTGAAGTGAACAACACTCTTTTTACCAAAGCACACTGGATCTGAGGACCACTTTTGAACCAAGCATTTTGCTTTTTGACGGCAAACTAAGATTATCAAAGAGAGATGACGCACGTACAGTTTGTATCGGAAGAGTAGCTTTTCTTCTCTTCTGGTCTTTGCAACTACTTTTTTGTTCAAAATACAAAATCCCAAAGCCACACTCAGAACAAAAGTGCATATGCCAAGCTCCAAAAGGGCTTCCTTAATGGTTTGCCTTGCTGTGTGTTACATAATGAGGTAGACAAGTAACACAAAGGAGCTCTATGAAGGATATGTTAACATGGCTCAAATAAACAATAATTAAATGAAAAATCCTTATCAACCGAAGCATTGTAACCAGAAATTGTAAAAGATGGATATTAAGAAATTGCAAGAGAATGTGAAATCACAGAACTACAAAATAATTGTCCTTTTTGGTTGAAGAAGACTTTGGGGGCGGGGCTTGATTTGTGTAAACAGAAATATTGAAAAGGCACAAATCCAACATAAAAGAAGATCATTGACATATAATGAAAGTTGTACCTCCTCGTGTTGGATTTTTATTTCACAACTAACCGGATCGTAAAGTCTCTAAACCGGACTTTGGACTCGGCTCTAAGGCTGGTGTTGGTGCAGTGTCTTTGGCCGAATGTATCCCCTGTTCTCTGAACGTGGTGCTTTTATTGTGACAGTGCTGTGCATCGAGTAAAGGAGTGTTTTTAAAGAAGTGACAGTATTAAGGCCAAAGGTCAGGGCCAGTCCTCCACACAAACACATTTAGACCTGGTTTAGACCTGGTTTAGTCCTGGTTTAGACCTGGTTTAGTCCTGGTTTAGACCTGGTTTAAACCTGGTTTAGTCCTGGTTTAGTCCTGGTTTAGACCTGGTTTAGTCCTGGTTTAGTCCTGGTTTAGTCCTGGTTTAAACCTGGTTTAAACCTGGTTTAGACCTGGTTTAGACCTGGTTTAGACCTGGTTTAGTCCTGGTTTAGTCCTGGTTTAGCCCTGGTTTAGACCTGGTTTAGTCCTGGTTTAGTCCTGGTTTAAACCTGGTTTAGACCTGGTTTAGACCTGGTTTAGACCTGGTTTAGTCCTGGTTTAGTCCTGGTTTAGTCCTGGTTTAGACCTGGTTTAGTCCTGGTTTAGTCCTGGTTTAAACCTGGTTTAAACCTGGTTTAAACCTGGTTTAGTCCTGGTTTAGACCTGGTTTAAACCTGGTTTAAACCTGGTTTAGTCCTGGTTTAGTCCTGGTTTAGACCTGGTTTAGTCCTGGTTTAGTCCTGGTTTAGTCCTGGTTTAAACCTGGTTTAAACCTGGTTTAGTCCTGGTTTAGTCCTGGTTTAAACCTGGTTTAAACCTGGTTTAGACCTGGTTTAGACCTGGTTTAAACCTGGTTTAGTCCTGGTTTAGTCCTGGTTTAGACCTGGTTTAGTCCTGGTTTAGTCCTGGTTTAGTCCTGGTTTAAACCTGGTTTAAACCTGGTTTAGACCTGGTTTAGACCTGGTTTAGACCTGGTTTAGACCTGGTTTAGTCCTGGTTTAGTCCTGGTTTAGCCCTGGTTTAGACCTGGTTTAAACCTGGTTTAGTCCTGGTTTAGTCCTGGTTTAAACCTGGTTTAAACCTGGTTTAGACCTGGTTTAGACCTGGTTTAAACCTGGTTTAGTCCTGGTTTAGTCCTGGTTTAGACCTGGTTTAGTCCTGGTTTAGTCCTGGTTTAGTCCTGGTTTAAACCTGGTTTAAACCTGGTTTAGACCTGGTTTAGACCTGGTTTAGACCTGGTTTAGTCCTGGTTTAGTCCTGGTTTAGTCCTGGTTTAGACCTGGTTTAGTCCTGGTTTAGTCCTGGTTTAAACCTGGTTTAAACCTGGTTTAGACCTGGTTTAGACCTGGTTTAGACCTGGTTTAGTCCTGGTTTAGACCTGGTTTAGTCCTGGTTTAGTCCTGGTTTAGTCCTGGTTTAGTCCTGGTTTAAACCTGGTTTAAACCTGGTTTAGTCCTGGTTTAGACCTGGTTTAAACCTGGTTTAGTCCTGGTTTAGTCCTGGTTTAAACCTGGTTTAGTCCTGGTTTAAACCTGGTTTAGTCCTGGTTTAGTCCTGGTTTAGTCCTGGTTTAAACCTGGTTTAAACCTGGTTTAGTCCTGGTTTAGTCCTGGTTTAAACCTGGTTTAAACCTGGTTTAGTCCTGGTTTAGTCCTGGTTTAGACCTGGTTTAGTCCTGGTTTAGTCCTGGTTTAGACCTGGTTTAGTCCTGGTTTAGTCCTGGTTTAAACCTGGTTTAAACCTGGTTTAGACCTGGTTTAGACCTGGTTTAGACCTGGTTTAGTCCTGGTTTAGACCTGGTTTAGTCCTGGTTTAGTCCTGGTTTAGTCCTGGTTTAGTCCTGGTTTAAACCTGGTTTAGTCCTGGTTTAGTCCTGGTTTAAACCTGGTTTAGTCCTGGTTTAAACCTGGTTTAGTCCTGGTTTAGTCCTGGTTTAGTCCTGGTTTAAACCTGGTTTAAACCTGGTTTAGTCCTGGTTTAGTCCTGGTTTAAACCTGGTTTAAACCTGGTTTAGTCCTGGTTTAAACCTGGTTTAGTCCTGGTTTAGACCTGGTTTAAACCTGGTTTAGTCCTGGTTTAGACCTGGTTTAAACCTGGTTTAGTCCTGGTTTAGTCCTGGTTTAGTCCTGGTTTAAACCTGGTTTAGTCCTGGTTTAGTCCTGGTTTAAACCTGGTTTAGTCCTGGTTTAGACCTGGTTTAAACCTGGTTTAGTCCTGGTTTAGACCTGGTTTAGTCCTGGTTTAGACCTGGTTTAAACCTGGTTTAGTCCTGGTTTAGACCTGGTTTAAACCTGGTTTAGTCCTGGTTTAGTCCTGGTTTAGTCCTGGTTTAGACCTGGTTTAGTCCTGGTTTAAACCTGGTTTAGTCCTGGTTTAGACCTGGTTTAAACCTGGTTTAGTCCTGGTTTAGACCTGGTTTAAACCTGGTTTAGTCCTGGTTTAGTCCTGGTTTAGTCCTGGTTTAAACCTGGTTTAGTCCTGGTTTAGTCCTGGTTTAAACCTGGTTTAGTCCTGGTTTAGACCTGGTTTAAACCTGGTTTAGTCCTGGTTTAGACCTGGTTTAGTCCTGGTTTAGACCTGGTTTAGTCCTGGTTTAGACCTGGTTTAGTCCTGGTTTAGACCTGGTTTAGTTCATGTTGTGCACTCGCCTTTTTTTGGTCATTTTCAAGTCTTTTTCTCTCTTTATATATTTCAGTTCTGAACAGACTCACTGTAAATATTCTTAAAGTCACTGGTTCCACTTCCTTCTTTTGAGCGTCTCGTCTCATGTTTCTGCAGACGTTCCCTTTTTATTCATTTTTTATAAATAAGTTAAATACATAATTGTTTGATAATTTTTTGTAAAAGGCCACTTTTTGAAGCTTTTTCAAACATTCCAGTTAAAATTCAGCTTCTTTTGAGTTTAGACTAAATGAGCAAAGTCACTGCCAAAATGTCACTTCAACCAAATCTTGTGTTTTTTGTTTTTTTATTTCACATTTGTCAAAGTTTACATCAGAATTAAGGTGCACTTCTTACAGTTTCACATCTGTGGCCTATATGTAGTATTTTATTTTTATATTGTGGTCATTCTCTGCCTTTTCTTTACAGCAAACTCAAAAAAATACAAATAAAAACACTGCATCGTAATAACAGTCTGTTGGCTCAGTACTCCCTCTACTGGCCCCTTGTAGAAATACAGCAAACACAAAGGACATTGTTTAATGACAAAAGGCACGTTTGCGCTCACTTTTCAGCTTTTATTTTGTCATAAATGTTCATATACGTGTGGGTGTGTTTTCAGCTTTTCTATGTTTTTTTTTTTCTATAATTTAAAAGTGAGACTACTCTGCTGTAAAATGTCTTCCTTTATATTCGGTGCAATCCTACTGCATTTCTCAAATCCAAATGTATAATGTATTATTATTAAATATCAATAAAGGGCACTATACGGTTGATGTTTGATATCAAAAAAATGTGTTTGAGTGACTTTTTATTCAGAGAACAGACTTTAAAACAGCACTGCTATAAAAGTACTCTATGACACTTTTGGACAAAGATTTTTAGCAAAATCTTCTTGTACCACTTCTGTTATTAGTACATGCTACTATTTTATATTGAATTCTTTTGTAATTTTTCTTACTTGTGGGTCTTTTAAATAAAATATATATTATTCTTGGTCTAGAGTCCAAAGGTGTGTAGACAAAAGAAAATTATTTTGCGATTATGTTCTTTTTAATCTATAAGCTTTGATGTAATGTTTTTATAGCAAATAATTATATATATAATATTTTTTTGTTCCAATTAATTTTGACAGTCGAGATTTTTATAACTGCGTTTTTATTTCTTACTTTTATTTCGAATCTGACCGGAAATTCCAGCGTTGCTATTTCCGGTCAGGAGTTTGCTAACTCGGAATTATACTATCTATGCTCGGAACTCAAGCGGGTGTTGCCACAATTAAATCAGGTCAGTTCATAAGTTTTTACTCATTTTATCTTTTTAACAACTTAACGTTTAAACCCAACCATGTTCGTTTTTGTGTAGCTTTTATTAATGTTTAAAATCTGTAAAGTTTGATCTTAGTTTAGCTACCTGTTGCTAAAAAAGTTAGCCGTAAGGAGCTAAAACGTTTATTTCTATGGCAACAAGCAGTACGTTACTTTAGTAACGTCCGCAAAAGCTCTTACAACAAGAAGATTCAAGATTCAATTCATTCAAGATTCAAGATTTTATTCGTCACATACAAAATTATATACAGCATATATAACCAGCAGTGAAATGTGAGTCAGGTCCGCTCCATGGACAGTGCAATTATTAAGGAAAACACACAGATGAAAATATACATAAATGTAGCTATGTAAGAATGAGATAAAAGTAAACAATAAAAAATATAAGAATAAAATATAAAAATGTGTAATGTGTAATGTGGGAATAAATCTAGATCGCAAAATACTGTACATGAATGTAAACTGTAGACTTAAATATTAAAATGTACAGGGATGTACAGTGTGCATATATGCATTTAGCTGTGGTCTTAAATATTAAGATACACAGGAAGGTGCAGGAAGCAAATGTGCAAAACAGTTTGTAGCAAAACAGAGTGACACTGTCAGTGTGAGGTAGCTGGTTTAGAGAAGAACCTTCGCTGCATCACATTTCTCTCATTTAGACCCGAGGTGTTGGTTTTATTGCTTTTATTGTAGTATTTAACCTTAAAATAGCTATATGTGAGTATTTTCAGTATTTAGCTTTAATTAATAATAAAGATAATGTTAAATGTGATACGATCGCGTTGAAGATTCGAAATAAATAAAATAAAATACCTTGAACAGCTAGATTAGAGCTTTTTTCTTAGAACAAGTTGGATTTGAACCGGTTTTAAATTTAAACAGGCTTTATTTACATTTCAAATAGGTTTTAGTTGGATTTGAATAGGTCTTAGATGGGTTTCACCAGGTTTTAGTAGGACTTTGATGGTTGGGAAAACTTTTAGGTGGATTTGAGCAGGATTTATTAGAATATGAACAGGTTTTAGTTGAATTTTGGTTTTATTTTGACAGGGTATGACGTCGCACACTGTGTTCCTCGGGGACAGGTCTCCGGTCCCGGGTCAAGATCCGGTTTTTATGGAGACCATCAGTAAAAACATGAGAGTCCCAGACCGGCTCAGTGTTGGACCAAGTCAGAACCTGGACCAGGACCCGAGGAACCAAACCGAGAGGAACCAAACCAAGGCCCCAATGGTTTACAGCATGCAAGTCCCAGAGCGGCTCACGTACACAGGTCTAAACCAGGACTAAACCAGGACTAAACCAGATCTAAACCAGGTCTAAAACAGGACTAAAACAGGACTAAACCAGGTCTAAACCAGGTCTAAACCAGGTCTAAACCAAGTCTAAAACAGGACTAAACCAGGTCTAAACCAGGTCCAGGACTAAAACAGGACTAAACCAGGACTAAACCAGGTCTAAACCAGGTCTAAAACAGGACTAAACCAGGTCTAAAACAGGACTAAACCAGGTCTAAACCATGTCTAAACCAGGTCTAAAACAGGACTAAACCAGATCTAAACCATGTCTAAACCAGGTCTAAACCAGGTCTAAACCAGGTCTAAACCAGGTCTAAAACAGGACTAAACCAGGACTAAACCAGGACTAAACCAGGTCTAAACCAGGTCTAAAACAGGACTAAACCAGGTCTAAACCATGTCTAAACCAGGTCTAAAACAGGACTAAACCAGGTCTAAAACAGGACTAAACCAGGTCTAAACCATGTCTAAACCAGGTCTAAACCAGGTCTAAAACAGGACTAAAACAGGACTAAACCAGGTCTAAACCAGGTCTAAACCAGGACTAAACCAGTTTTAAACCAGGTCTAAACCAGGACTAAACCAGGTCTAAACCAGGTCTAAACCAGGACTAAACCACGTCTAAACCAGGACTAAACTAGGACTTATCCACGACTAAACCAGGTCTAAACCAGGACTAAACCGGGTCTAAACCGGGTCTAAACCAGGACTAGACCAGGTCTAGTTTATACTGAAAGATTTTAACATTTATCCGATGTCCCTTCGGTAGAGACTCCAGACATGAGTCCCAGGCCTCACTTCGCTCTGTCCAAGGCCCCGCTCCTGGAGCCGTGTTGGGAGAGTCCTTCTGCAGAGGCTTTGTCCCGGGACGTCCAGCAGGTAACACTCTCAGGAGAAAACCTCTGAGGGTTTATCCAGAGTCTGAGGAAGTGTGTGGTGAAAGATTGAGACTGGAGTTGGGCTTTTCGAAAGCAGAGATAGCGTTGTCTCAGCTGAACTCTGTCCCGTTTACAGAGTCCTATTCGCAGATCCATGAGCGACCAGAGCTTTGGGAGGACCCCCCCTGGAACCCCCACCCAGCACAGGGTCCTGGCCGTGGCCCGACAACACTCCAGCCCGTGAGTAACACACCTCAACACAACCTTTCACTTGCACTCCCAACACCTCGCAGCAAGAAGGTCATGCGTCTGATTCCTAGTCTGGCCAGGGCCTTTCTGTGGAGCTTTAACTCCGATCCAACCAGGCTTTAGAGAAACCTGGTCAGACCTCCACCTGACCTCCACCAGACCTCCACCAGACCTTCATCAGACCTCCAACAGACATCCACCAGACCTCCACCAGACCTTCACCAGACCTCCACCAGACATCCACCAGACCTCCACCAGACCTTCACCAGACCTCCACCAGACATCCACCAGACCTCCACCAGACCTTCACCAGACCTCCACCAGACCTCCACCAGACCGTCACCAGACCTCCACCAGACCTCCACCAGACTATCACCAGACCTTCACCAGACATCCACCAGACCTTCACCAGACCTCCACCAGACCTCCACCAGACTATCACCAGACCTTCACCAGACATCCACCAGACCTTCACCAGACCTTCACCAGACCTCCACCAGACCTTCACCAGACCTTCACCAGACCTCCACCAGACCTCCACCAGACCTCCACAGACCTCCACCAGACCTTCACAGACCTCCACCAGACCTCCACCAGACCTCCACCAGACCTTCACCAGACCTTCACCAGACCTCCACCAGACCTCCACCAGACCTCCACCAGACCTCCACCAGACCTTCACCAGACCTTCACCAGACTATCACCAGACCTTCACCAGACATCCACCAGACCTTCACCAGACCTTCACCAGACCTTCACCAGACCTTCACCAGACCTCCACCAGACCTTCACCAGACCTCCACCAGACCTTCACCAGACCTCCACTTTCATTCACACATTTACAGCTTTTTGACTTTTTCCCCACTTCCTGTTTTATTCCTGTTGGTTTTAGTCGTCGTCCTCCCGTCCATCGCCCCCCTGTGGCCCCTTTGACCCTTGTGACCCCCGAACCCCCTCTGGGACCCCTCTCTGCTCGCTCCCTGATACAGATGGGTCTCCAGGCCTCACAGCGCCTCCTGCAGACCATCAGCCGCAAATACAGGTCTGAGTTTGAACCTGTTGGGATTTTACAGGTTTCATTCTGGTTTAGACCTGGTTTAGTCCTGGTTTAGACTTGGTTTAGACCTGGTTTAGTCCTGGTGTAGACCTGGTTTAGACCTGGTTTAGACCTGGTTTATACCTGGTGTAGACCTGGTGTAGACCTGGTTTAGACCTGGTGTAGACCTGGTGTAGACCTGGTTTAGACCTGGTTTATACCTGGTGTAGACCTGGTTTAGACCTGGTGTAGACCTGGTTTATACCTGGTTTAGACCTGGTTTATACCTGGTGTAGACCTGGTTTAGTCCTGGTTTAGACCTGGCGTAGACCTGGTTTATACCTGGTTTAGACCTGGTGTAGACCTGGTTTATACCTGGTTTATACCTGGTTTAGACCTGGTTTATACCTGGTTTAGACCTGGTTTAGACCTGGTGTATACCTGGTGTAGACCTGGTTTAGACCTGGTTTAGACCTGGTTTAATCCTGCTTTAGACCTGGTGTAGACCTGGTTTAGACCTGGTGTAGACCTGGTTTAGAGTAGACCTGGCGTAGACCTGGCTTAATCCTGCTTTAGACCTGGTTTAGACCTGGTGTAGACCTGGTTTAGACCTGGTGTAGACCTGGTGTAGACCTGGTGTAGACCTGGTTTAGACCTGGTTTAGACCTGGTTTAGAGTAGACCTGGCATAGACCTGGCTTAGACCTGGTTTAGACCTGGTTTAGACCTGGTGTAGACCTGGTTTAGACCTGGTGTAGACCTGGTTTAGACCTGGTGTAGACCTGGTTTAGACCTGGTTTAGACCTGGTGTAGACCTGGTTTAGACCTGGTGTAGACCTGGTTTAGACCTGGTGTAGACCTGGTTTAGACCTGGTGTAGACCTGGTTTAGACCTGGTGTAGACCTGGTTTAGACCTGGTTTAGACCTGGTTTAGAGTAGACCTGGCTTAGACCTGGTGTAGACCTGGTTTAGACCTGGTTTAGACCTGGTGTAGACCTGGTTTAGTCTTGGTGTAGACCTGGTGTAGACCTGGTTTAGACCTGGTTTAGACCTGGTTTAGACCTGGTTTAGACCTGGTGTAGACCTGGTTTAGACCTGGTGTAGACCTGGTTTAGACCTGGTGTAGACCTGGTTTAGACCTGGTGTAGACCTGGTTTAGACCTGGTTTAGACCTGGTGTAGACCTGGTTTAGACCTGGTGTAGACCTGGTTTAGACCTGGTTTAGACCTGGTTTAGAGTAGACCTGGCTTAGACCTGGTTTAGACCTGGTTGTAGACCTGGTTTAGACCTGGTGTAGACCTGGTTTAGACCTGGTTTAGACCTGGTGTAGACCTGGTTTAGTCTTGGTGTAGACCTGGTGTAGACCTGGTGTAGACCTGGTTTAGACCTGGTTTAGACCTGGTGTAGACCTGGTGTAGACCTGGTGTAGACCTGGTTTAGACCTGGTTTAGACCTGGTTTAGAGTAGACCTGGCTTAGACCTGGTTTAGTCCTGGTTTAGTCCTGGTGTAGACCTGGTGTAGACCTGGTTTAGACCTGGTGTAGACCTGGTTTAGACCTGGTGTAGACCTGGTGTAGACCTGGTTTAGACCTGGTGTAGACCTGGTTTAGACCTGGTGTAGACCTGGTTTAGAGTAGACCTGGCTTAGACCTGGTGTAGACCTGGTTTAGTCTTGGTTTAGACCTGGTGTAGACCTGGTTTAGTCTTGGTGTAGACCTGGTGTAGACCTGGTTTAGACCTGGTGTAGACCTGGTGTAGACCTGGTTTAGACCTGGTGTAGACCTGGTTTAGACCTGGTTTAGACCTGGTTTAGAGTAGACCTGGCTTAGACCTGGTTTAGTCCTGGTTTAGACCTGGTTTAGTCCTGGTTTAGTCCTGGTTTAGACCTGGTTTAGTGGACTAAACCTGGTCTAAACCTGGTCTAAACCTGGTTTAAACCTGGTTTAAACCTGGTCTAGACCTGGTTTTAAACCTGGTCTAAACCTGGTCTAGAGTAGACCTGGTCTAAACCTGGTCTAAACCTGGTTTAAACCAGGCTAGACCTGGACTAGACCTGGTTTACCAGGACTAAACCTGGTGTAAACCTGGTTTAAACCAGGTCTAAACCTGGTGTAGACCTGGTTTAAACCAGGTGTAAACCAGGACTAAACCTGGTTTAGACCTGGTTTAAGACCTGGCTAAACCTGGACTAAACCTGGTTTAAACCAGGTTTAAACCTGGTTTTAAACCTGGTTTAGTCCAGGACTAAACCTGGTCTAAACCTGGTCTAAACCAGGTCTAAACCTGGTGTAGACCTGGTTTAGACCTGGTTTAAACCTGGTGTAAACCTGGTTTAAACCTGGTGTAAACCTGGTTTAAACCAGGACTAAACCTGGTCTAAACCTGGACTAAACCTGGTTTAGACCTGGTTTAAACCTGGTGTAGACCTGGTTTAGACCTGGTCTAAACCAGGACTAGACCTGGTTTAGACCTGGTTTAAACCAGGTTTAAACCTGGACTTAGACCTGGTTTAGACCTGGTTTAGACCTGGTGTAGACCTGGTTTAGAACCTGGTGTAGACCTGGTTTAGACCTGGTTTAGACCAGGTGTAGACCTGGTTTAGTCTTGGTGTAGACCTGGTGTAGACCTGGTGTAGAACCTGGTTTAGACCTGGTTTTAGACCTGGTGTAGACCTGGTGTAGACCTGGTTTAGACCTGGTTTAGACCTGGTTTAGAGTAGACCTGGCTTAGACCTGGTTTAGTCCTGGTTTAGTCCTGGTGTAGACCTGGTGTAGACCTGGTTTAGACCTGGTGTAGACCTGGTTTAGACCTGGTGTAGACCTGGTGTAGACCTGGTTTAGACCTGGTGTAGACCTGGTTTAGACCTGGTGTAGACCTGGTTTAGAGTAGACCTGGCTTAGACCTGGTGTAGACCTGGTTTAGTCTTGGTTTAGACCTGGTGTAGACCTGGTTTAGACCTGGTGTAGACCTGGTTTAGACCTGGTGTAGACCTGGTTTAGACCTGGTTTAGACCTGGTTTAGAGTAGACCTGGCTTAGACCTGGTTTAGTCCTGGTTTAGACCTGGTTTAGTCCTGGTTTAGTCTTGGTGTAGACCTGGTGTAGACCTGGTTTAGACCTGGTGTAGACCTGGTGTAGACCTGGTTTAGACCTGGTGTAGACCTGGTTTAGACCTGGTTTAGACCTGGTTTAGAGTAGACCTGGCTTAGACCTGGTTTAGTCCTGGTTTAGACCTGGTTTAGTCCTGGTTTAGACCTGGTTTAGTCCTGGTTTAGTCCTGGTTTAGACCTGGTTTAGTCCTGGTTTAGTCCTGGTGTAGACCTGGTTTAGTCCTGGTTTAGACCTGGTTTAGACCTGGTGTAGACCTGGCTTAGACCTGGTTTAGACCTGGTGTAGACCTGGTTTAGACCTGGTGTAGACCTGGTTTAGACCTGGTGTAGACCTGGCTTAGACCTGGTTTAGTCCTGGTTTAGTCCTGGTGTAGACCTGGTGTAGACCTGGTTTAGACCTGGTGTAGACCTGGTTTAGACCTGGTGTAGACCTGGTGTAGACCTGGTTTAGACCTGGTGTAGACCTGGTTTAGACCTGGTGTAGACCTGGTTTAGAGTAGACCTGGCTTAGACCTGGTGTAGACCTGGTTTAGTCTTGGTTTAGACCTGGTGTAGACCTGGTTTAGTCTTGGTGTAGACCTGGTGTAGACCTGGTTTAGACCTGGTGTAGACCTGGTGTAG
The DNA here is from genome assembly GCA_024416835.2 of Perccottus glenii. Classification (NCBI taxonomy): domain Eukaryota; kingdom Metazoa; phylum Chordata; class Actinopteri; order Gobiiformes; family Odontobutidae; genus Perccottus; species Perccottus glenii. The sequence goes on along the minus strand of CM044561.2, from coordinate 27,159,079 downwards.
ACCTGGTTTAGACCTGGTGTAGACCTGGTTTAGACCTGGTTTAGACCTGGTTTAGAGTAGACCTGGCTTAGACCTGGTTTAGTCCTGGTTTAGACCTGGTTTAGTCCTGGTTTAGTCCTGGTTTAGACCTGGTTTAGTCCTGGTTTAGTCCTGGTGTAGACCTGGTTTAGAGTAGACCTGGCTTAGACCTGGTTTAGTCCTGGTTTAGACCTGGTTTAGTCCTGGTTTAGACCTGGTTTAGTCCTGGTTTAGTCCTGGTTTAGACCTGGTGTAGACCTGGTTTAGACCTGGTGTAGACCTGGTTTAGAGTAGACCTGGCTTAGACCTGGTGTAGACCTGGTTTATAGACCTGGTTTAGTCTTGTAGACCTGGTGTAGACCTGGTTTAGACCTGGTGTAGACCTGGTGTAGACCTGGTTTAGACCTGGTGTAGACCTGGTTTAGACCTGGTTTAGACCTGGTTTAGAGTAGACCTGGCTTAGACCTGGTTTAGACCTGGTTTAGACCTGGTGTAGACCTGGTTTAGACCTGGTGTAGACCTGGTTTAGACCTGGTGTAAGACCTGGTTTAGACCTGGTTTAGACCTGGTGTAGACCTGGTTTAGACCTGGTGTAGACCTGGTGTAGACCTGGTTTAGACCTGGTGTAGACCTGGTAGACCTGGTTTAGACCTGGTTTAGACCTGGTGTAGACCTGGTTTAGACCTGGTTTAGACCTGGTTTAGACCTGGTTTAGAGTAGACCTGGCTTAGACCTGGTTTAGACCTGGTTTAGACCTGGTGTAGACCGGTGTAGACCTGGTTTAGACCTGGTTTAGACCTGGTGTAGACCTGGTTTAGTCTTGGTTTAGACCTGGTTTAGACCTGGTTTAGACCTGGTGTAGACCTGGTTTAGACCTGGTTTAGACCTGGTGTAGACCTGGTTTAGACCTGGTTTAGACCTGGTTTAGACCTGGTTTAGACCTGGTTTAGTCCTGGTTTAGTCCTGGTGTAGACCTGGTGTAGACCTGGTTTAGACCTGGTGTAGACCTGGTTTAGACCTGGTGTAGACCTGGTGTAGACCTGGTTTAGACCTGGTGTTAGACCTGGTTTAGACCTGGTGTAGACCTGGTTTAGAGTAGACCTGGCTTAGACCTGGTGTAGACCTGGTTTAGTCTTGGTTTAGACCTGGTGTAGACCTGGTTTAGACCTGGTGTAGACCTGGTGTAGACCTGGTTTAGACCTGGTGTAGACCTGGTTTAGACCTGGTTTAGACCTGGTTTAGAGTAGACCTGGCTTAGACCTGGTTTAGTCCTGGTTTAGACCTGGTTGGTTTAGTCTTGGTGTAGACCTGGTGTAGACCTGGTTTAGACCTGGTGTAGACCTGGTGTAGACCTGGTTTAGACCTGGTGTAGACCTGGTTTAGACCTGGTTTAGACCTGGTTTAGAGTAGACCTGGCTTAGACCTGGTTTAGTCCTGGTTTAGACCTGGTTTAGTCCTGGTTTAGACCTGGTTTAGTCCTGGTTTAGTCCTGGTTTAGACCTGGTTTAGTCCTGGTTTAGTCCTGGTGTAGACCTGGTTTAGTCCTGGTTTAGACCTGGCTTAGACCTGGTGTAGACCTGGCTTAGACCTGGTTTAGACCTGGTGTAGACCTGGTTTAGACCTGGTTTAGACCTGGTTTAGAGAGGACTTAAAATCACCAGTAAAGGTGCATGACCCCTGTTTTTGATAGTTTTATTTCTTTTTATCACATCTAACACCATATTTTTTCCTAAACCCATTAACAGTCTTTATTTTGTTCAGACTTGTCTTGTTTTTGAAGCTTGTTTGACTCATGCTTTGTCTCACACTGCCCTCTTGTGGTGCTCCTCGGAAACACAGTCCAGCATTACTTCTGTCTTCAACTTTTTTAACATCACTTATTCTGCTCTTTAGTTTATTTATAGTTTGAGCTCGACAAGAATGGTTTTACTTGTTTAATTTTTAAAAACTTGTACACGTTCCGCTCATAGTCCCAGAGCACTTTCCTTTGTCTGCTTTTTTCTGCCTCTGTTTCGTTCTTTGGCTCAACTCCAGACGTTGATTTCTGTCACATATTTTTTTTTATGGGAAGGTTTAACGGTGGAGAGCCCCGTCCTCCGGCTCCGGTCGGGACAGAGAGCGTCCCAGAGTCGGTTCAGGTCAACTACAGTAGCAAGAGGTGACTTTTCACTTTTTATATGACGGGCTGCTTTTAAGCTTCGTTGAAAACTTTAGGCAAGGCAAGGCAATTTTATTTATATAGCACAATTCATACACTGGGTAACTCAAAGTGCTTTACAGGAATAAAAGACAATTTACAAGATTTATATTAAGAAGCATAAGAAAAAAAAATAATTAAAAACATTTTAAAAAGAAGAGTGCAGATAAAAGAAAAAACAAACACTTTAGGTTGTAGTGTAGGCGGAGCTAAAGAGGAAGGTTTTTAACCTCCCCTTGAACATTGTTAAAGTTGAGGCTGTTCCAGGTTTTTGCTGCATGAATCTTAAACTCTGCTTCACCCTGTTTAGTTCTAACTCTGGGCACGAGCAGAAGGCCTGTCCCAGATGTTCTCAGAGTCCGAGGAGGTTTATAAGTAACTAGCATGTCAGAGACATATTCTGGTGCTAAACCATTTAGAGACTTGTAAACCAGCAGTGCTGTTTTGAAGTCTATTCTCTGAGCAACAGGAAGCCAGTGCAGAGATTTTAAAACTGGCGTAATGTGGTTGTACTTCCTGGTTTTGGTTAGAACCCGAGCAGCCGCGTTCTGAATAAGCTGCAGCTGTCTTAACCCTCGTTTTGAGAGACCAGTGAGCAGGCCGTTACAGTAATCTAACCTGCTGGAGACAAAAGCATGGATAAGTTTCTCTAAGTCTGGTTGAGACATCATCCCTTTGACTCTGGAAATGTTTTTAAGGTGATAAAATGCAGATGATGTAATTGACTTAATGTGACTGTGGAAATTCAAGTCTGAGTCCATGATGACCCCTAGATTTCTAACCTGATTTTTAGATTTTAGAGAAAGAGACGCGAGATGACTGCTGACACTTTTTCTTTGTTTCTGTGGCCCAAAGATCATTAGTTCAGTCTTGTTTCTGTTCAGTTGGAGAAAATTATTTTGCATCCACACGTCAATCTGTTCGATGCAGTGACACAGTGAATGGATTGGTCCATTTTCACCTGCTGTGAGTGAAATGTAAATGTGTCATCTGCATAATTATGGTAGGATACGTCACAGCTGCGTATTAACTGGCCTAAAGGAAGCATGTAGAGATTGAATAATAGAGGTCCCAAGATAGACTCCTGTGGAACCCCACATGTCAGGGCCATTTGGTCTGATACACAGTTACCAACCGAAACAAAGTACTTCCTTTAGAGTTTTACATTTGTGTCTATGGTCAGTGAATGCACCACAGCTCCTGCTCTGAACAGAATCAGTGTCCCTCACTTTACATCAAAGCCTTTAGGAAAGTCTTACTAGGGCTTGATCTCTTTTCTCACACGACCTTGTTTGTGGTCTGTTGTTGTCGTTCACTCTCCTACAGCCATGTTTTCTGTTTGTTGTGTTGCGTTCAGGGCTGTGGAAAACTGTGGCCCCGAGGACGATGGCGGAGCAGCTGTGGAGTTAATCGTTCTGCGGAGACAGGTACAGTCAGGTTTACTGTGGTTTAATAAAAGTGTTAAAGTGAGAGAAACAGAATAAAAACCTAAAGTGTGACAATCCTTCGCCTCAAAACAGCTCCAGTTCATCTTTGTCCCTTGTCACAGTTTTTGGAGAAAGGTGGCTGGAAGGTTGTTCCAAAGATTTGAACGAAGCACAAACTGCAGTGCATCTAAATAAAAAAACACCTAGATTTTTACATTTAGTCCTGGTTTAAGCCTGGGACATCCTCAAGAAACAGAGAAATTAGTTTTTTTTTCTGGAGGTGGCGAGAACAAAGCTAGAACTGGCCAGAACATTTTATACTCCTCGCTTTCCTGCATTAACCACACCCACTTTAATCGCACGAGCAGGACGTTCTCCTCAGAACTCCCAAAGCTGGGTCAGTCTTTAAAAGAGTCTGCGTCCTGCTCAGACTGAAGGACAGATTTAACCAATCCCAGTGAGGTGTGGGAGGGGCTTCAATCATAGAAACAACATCTCTAACTGAATTCCACAAACCTCAAAGACACATGCTTATGTTCTAAATGGTTTATAGCTGGTTATTGGCAGTAACAGCTGAACATAGTTCTCTGTTAAACATGAAGGCTGTAATATACACCAACCTTTTCTCTGTAATCTATAAAAGCACATCTTTGATAAACGTGTTTGGCTGTGTGCGTTCGTAGGTGGTGAAGATGAGTCGGCGTTTGGTGGCTCTCGAACGACACAACGTTGAACGGAGAAACACAGAGTTGGTGTTGTTCGCGCTGCTCGGCTCGGCCGGTCTGCTCAACGTCTGGCTCTGGATCCGCAGATAACACTCACCTCAGCCGTCACGTAGGAAGTATAGACTTTTTAAAAACACATTCAGGATTATGTGTCTCGAGGAGTCACCATGGCAACGGTGAGCAAACAGCCATGTTGCAGAGGAGAGTGAAGTCATGTGACCCTGGAGAGAATATATTCAGGGTTAAAATATTTTTTAAGTTGCGTATATTCGTAGTTACACAGGCAGAAGCTAATCTTTTACTAATAATTGTATTTTATTACATTTATATTAGACATGTCAAACTATAGACCCCAACTCAAACTACAAGCCCCATAATGCATTGCAACAGCAGCGAGAGCCGGTGTGCTGCTCTGTTGACACAGTGACTTTATAGAGACATTTAGGGTCTTTCTTATACAATATACCAAATAATGTCAGGGCCGGAACAATAAAGGAGGGGGCCGTGGGGCTACAACCATTTCAGACCCCCACCAAAAAATAAGTCTAGTAATAAGCCTAAAATAGGCCTGGTGGACCCCCTAGGAATTGTCCTCCTCCTTCTTTATTTAGAGACTTTACACTGCAAAATGTTTGTAAAAAAAAAAAAAAAGGTGTGTTTGTGTGAACTTTGGGGGAAAGTGTTGGACAGATGTGCTCGTAATTATGTGAGTTCCTCAGATGGTGTTCGTCTTCTGAGCGGCAGACGTTTGCATCAGTTTAAGATCATTCGTTATTTTGTCATTTTAAGCTTGACCTTAAAGCTGCAGTCGCTGCTCAGTTGAGTTTCTCCTGAAGAGACTTGTTTCCACTGAGCTGTGTCCGAGACACAAGTCATGTTCCAAAAATCTTTCTGAACATTACATTCATAAAGCTGCAGCAGGTTCTTATCATTTAGAGAATGTCACAGGATTTCCTTGTGTTTAATAAAATGTAGCCGATAAATGTTTTAATTCACGTTGTTTCATTTATGTCTGTGTTTAAAACCAGAAACAGCTGTTGACAATAAATGCTAGCTTTGTCTTTGGAAAAAAAGTAACACATTTTCTTCTGGAATTCATCTCAAGAACAAGGCATATTTAATTTCCTTTTCCTGAACTGCTCCAAACGAGGCTGGAAAAGATGACTTTTGCAAATGCACTTATGGAAAAAAACTGCTGCTCTTCTCTTTTTTGGTTTGGATGTGTATTTATGTTCCAGCTCTGTGCTCCTCTCTTTTAAAGCATGTTTAATTGAAATATGGGAAAAGAACAGAGCTGCATGTATTTATCATATTGTGCTATCATATTTCTGCTGGATCTATTTAATAAAGTTTTATTATACATTTAAACTGTGAATTAGTTTGACATGTTTTGATGAATAAAGCTAAATGTATTATATCCAAGTGTTTAATTGAAGTATTCAGGGATTAATGACAGTCTCATTTATTTAACAAAAATGAATACTAACTTAAGTCAATCATAAAACAGACTTATTTAGAAAAAACAAAAAGGTATAACAGAAGATACGTTAAAATAAGAGATGACTGTAGATAAATGTACATAAATCATGATTGTACAGCAATGATATTAACAGTATATTAAGCAGCAAATACAGGAAGAGTGGAAATTATATAATACTACAGTTTTACACATTTTTACAATTTGTTTAAACATAACTCCAACAGAAAACTTGATAAAATACAAGTCAGTGGAAATTCTCTGTCAAACAAGGAAAAAAAAAAAACTCACAATGATTAGCTTGAATTGCTAACAGCACTTAAACTGAAAACTCTCAAATTCATTTTTTAAGACAAAATGGCTGGAAAATAGTTTTAAGACTTAAGTTTGTGAGGTCTCTGTTAGAAATTGTATTTGAACAGATTAAGAGGCACTTAACTGTAAAAAACATTGAAATAAAAAAAGCCAGTTACATTAAATAAAACCAAATATTCACTATATGTTAAACGTGTATTTTGATGTATTGTAATCAGCAATACTCGTGGTATGGTTTATGAAAATTAAAATGAGTAATTCTACATTTGTTTGAAGTTAGCAATAGCCATTAGCATTAGCTTAACTGCCTGTTTGCTAACTGTTCTTCTGCATTAAAAAGATGGATTAACATTACTTAATAAAGCAGCACACATTGTTCACAAACACTTATTAGTGTTTGTTCTTCTCTTCAAGCGTGTGTATGTATTTTTAGTGAAGCATTCATTTAACCGCTGTACTGAGGTTGCTATTGCATATTTAAACAGAAGTAACCATATTTCCAAACCTCAAAATAGGACTTTTTTTAAGCAAACCAAAAAAAATAAAAATAATAAAACATTAAAAAAATCTTTACCAGATTAAAAAAATAAATAAAAAATGAATCCCCAAATGTGTGCAAAAATGTAGATTATGATAACTTTTATCTGGGTTTACAGTGAAACTGCCAATTTAACACGTGATGGTCACTTGGCATTTCATTTAAAATAGCTGTTTTTGAAATGAGTTAAAATGGCTTTTATCAACAACATTTAGGACCAAAATGACAAAAAAAAATAAAGCTATTGTAAAAACAAACAAACAAACTCACAGTAAATGCAAAAAAACGTCGTTAAATCTCAGGTCACGGCTGTTTTAGTATTTTGAAATATTGGTATAAACACTGTTTATCATTTTTATTCTTTTAATTAAACACTTTTAAATTAAATCAGATACTACTGTTTACAAAAATACATGTTTAAATATAACTACATTTAAATTAACAGTAATTTAAAAGTTGGCATCTGGACAGAGATTTAAATGTATTGTAGTCTATAATGTAACAGAAGTAACAGTGCCCGGAGAGGACAAACTAAGGCCAGAGTTAACTTTTCCAATGGGTTTGTTTATAAACAAAACGAATGTCCCTCCAGGGCTTCCATAGCCGTTTGATTTTAGCGTGAAGAAGCACATGGTGTTGCCAGATTAGACCAAAAACGACACATCCATATGCCTTCTTTTTTTTACCTGGATGAATGAGAACGTTGATAGAAACATTTTCTAATGCAGATTAAAAATTTTTTTTTTAAAAGCTGTGTAAAAGTAAACTAATAAAGTCTGTAAATACAATATGTCTGAGTAAACTGCACCATTGACTGAAACTGCATAGATGTAGTTATCAAAGTTAAACATGGCTTTAAACTGCAGCTGCTGCTTTCCGAGTTAGTTTGAACGTTCATTGAAATAACACGTCTTAATAAAACGGAGGCAGGGCCGAATGAACAGACAGATCCCAGAATAATCCAATTTTAGACAAACATAGTATTTCTGAATGTTATTTTATGTGCACAGAGAAAAAAGCAGTGGTAATGTTTTTTTGGTCGGTTAAAGGACAGTTGAGCAGTCAGAGGTTGGCGGATTAGCAGCTACGCTTAACCTAAAGCTTTGTTCCAGGTCCGCTTCAACAAACTGTGGCTGACCATTACCTACTGTAGGAAATCCAGACTTCTAAGTATCTTAAAGTCCCCCTTTTACTAAATACTGGACAAAGTCTGGTTTGTAGCCTGTCTCTTTTAACCCCTCCCCCCAATGCCCAGTGTGTTCTGATTGGTCAGTTTAAAATAAACTAATGAGAATTTGAGTTAGTGAAATCAAATAAATTGGGAGCTTTTAAACTCCTCCACCTTTAAGAATAGTCTGCTCTGATCGGTCAACTACTACAAGAAAAGCATGTTACTTATCTACATCACTATGTCACAGGGAAATTTGCATAGCTTCAGTAATTTTTCTATAAACCAAAAACAATTAGGAAACTTTTACAATTTTAAAAGTCATATCTAAATAAATCAGAGTTATTTTTATAAAAAAAAAGAAGTCCGTCTGCTCAGGTGGCCCTTTGTCTAAAATTAAATTTAATCTAAACACAAAACCCCAACAATATATGTTAAAGAAAAAACAAAGAATAATTTTATAACTATTAATACTTGTGCTTTTTTTCCCATTTCATAATAAACACTTTCACAAAACCGTCTTTAACATCAGACCTTTCACCAACTACATTCTCAAAAAGAAAAAAAAGTTAATGATTATGTGCCTAGAAAGTGTAGAAAATCAATACTCAACACAATTTAACTACCGTCTCCTTTAAAATGAACCGACTCCAACTGTAAATACTCAGCTTTTCAGTGCATTTTCTACTGTTTTAGTGAAAAATTATCAAAAATCTAGCTTTGGTTTTCTGATTTTTGGTTCAACTTCAAAAACAAATAAAAACAAAAATAAAATAAAATTTGTAAAGAAGTTGGTCCATATTCCCCATTAAAATTCTTTTGTAGATTTTAATTAAAAAAAAAAAAAAGCAGTGCGTGTGATTTTGTGACATCATGTGGTGAAAATGGAGAACACACAGAGTGTAACCAAGATGTAAATGAATTGAAAGAATAAAATGCTTTTCATTTTCTACCGCTTTGTCCCGTTAGGGTCTCAGTGACTGGAGCCTATCCCAGCAGCTTTGAGGCAGGACCACCCTGTGTTTGTGAAATGAGCCAAAACACATTTAACTTGTTTTGTTGTAAAAATACAATTATTGAAAATTGGAGAAAGGCTTCCAATAAAACTATTTACAAAGAATGTTTCAAATAAACTGAAGTATGCATGTATGAACTGAAATGTAGTTTAAAACGATATGCTAAACCCCGCCCCCGTAACCTCACCAGCCAATCAGATTCCACGCAGCTACTCCAGAGACTTTTCTATCATTTGTTTGTGAAGTAGGCGGGGCTAAGAGAGGTGGGCGGGGCAAAGAGATGGGTCAATTTAACTGTTTTTATTGGAGACAGTATAACTTTGGGAAAGTATGCAGCAAACATTAAATTCAAACAAAGAAATCAAATCAAATCCGTAAAACCCCAAACGTAGTGGCTCTAAAATCGCTTCATTTCCTTTGAGTTCTTTGTTATTTTGTTCTAGTGCCTTGTGGCAAAAAAAAAAAAAAATAAAGAGGTTGACTTCAAATAAAAAAGTGCAATTAATGAACGGTAGTCGACAGAGACAGTGCACAATGGCCACCGCCAAATAAACGATAAACATATGCAGTCTCATAATTTTCATTTTGAAAAAGTTAGAAGACATCTACAATTTTGAATCTGATCTGTCAATCAAAAGAGAAGAAAGTGTAACAAGCATCAAAACAGAATCTGTGGTTTGTTCAGTGAAAGACTCTCAGTGGGACATTATTATCAGACTTAAAATAAATGTAAATGTTTTAGTCCGACTGAACTTGGCCGTAATTTGAATTTCTCTAAAAGTAACACACTTGGACTAAGTGTTCTGAGCAACAGGTTTAATGTTTGCTTTGTTTTTGTGCTGTGGACTCGAGAGTTTCTTTCCTGTGGTGTAGAGTCAAAGTTAACTTAGACTTAACTTGATCCAGAAATGAGTCTAGTCCAGTTAAAGTGTGCATCTGAATCAAAATGAATAAGTGAGATAAACACAGCTGTTTTATGTGTCTCTGAGCATAAACTGTTAGCATGAGCCCATCCTAGCATCCAGGTGTGTTTCTTCTTTGTTTGGGTTTCAACAAGCCAGTGAAAATTATTATTATACAGTAATAGATTTGTTTGGACCGAGCACAAACGTTTTAGATGCTTTCTAACTTTTGCTGTGAAAGGAAAAAAAGATTTCTCCCCATTCAAAGCCAATGGATTATTTTCACCATGTGACATGGGCGGAGCTTAAATGTGCACTGTCTCCAGTCTTTTGGTTCGATTCTCTTCATGAAGACTAAAGTAAAAAGTGGAAATGCTTCACTGTTAATTGGTCCAAGTTTTTGTTAAAAACTAGTGCATTAAACAAAGCCTGAGCCGCGACGGGTGACAGGAATCCTTCACCTGGAAATGATTAGAAAACTAAATATCCGCCACGCTTTTGGTGAAATTAAGACGTTTTAGTCCGGTTTTCGCCAAAGCTAATTTCAAATGTTTAACACAAGCATTTCTTTCATCAGTTTATGCAGATTGTAAGTAAATGTTTTTAGGTATGGGTCTGGTAGGACTGTGTGGAGAAACGTAGAGTCGAAAAGCTCCAATACAAAACCATTGAACCGTTTGTCCATTGAACTTCAATAGACTGTATATAAAGATGGACCAAGGGTTGTGTGTATCAAACAAAGGCCTTTCTCTTGCTCTGTGATGTTATTGCTATTAATGTAGATTAATTTATAAATAGACCTTTCCAAAAGCAATGAAAAGAGACATGGAGCCAGAATGCTAACAAGCTATAGACCCTTCCATAAGTGACGCCATGAAAACAGCGTGCTCTTTCTGATAAATGCGGAGTAGCAGCGTTTTTTCCCATTGTTTTTGACAGAGAAACAAACTGTAACCAGTACATCAACACAGACAAGACAACAAAAAAGGACTGGTTGTGGTGTGTTAATAATCAATGAGGAACGAGTATGTATGATTTAGCATGCTAGCTACCACTTAAGCTAGCCACACCACCCCACCAATACAATTAGCTGTTCAGACATAAGAATCTTTAGCTCTTCTTTATTAAAAACAGTATTAGGCCACCGAATGCTGAGCCACTCACTCTCACAATATCCTCTGCTCACTCACTAACAGCCACTTGTATTGCAGTGTGTTTAAAGTCTGTTGCCAAAATGCACTCGATGTTTTAAAGGCGCCTCCAAATCTGTAGTTTGTCTAAGTTTGGCTTTTTCAATCATAAAAAAGTAAAAACTAAGAGCTATGGTTCAACTGCCGTAAAGACAAAAAGAGTTGAGGAAAATAGCCTCATAGTGGAATAATCTGTCTGTCCATCTTTATATACAGTCTGAGGTTCGGATGGAGCGAGAGTGTTTCTGTGTCTGGAGGGTCACGTGATCAGATGAGGATCTCCACCATGTCGCTGTCCATTTCCTGTTGAGTGGGCAGGGCTTGGCTCTGGGCTGGGGGCGTGGTCACTGTCGTCTGACTGTGAGACTGAAAAGGACCTCGACGATCCAACGTACTGCTGTGGAACATGGCCACGTCTGAAAAGAAGAAAAAAAATATTTAAAACAGACAACAAACTACTGCTGCCTCAGAGGGTCAAGACTCAAACTACTGCTGCCTCAGAGGGTCAAGACTCAAACTACTGCTGCCTCAGAGGGTCAAGACTCAAACTTTGTACCTGCAATACGGTCCGGGATGTAGACCGGACTGGGACTGGACAGCCGCGCAGGCAGCGTCATGCTCTGTAAGGCCGGAGTGCTGGATTTACTGCTGTCCTGAGTCTGGCCCTTTTCGGTCTGAGTACAGCTGTCCCTGCTCCCAGTTTTGGAGTGTCCCGCCGTCATCGGAGTCGAAGGTAAAACCGGCGACGGAGACGACGAAATGGACTCAGCTCTGAGAGAGTCCGGCCTGAATTCTGGACCCAGCAGCACCCCTAGTGGACACACACACAGAGAACGTAAAAGCTGTAATAATGTCACTAATGGATCTCTGACATTGACATTGAGTCAAACGTGTGTTCCTCACCCAGACTGCCCTTCCAGCTGGTGTCCTTGCGTTCCTCGGTGATGGGCGAGCTGCTGAGGCCGAGACTGTGGGACAAGAGCCCGGACCCGGAGCCCGTGTTGGAGATGGACATGAGGGACTTTGAGGGCCTCATGGCAGATGGGCCCTCAGACTTCAGCGGGTCCTTTCTCGAGCGCTGGTGCAGGACTTTGATCATGGCGTCCTTCTCGATTATCTGAGCGTGGAGGTTCTTTATTCTGGGACGAAAACGACAGGAAGAAACAATGAGGGGTGAATGATTTTTGTTGACTTTTCTGACGTTTTTTAGCGCTGCTGGTACCTGCTCTCCATGTCGAGGCAGCGGCGGTTAGCCATCAGGATCTCCTCCTCCTCTTTCTGGATCCGAGCCTCCACAGACGTGTCGTAGCTGTTGCTGGGAGAGTGGCTGATGGCCGCCGACGTGTCCCTGAAACACGACAGAAGAGAAGCGTTATAAATGAGAACTGTAACTGAACTGTTCTGTCAGGGTTCTGACAAAACACCTCTGCGTGGGTTTAGCCCCGGTCTAGTCCTGGTTCTCCTTGGTCTTACCTTTGCGTGGCGACGGAGGCGGCTGCGTCCAGAGCGAACTGCCTCATGACGCTCTCCTCCAGATACTTCTGCTCCCACTTGGTCATGTCAGCCTCCAGAGCCAGGATCCGCTCCTCCTTCTCCCTCAGGTGCTCCATCAGAGCGGTGGCGTTGTACTCGGACGGGACGGTCCCGTTGTTCTGGGACCCGCCCTGACGCTGCCAACAGTCATTTAAGTCTGTTAGAGGCTTTAGTTTGATACCAGAGCTAATGCCATGGATGTATAATAAGATTAGGATAAGGCACCACCCCCTTTCCCCAGCCACTAGTTTGATTAGTGGCCACTCGAGGTATTGCACCAAGGCTTAACCAGACACCACTGACTCTTGTCCTGCTTATTCCTGTTAGGGGTCACAGGGGGTGGAGTCTATCCCAACTGCTTTGGCCCTCAGGTGGGGTACATGCTGCACAATTGACCAGTTAGGGTTTTCACCTGTACATTCATGTCTTTGGAAGGTGGAAGGAAACCAAAGAGAACCACAGTAACACGAGGAGGACATGCAGACTCCTCACAAAAACGCCTTCTGTTCTCATTTATCTGACAAAACCAATCAAGTGTAGGCTCAGCTTTTTTTGTATTACAGGGCCCTGACCACTAGGGGGCGATAAATTATTCTCCAGAAACAGAGAGCAACCATCTAATTAAATAACGTTAATAAATATGTCATGTCCATCCTAAAGTGGTGTCATAAAACTGAAGATAAATGAGTGTATTGTATGGTTCGTTACCTGTTGCATCCGCAGTGACTCAAGCTCCCTTTCGAGCCGGGTTCTCAGTCTGTGTTCCAGCTGCTCTCGCTTTTCACAAGCCGCTTGGAGCTGAGCTAATGCCTGCTGCATTCGCTCCACTTTCTCCACATAGACCTGCTTTTTCTTCAACTGCGCACAAAACACACAATAAAAATGTGTCTTATTTAAACAGCGTCTGCAAAAGGCTGTACCTCTTCCTCGAGCTTCACCACTTTGGCCTGAGCGTTGTTCAGAGCCTGGTCTCGGATCTCGATGTGTCGCCGCTGGTCCTCGGTTTGGGATCTCAGCGCGTTTAGCTCCATCTCCAGCTTCTCTTTTTCACGCAACGTCTCTTTATCTGAACACAAATAAAACATTTAGGCCCAGTTGCACCAAAGAGGTTCAATATAGACCTTTTTGAGCTGTGTCTCTGGGTGTAGCCAGTGCCGGACCAGACACTGACACAGTAATGTTTTCTGCCGCCATTGAGTTAGTGCGTTCACCTGCAGAGCTTACTTTAACACTGCTCAAAAGCTCGATTAAATCCTCGCAGCTCGAGTTTACAGCACGAGAGAGAACCGTGTACTGTGTTCTTAGCATCTCTCAGCACTAAGCCATTTTTTAAAAAGAGCAATAATAAGCTAACGTTAAACCAGGACACATTTGTAGAGATGGTAATACACCCGACTCAACGCTAAAACACAGACTTTACGAGTTAAAAAGACGTAAACACAACAAACTAAAAACAAAGCCTAATGCTCGAATACTGCGCCGTCCGAAAACAAATCATAAACTATAGCAGACACTAGTTCTTTGAAACGTTTTACAACATGAACACAATAACCGACAAACAGGAGCCAGAGGCGGCGCGAGCATAAAAAAAAGGAGTCTGTCCCTAAACACTACTCTTTGTTTTTCTGTTTCTGTGTGTCTTTGTCCAACTCTGTCCAAATTAACTTAAAATAAATGCTGTCCTACAAATGAAACAAACGGATGTAAAGATCCAGTCCACTGTAGATTTATAGTCTGCAGTAAGGGCAGGTTTATAAATGGAAGTGAATGGAGCGGTTTTGTCGGTGGGTGCTTCATGTACCGACTGTAGAAGCAGAGCCAATGAGAGAAAAGGGTTTATTTTATCAGATCACAGCTTTATTCTCATGTCTCACTGAAAAAACTAAATCTTAAACCATTATTTCATTTCAGTGTCTGTTCCCGTATATTCTATATTTGGGAGTATTACTCTTGGTGTTTCCTTCAGATCCGTTTGACTCACTCTGACAGATCAGCTGAGAGATGGTTTTGCGGTTGTCCTCAGAGCCCTCACACTCTTTGGCCGCCAGCTGCTTATTGGCCGTTTCCATTCGCTCTGCAACAAAATAAATAAATATACATCACAAAACAGGTCAAAAATGTCCACTGTGATATAATTTTACATTTAATATAACATTATAGAATAAAAATAATACTAGTCTCAATGATCCTTTTATTTTTACCAATGTTTATTGTAACTTAAGCCATGAGCCTCATCTGTTCAAAATCAGAACTTTCACAATAAAAGTAACTGTCATAACCAGCTACAATAACACACATATCATTTTTATGGTGATAAAAATGCACCATATCACAAGATGACATTATACAGGTCACAGAACACAGGTAACACACTGTTCAACACATTATCTGTGTTTCCTCAGAAACAGATTCAACTTCAGGGTTTCCACTGCATTCATTTAAACCCAGAGCAGACAAAGTAATGCCTTTAAATCACTGATTTACCAGAGTAAGGTTTGATAAGAGTATATTTAGCTTTTGTAAATGCATTCCCACTTCATTTTGTTAATCAGTATTTGTATAGTGTCAAAAGAATAAATGGTTTCAGAAGCTAGTATTCTCTGTCATAGTTTAATAGTTATTTATCTGTAGGAAGTCACATGTCAGGCACAGAGAAGCATGAAACATGTCACTGACTGAACTTTTTGGTCCTGACCAGATTGTTGTTTTGACCAGATTTAGTTTAAAACCTACATTGAAGCAGTCTCGTGTATTTGGTTTGGCAGTGCTCACCTCTCAGGTCTCGGTTGAAGTCATGAAGTCGACGCACTTCTAACTCCAGTTTATTTCTCATGGTTTTCTCCAGAGCTTCTCTTTTTGACGAAGACTTGGCCAGGTTTTCATAAGCCTCTGACACAAGCTGGATTTCTGTTTCCAACTGCAAAACACCAGTCGTGAGTAGTTTTAACATCTGATAAATGAAATAAATCAGCCCAAACGGTCATTATTAGTATCATGAGTTTCAGCTGATAATGTTTATTAGTGGGTTATAATTTTCCTCTAGGGTCCGATCGTAATATTTCTCGGTTTTTCTGTTTAGTGCAGCAGACTGAGGGCACTGTTTGGCCCAGACTTTCTGACTTTCCCGTTTGGTTTGAACCAAACCTTCAGGACGTGGTTCAGACCAAACAGCTGCTCTTTGGTCTCGGTCTGGTCCAAACTGTACCAGGGTCCGGTTCATTTGTGAAACCGAGTTTGGACATAGTTCAGACTTTAGAACGAATGCAGGAAGTGTCAGACAAACGTAAGAAAAACGGGTAAAACTGATATTTGTCACATAAAAAGCATAAATTAAGTTGTTTCTGTTTTGTATGGCTCTATTTTTCTTGCTGCTCTGCGACAGAAGCCTCCTGTGAAGCTGATCGTTTCCTAAAGAGTGTTATAATGATTTAAAACATGTTTGTATTAACTCTATATTATTAATAACATGTCCAGTCTGATTATTGTATTTCTCCAGTTCAACTGTAAAGAGAGCCTCTGCAGAAACACATGCTCCACAGTAAACACCGTCTACAGGAGACACGCCCCCTGTTGTCATGACGACAGTGGAAAGTCACATGGTCTGCTTTTAAAAACTGTAGAAACCAAAGGTTACTGAAAGAACTCTGTATATTTTTGGGAGTTTCTAGTGCGGACCTTGGGGCAGACTTTAAATGTACCCATCACAAAATGCAACACTCTATGGTTAAAATTTATTTTTGGTTTGTTTTGAGACCATGGCACAATAAATTGGACTGTGGCAGGCTGCTTTGAACTAAGGATGTGTTTTCTGCTCATTTTAAAAATCCCACTGTTGAACTGTTGATGATATAGTTTGTTTTTTCCACTCTTGGTAGAGCTTTAAGTTGCATAATATTTCTGTTTGTACTCGTTTAGACGTCTGTGGTCCACTTGGGGTTCACATTTGAATAAAACTGTACCAGAGTTCAGGAGGAAGTGGGTGTCAGAGCAGGTTTGGTGGTTCTGAGGTTCGTACGGAGCATTCACAACTGCACCACTTCCTTAGACTCACCTTGTGCAGTTTGGTGACCTTCTCGCGACACGCCTCCATTTCCTGTCGGAGCAGCCTGTTCTCCTCCGTCAGGACGTCCACCATGTGATGAGCGCGGGACATCATGACAAACTGCTCCCCCTGCAGGCTGGACATGGAGTGCGGGTGGGGGAAGTGCTGGTGTTGCGCGTGGCCCTGATTTGGTGGGGGGCCCTGGGACTGCGGCGGAGGCGGCCCATGGTGCTGGTGGTGCATCCTGGGAGTGGATCCGTAGTGGTCATGTGGGAAAACCCTCTGCGGCGGGTGATGAGCGTAGGGGTCGTTCTGGAGCGAGCCGTGCCCCTGGAAAGAGGAGGGGCTGCGGGGGCCACCCGGGGCGTAGGGGTCGTGCTGTTGCTGCTGCTGCGGAGGGTGATGCTGGAAGGACGGGCGAGACGAGCTGAGCAGAGAGCTGATGGCCGAGGCCTGAGCGCGGGACAAGGACCCGACCGAGGTGACGGAGGAGGTGGGACTGTGGTGGAGCATGGGCCGCTGGGAGAGCAACGAACCATCCTTATTCGACCTGAGGAGACAAACACCACCCATAGACCCGTGGTTTTAATGAGGTCTAATCATTATTGAACAAGTGAGCATCCCATGGGGACAGTGACACAGTGACAACCAGAAAGTACAAATTAACGGACAATTTAAACAATTTTTTTTTTTTAGATTAAGATGTATAGCATAATGTGTAGCCGGGCAGACCACTCCAACTCACTCCACGAGTAAATCTAATCCGAGGATTTCTGTCCTCACTGTAAAACCCGAGGGTTTTACACCCCCTTCTACTTTCTACACTTCACAAATAAGATTAAGAAATATTCCATTACTTCCTGTTCCTCCTTTTACAACAAACTTTAAGAAACAAAACTTTAAAGAAAAATGTGTTGCCGTTACTTTACTAAAGAGAATCAATCCTGGTGTGTTATAGCTTTACAGTGCTGAAATAAAACTATTTAACTCACTTTGGCATGTACTGTGCTCTGTTTTTAACTTTTAAAAAAGTAATTAAAAACTACTTGCTACACAAATAAAGATTATTTGGCATTTATAGCCCTCCTTTACTTTGATGTTGTTGTAAAATGAGTGCAGTGATTAATTCATGACATGATTCTTCAAATACAGGTTTTATGACTTATATTATCTCTATCTTCTCCAACAACAATCATTCACCTGTTGCACCTGTGAAACGTGGGAAACAGACGTCGTGCAGAGAAACAAAACGTCACACATTCCTGTCGTTTATCCCCAAAGGAGCGCCACTCAAAGCCGAGTCTGGACTTGTTTGACTCTTATGATTAAAATCCCGAGGCATTTAGTCTGTTTGAGGTAAAAGGCAGGTGTGAAACAGGCCCGACCGGATCCGAGCGCCAATAACCGGGAACAGGACCAGGGTTTAATCGACTGAAGTAAACAGACTTGTCGAGGAAAACGCTCTTCACAGTTTTAGTCTCCTGCTTCAGTCCTGGTTCAGACCTGCTTCAGACCTGGTTTAGTCCTGGTTCAGTCCTGCTTCAGTCCTGGTTTAGACCTGGTTTAGTCCTGGTTTAGACCTGGTTTAGTCCTGGTTTAGACCTGGTTTAGTCCTGGTTCAGTCCTGGTTCAGTCCTGGTTTAGTCCTGGTTTAGTCCTGGTTTAGACCTGGTTTAGTCCTGGTTCAGTCCTGGTTCAGTCCTGGTTTAGACCTGGTTTAGTCCTGGTTCAGTCCTGGTTCAGTCCTGGTTCAGTCCTGGTTTAGACCTGGTTTAGACCTGGTTTAGTCCTGGTTCAGTCCTGGTTTAGTCCTGGTTTAGTCCTGGTTCAGTCCTGGTTTAGACCTGGTTTAGTCCTGGTTCAGTCCTGGTTCAGTCCTGGTTCAGTCCTGGTTTAGTCCTGGTTTAGTCCTGGTTTAGTCCTGGTTTAGACCTGGTTTAGACCTTTATTTACTTTAGACTCAAAACACACCTTTTCTCACTTGTTTATTAACGACACCTGTTCATGTTGTACTTATGTTCTTTCTTTTTCTTTCAAAAATGTACTCTTAAAATACATTTCTTCTTTATGTTCAACAGTAGTTTTCTGTAGAAACACTGTCCAAAGCAGGGGCAGTTTTATTTAATATTTTGACAACATTAATAATCGAGTGGTTCTGTGAAAGATGCTCTTTGTAAATGTGTCTTTTTGGCTAATTTAGCGTTCGTCTCATTAGCTCGTATTAGAATGAAATAATGCAGTATCATGATTATCATAAAACCTTTGGTACACCATAAAACCGGTCTACTATCACCTGAGAATTACTCCTCTGTCGCTGCTTGTTGCTCAAGCACTGTTTTTCTTGAGAAATTTAGCAATTACTCCAAATTCTTCTGTCAGATACCATATCTGAAAAGGAGCCTCGCTTTAACTGTCTCCACTCAGCAGAAAATTCACAGCAGACGTTCTAATGCTATGATCTATTTTTGGTCAATTTTGAGGGTCTGAATGTGAAACACTGCCTCCCACTGTGAGGTAAGACAGGAACATGCTCAAACCAGAAGTGATTGAAGGAGCTTACATCTGTTTTCTCTGGGGATACAAGTACCTTCAGTGTAAATTCTGGGTTGATGTTAGAAAAGCTGACGTGATCGAGTCAACGGTCTCAAATCTACAGTTGTTTTCACATTCTCCACTTCATTGAACAGAAAACTCTTTAAAGAGATTGTGATGCAACCAAAACTAAACACCGCTTAGGGATAATTCTTCAGGGCTCATTAAGATTTCATAGATTCGCTCGGGATTCACTGAGTTGTCCTAAATGTGAGAAAACCGTTCGGCCCGTAAACCAAGCTCAGAGGGTTTCTGTTTGGTGAGGAAGACCATTTGGACAAATAAACAGCAGGGTTCTGGATTTTCCCTTCTGAATTATTTTTACTTGATATTGGCACTTGTTTGGGTTTCGGTTTGGTTTCTCAGTTATTAAAACTTCCCATCTGACTTAATGTGTCTCTTCTGTTGCTCAAGAAAACTTTTGTTTAATTTTTATTTAAAAGCCTTCACCAAACATTAACCCATTCATTAGACTGCACTTGGACAGATTTTATAACTGCTTCTTGGTCTTGACTCGGTCTCGATCCCTAAAAGTCTTTGTCTTGTCCTGGTCTCGGTCAGTGCAGACTACAACCATCTCAGTTTTTTTAGAACCTTCTAAAACCCTGTGTACAGTGACTAACTTTCCCAAAACTGGGAGTTAAAATAGATTTTGACACAAATGAAAGCATTTGTCAACTCCAGCTTTTCAGTTGAGGCCATGTTTCTAGTCAAAACTTTGAAATATTGATCCATGCCTTCAATATGTCACGACTGGACGACTGTAATGCACTTTAAGCCTGGCTCAGCCTCTTTGCGCTCTCATCTGCAGTTAGTGCAACATGCTGCAGCTCATCTTTTAACTGGTTCCTGAAAGACCACATTACTCCTGTTTCAAATTCTCTACATTGGCTCTCGTGCGTTTTTGTGTTGATTTTAAAATTGTTTAAAAAAAAGAGTTCAAGTGGTCTTGCTCCGCATTATCTGTCTGACCTGCTCCACTGTCATGTTCTGTCTCACTGTCATGTTCTGTCTCACTGTTATGTTCTGTCTCACTGTTATGTTCTGTCTCACTGTCAGGTTCTGTCTCACTCTCTCGGGTCAGTCCCTCACTGTCATGTTCTGTCTCACTGTCGTGTTCTGTCTCACTGTCATGTTCTGTCTCACTGTTATGTTCTGTCTCACTGTCATGTTCTGTCTCACTGTCATGTTCTGTCTCACTGTCATGTTCTGTCTCACTGTTATGTTCTGTCTCACTGTTATGTTCTGTCTCACTGTCATGTTCTGTCTCACTGTCATGTTCTGTCTCACTGTCAGGTTCTGTCTCACTCTCTCGGGTCAGTCCCTCACTGTCATGTTCTGTCTCACTGTCAGGTTCTGTCTCACTGTCATGTTCTGTCTCACTCTCTCAGGTCAGTCCGTGCTCACTGTTATGTTCTGTCTCACTGTCATGTTCTGTCTCACTCTCTCAGGTCAGTCCGTGCTCACTGTTATGTTCTGTCTCACTGTCATGTTCTGTCTCACTCTCTCAGGTCAGTCCGTGCTCACTGTTATGTTCTGTCTCACTGTCATGTTCTGTCTCACTCTCTCAGGTCAGTCCGTGCTCACTGTTATGTTCTGTCTCACTGTCATGTTCTGTCTCACTCTCTCGGGTCAGTCCGTGCTCACTGTCATGTTCTGTCTCACTGTCATGTTCTGTCTCACTCTCTCAGGTCAGTCCGTGCTCACTGTCATGTTCTGTCTCACTGTCATGTTCTGTCTCACTCTCTCAGGTCAGTCCGTGCTCACTGTTATGTTCTGTCTCACTGTCATGTTCTGTCTCACTCTCTCAGGTCAGTCCGTGCTCACTGTCATGTTCTGTCTCACTGTTATGTTCTGTCTCACTCTCTCAGGTCAGTCCGTGCTCACTGTCATGTTCTGTCTCACTGTCATGTTCTGTCTCACTCTCTCAGGTCAGTCCGTGCTCACTGTCATGTTCTGTCTCACTCTCTCAGGTCAGTCCGTGCTCACTGTCATGTTCTGTCTCACTCTCTCAGGTCAGTCCGTGCTCACTGTCATGTTCTGTCTCACTCTCTCAGGTCAGTCCGTGCTCACTGTCATGTTCTGTCTCACTCTCTCAGGTCAGTCCGTGCTCACTGTTATGTTCTGTCTCACTGTCATGTTCTGTCTCACTCTCTCGGGTCAGTCCGTGCTCACTGTCCCTAAGACTTGGAGGAAGTGTAAAGAGGTGACTGTGCCTTTTCAGTTGCTGGCCCCAAACATTTGGAATGAGTGGCCACTGCATCAGGCCGGCCCCTTACTTCCTGTTTTTAAAGCACTTCATAAAACATATTTCTTCTCTTTGGCTTTTAACACAGATTTTGACTTTTATGGTGTTATTTTATTATTGTATAATTCTATAAATAAACTAGATTTATTGAGATTGAAAACTAATTAGTTGTTTGTGAAGGTTCTATTTAAATCTGTCCTCACCTGAAGGACCCGTACTCCGGCGGGGGCTGGTACCGAACATAGGGCACCTCTCTCGAGTGCTCTCTGCCTCTTTGCTCCGTATAGTAGTGCCCCCCCGGCTCCTGCTGCTTCGTAGGCGACCCCATTCCTTTAAACGGGTAATCCGGAGGCGGTCCTCGGTGTGGGGGTTTGTAGTAGTCCCCTGGTGGACCAGGAGGGGGCAGCTGTGGAGATAACGGTGCACTCGTGACTGGGGCGTGTGCTTTAACTCCACTCGTGGCCAGTGACAGCTGCATTAACCGTTCGCTTAAAGACCGGACGTGGCCTTGCTTAAGGTCCTTCAAACCATCGTCTTGGTGCACTTTCCCGGCGCCGCTCACTCTCTGAACGGTCGGGCGCCCCTCTGTTCGCACTTTAGCGTTGGTTACCGCGGTGACGTAAAAGGCCGTACCCACTGAAGCAGGATGAGGGGGCTGCTGGGAGTTGTTGTTCTGGTTCTGAGGCTGCGGAGGTGGGCCATGTCCGCGGAAATACTGCGACTGGACTTTGGCCTCTTCGTACGTGGGGAGGTCCTCAGGGTTGGGGGCGGGGTTTTGGTTGACTCCTAGACATCCTGCCCCACCCCCTCCACCGCCGCTGCTCCCTCCGCCTCCACCCACAGCTCGAGAACCGCTCAGTTTCTCCAGAGCATTGTCCGTTTGCAGCTCTTGGCCTTGGGGCTCCTGCCGCGCGATGTGTGGGCTCATGGAGTGGTCGTCAGGCGGACCCGGTCCTGGACAAAGAAGAGTTTAAATATTTTAGGTTTGTGAAGTACAGCCACATACCTTAAATATTAAATTTAGAGATCTGCAGACTAAAATGTTGTTTTTTGCCTTTACTGGAAAGAGACGGTTGCTAGACAGGAAATGGAGTTATGAGTGAGAAGGTAATGACCTGCAGAAAACAGACCCGAGCTGGGAATCAAACCTAGGTCCCTCCGTTTGTATGGTACAGGCTATCTAACACCAGGAACAGCTCTGGCTAATCAGACTCCAGTGTTTAGTCCCACCTTTTAGAAAGTAAACCACTCTGATCAAACCAAAGACAAAGAAACAGACCAGTACGAAACACTCCAGAGCAAAACAATGCAATATTTTTACCTGGGAATAAATCTGAAAATACAGCTTATGTATGACGACCCTCTTACCTTGTTGTTGTTGTTGTTGTTGTTGTTGTTGCTGCTGCTGTAAAACATAGTTGCGGTTCATCTGCTCCTGTAGGAGGCGCTGTAACACAGTGCTGCCCCCGGAGCCGACGCTGGCGCTGCTGTTGGACGCCTCCTCAGACGTCGCTCTCATCTCGGCCTCACGCTGACTTCGCTCATGAAACGACAAACTCCTCCCGCGATCTATGGCCCCTGGGAAGATTGTTTTTTTTTTTAAAGGAAGGTTTCAGAAAAAAAAAAAACAGAAATGGGACAAGGTTCAAGTTAGGACCGATCCCAAAAACTTCAGCTGGTGAAATTTAAGAAGAGAAATTAGTTATTAAGTCACTAATGTTCACTACCCACTTACTGACAGCACACACGTGTGGTCAAAATCATGTTGATGCAGAATCTTTGTATTTCTAGAGAAATGCCCTTTGTTTATTGAAAATGCCTTGGGGTCTCCTTAAATTCTGTTCCTACAAAAGAGTCTATTATTGGAGTAGCCATTATTTTATATTAGTATCTGTGCTCCCGACCCAAGGACCCACCCTGAACACAGCTCCTCTCACTCAGAGGGATGTTCCTGCTGATAAAATACTTATGTTTTAATTCATTTATAGGATGGACTATTTGTGAATATATAACTGTCCTGGACACATCTCTGTCCAATCTGTTTTTCTGTCGTGATATTGAGCTAAAGATAAATAAACAGCCTGTTAGAGTTAACACTCTAAAGAAATCAGTCTAACACAGAATCCAACCTCCACCACCAACCTTCCCCTGAACACACAACACAGATCCATAAAAACACTGATGCATGATGGGAAAAAGCAGAAAACAAACCATTCACCAAAAAAATATAAAAAAACAAACATCAAACCAAAACAGAGCTTAGCATTTGATTCAAATACATTTACTCAAAGTGATTTATAAAATAGGGCTGTACTAGTTTAACCCCAATCGACCAAACAACCCCCGTCATTTTAAAAATCAAGCTTGTCTCAATAAATCTGCAAAGAAATGTTTAAGGCAGAAAGAGGTTTGAGTCCAATGTTGTCAAAGATAAAACCAAATTTGTATCATGTTGTGTTTGAAACAGGGTTTCTTTTTCTTTGACAACATTAAACCATGAAACAGTGTCCACACAGTCAAGAAAAACAGGCTTTAGGTTTTGTTATTTTTACATCTAGCGCTTTCTGTAATTCTTCTCATTCTCAACGAAGAAGATGCTTTTTTCCGAATCATCTGTTGGTGAATAAAACAACACAAAACAGAGACAGAGAGAGTTAGCATTTCCTAAAGGCTCAAAGGAAACACAGCAAAGATAAATGCAACGTACAGTTGAAAGTAACTCTTACAAAGTAGGGCTGCAACAACTGCTCAGCATTAAAAATTGTAGTTACCCTCATTTTTTAGCTATTTAAGTTAGCGCTAGCTCTCGCTCACATGTACCGCTTCCTGTTTTAGCAAAATGGCAACTGTTAAAGAGTTATGTTAGCCTACGTTCGCTAAATGAGCATCTATCACTTCTTCAAACGAATGCACAGAAGTGCTTTTAGGTCACAAACACATTTTAATAAGACAATCCACAGATTAATCCACCACTAAAATAATCATCAGTTGCAGCCCTACTTACAAATAATGCTGTTTTATTTCCAAAGGTCCAATATTCTGCTCATTTATACATTAGGGTTTGAAAGCTACGCTAAAAAAAAATTGTAAAAAATAAATAAATTGAAAACATTTCCTAAAGGACTTTGGTTTGATCCATGAAGTTTAAAAAACGCTGTAAGAAACAACTGGGCCAACATTCTCTTGTCTATGCATTTTTGACTAAAAACAGAATATTAGACTTCTGAAAGTCTCTCATCAGCCGTGTTTACACTCTCCACATACTTCGACTGCCATCTTCTGCTCTTCGCCCTCTTCTCAGTCTTCTCTGCTGCAGCCGTCGCGAGAGATAAAATCACAACAGACACAGACGAGCTGAGGCCCAGGAGACGTGTTAAATAGACAAAGGGACAGTGACTTATGACTTGTTTAAACAGAGACAGAGTCAGGCCAAGGCCACATATAAACAGAAGATATTTCTATTAAATGTCTTCGTCCACACAACATTAGAAAGAAATCGAGGACATGTGTGTTACCTGTGCTGCAGAGGTCAGGCAGTCTGACTCATGTTGGAGAGTCCTGGACCAGTTCTGGTTTTGGGCCTAGTCTGGGGTCAAAGGAGGGGGTTTTCTGCTGTAGAATCAAGAGCTCCTCAAGGATTTTCAAAATAAAGTGCTGTCACAAAGAGACTGTGGAGAAAAGAAAGTGTGTTACAAGAGCAACACAACCTGAACTAAAGCACGTGTGGACCAAGACTTAAACAGGACTTAATCAAGAAAGAACTGACTCAGAATTGAACCAGGACTAGAACCAATCACAAAAATATAAAGGACTCAATCAAATCTAAATCAAAAATAAAGCAGACATTACCAAGGACCGAATAAAGACCAAACTGAGACTAAACTCAGATTAAACCAGGACTAAACTAGGATTTTAGCAAAATCAAACTAGAATTAAATCAGAACTAACAGGACTAGAGACAAATCTAAAGCAAGAGTAAACCATGTCCAAATGAGAACTAACTGAGACTAAACTAAAACAAAACCCAGAACAACAGAACAAACCCATACGCTAACCCAGGACAAAACTCAGACCAATCCAAGACTAAACCAAGACTAAACCAAGACTAAACCCGGACAAACAAACACTACACCAGGACCACAGTCAATTAAAAAGTTCTTAGTCCAAACTGGTCCTACCTTTTACTCTTGATCTGAACCGGGTCTAAACCCAGGACTTGTTCATGTCCCAAATATTTCACTGAAAACTGGTTTTAATGACACGCCTCTCTCCTGTTCCCCTCAGACTGGCAACTCCCAAATCCAGACCAGGATTGAACCAGGACTAAATCCAGACTGAACCAGGACTGAATCCAGACTGAACCAGGACTGAATCCAGACTGAACCAGGACTAAATCCAGACTGAACCAGGACTTAATCCAGACTGAACCAGAAACAAAAAAGTGATTTATTAAGTAAGTGCATAAAACCAGGACCAAATCCAAACTTGCCCAGGTCTAAACTAGATCCAATCCAGGTCTAGGAGTAGACCAGGACTGAAGCAGGACTTTAACCAGGACTGCAGCAGAACTAAACCAGGACTACAGCGGCAGAGGTGTGGCTGGAGGCAGGTGCAGGTTTAACGGTCGCTCACCGAACTCACATTCCAGTCTGGGACTTCCCCTTTCACCGGGGCAGGCTCTGGGTTTAACTCCGGGGCAGGCTCCGGGTTTAACTCCGGGGCAGGCTCCGGGTTTAACTCCGGGTTTAACACCGGGGCGGGCTCCGGGTTTAACTCCGGGTTTAACTCCGGGGCGGGCTCCGGGTTTAACACCGGGGCGGGCTCCGGGTTTAACTCCGGGTTTAACTCCGGGGCAGGCTCCGGGTTTAACTCCGGGTTTAACACCGGGCGGGCTCGGTTTAACTCGGGTTTAAACTCGGGCGGGCTCCGGGTTTAACACCGGGGCGGGCTCCGGGTTTAACTCCGGGGCGGGCTCCGGGTTTAACACCGGGGCGGGCTCTCCACTAGAGGAGCTCCCTCTAGTGGCG